>VXAL01014901.1:125685-156323 GCA_013399475.1 Chauna torquata
AAGGAAAAATTCGCTTTTTTTTTTTTTTTTTTTTTTTTTTTCCCAGAGAGGAATAAGGATTGCGTCTTTTATTTTAGGAGCAAAAGGCTTGTAAGTCAAAAACTCATGCTTACTTGCAACAGTTTCCACTTAGAAAGACTCCAGACAAAAATAGAGAAATTTATGATGTGGTTAATTATTAATAATGTTGTATAGTAATAATATCTCTTTCACACATCTTTTATTAGTAATTTTTTTTTGAATTACAATGCTTTTCAGTAAGACCACTTTTCTTACATTTTAAATCAAAGTTAAAAATCAAAAGAATACATTTACTTGAAATTGTTAAGGTTTATATAAAGGATTTCTGAATTCTAAGATCTTCTGAAGCAGTTCAGTGAGAAAACCTTGAAATAAGCTTGAAATACATGTTAAATTACAAGTCTCTAAGTCAAAAGGAGGTCAATTTTGTGCTTACTGAACAGCACTTTTATGGATAAAAGACTAACCAATTAAGGAAAATACCCTCATTTGTAAATACTAAATTCTTTCATATTCCTAAATTACTGTCTCCATTTGTTTTATCTCGAAGAATGCATTTGTTTACATAAACAAAATAAGTGTAACATAATCAGATTATAAAAATGAAATGAAATATAAACTTCTCTACTTTTATTAACTTTAAATAGTGTAACTCAAGTGATAAAAATGTTCTTCTAGTCTTACATTAAACATATATTGCTTGCTTATCAATATGGTTTTGAAGATTAGCTTGAAAATGCAGACTAAATTTTGAACTTGCATGCTACGCTTATAGACTGCAGAATAGACTTCTACGCTTTCAATGCTGAAAAAGACTCCTTCCACATTTTTTAAAAATGCTGCTATCTCACTGGTTGGCAGGCTTTGTGGTTGTAACTTGGCTAAATACTACATCAAAAAGCAGAGCATATAAACGATTGCAAAGCACTGTCTGTAAATTCTTTTTCCACTGGATGGGCAGGGATTTCTCATTTCATACATCATTCACAACTTGCTGCAGTGATTCCACAAAGTCACCCAGGAGGCTTAAAACAGTTAATGGAAAAGAAAAACTTCCTCTTAGTTTGGGATACTTTTTTTCCTCTCCTTTTATCTCTGCAAGTTGGCTTTGCTCCGGTAGAGATTCAACGGAGTGTTTCCAGCAGAGGTATTTGATGCAATTCTTTACAGGCCTCTTAATAGCAAGCGGTTACAGGAAGAGGTTGGAGCATCCGTAAGCAGGAATAGCTTTCTCACCATAAAGGGGAAAGGCAGCCCAAAGAGGATTTGATTCTGGCGAGGAGGTTAAGTGACTGGTTTGGACAGCTAACTCCAGGCCTGCCTCCATGGCCCGGGACAGCCAACACTTTCTGTCATTAAACAAGGGGCTGCCTCTGCAAAAACAGGCTGTTTTTAGAGAGTTGGTAAAACAACAACAAGAGGTAAGTCATGTAGTGTATGTCTCCTCATAGAAAACTGAATCTGTTGGAAATTGAAGGCATTTTATATCTTACAGCAGGTACAGCATTAAACTCTCTAACTGTCCTCTGCATTCTGGCTGCTTTTTTACTCACTGATGTACAGGGTTGGCTGTGGCTGCTGCTGGAGTGAGGCATTTTGCTCAGACAGGTTTCAGGGCAAGGATTCAAGACATATTAGCAGTCTGTATTTATTAGTGTTATAGAGACAGATTTGAGAACTTGGCCTTTATAAATTAGTACACATAAACAAGTGACTGTCATTTAAAAATAACTTCACTTGCTGATATAGTGTTTCCCATTCCTATTTCAGCTTTACTAGAAATTTCACTCAGCAGCTTATGGGCCTTATTTTAATTTTGCTAATGTAAGTAAGTGATAAACAAGCAACTGAATACCTGTCTTTCTATAGAAACATTATACAACATTAGGAGTAGCAGGTAACATAAGTGTTGGATTTCTTACCACACATCTGTGAAAATGCTGTGTACAGTAGGGAGTAAAGTAGGATTTTTCTGGATATAAAGAAATGTGAAATCCCTTTAATTTGGAGTGTAAATGTTAGAGAGTCAAAATTTGACCTCAATTATGCCAGCATAAAAGTGGAATGATTTCACTGAAGCTAATGTGCTTTTCTGGAATTATATTTTGTAAAGGAATTCAGTATTTCTAGGTAGGCAGTTAACTTAGAGCCATTTTGCTCTTAAAAAAAAACAACCAAACAAACAAACCAACAAACCACAGAAATCTGAGCCTTGATTCTGTACTGCAGTGCCATCTTTTTTCTTCTCAAGGATTAGTATAAAGTGGCACTAATTTTGTAATCTTAGTTCAGCCAAGGGACTCTAACAGCAACGCTAGTAGCATTTGTTACTAGCATGGCACAACCATAGTCAGACAGGTGCCTGTTCAGCTCAGTCATTTTAGGACTTTGGGTAGGTCCCTATAGCTGATAGTAATTGAAGTGTCCAAGAAACTTCATTTATGTCAGGGGATCATCCCTAGGTGTTCCTGCAAACCTATGATATCTCCGTGTGCTTAGACATTGTACAGTAATGCAGTCATTACACAGTAGCTAACACTGTGTTTTCAGTAGTGTCTGTTTTACATTCTCTCTTTCTCAAGCTTATCCACTAGATCTTCTCCCTTGTGGATAGTAAATGGTTGATAAAGTTTTATAGATTGCTGTAAGGGTTGATAGGTTGCTGACAGACATGGACCGTCTTTAGCATCCTCTGACTGTGTACTTATAATTATCAGAAATTCATACTAGTCACACTCTCATGACCTGTTATCAACTATTAATCATTTATAAAAACCTCCAAATGACATGTTCTTTGAATATGAGATGTTACTGTATCATACTTTGTTATGCACAAAGCAGGAGTTTTTTTTTTTTTTTAATTTCAGTCTGACACGTTAGTATTGTGATTGCTTTTAGTCTTATTTTTATCTGTCTGGAGAATCTTGGCTTTTAACTTGAAATGCTAAAAGCCAAGTGGTTTAATTTAGTTGATGGCTAAGATCATTGAGCTTCTCTCCTAGATTTTGTTCATGAATGTTCACATCCAATGTGCTTTATTTTATTTTCCTTTGCCTTGCTGGAGTTTCAAGTAGTGCATCACTCTGATGTTTAGCACTATGAAGTTACTGCCTCATTGAACTCAGCTGACAGATATTCATTCGTAAGCCAATGAAATACCAGTGCTAAATTCAGAAGCACTAATGCTAATGTGTCCTTATTTCATCTTTTCTTATTGCCGAAATAATTAAGGTTAAAAGACCAATCGATGGTATGCATCATAAATACCTTAGTGTCAAGCGCTAGCTATTCTGCAGGACAACGGTCATCTTTATTTTATGTATCTGTACTTTTATTTTTTTTTTGTGAGTTAATGAGTTTGCACCATTTACAGATATACAATGTTTAAATTCTGTCTTTGTGTGCAGTTCTGTTAGGATCATCTGTATGGAACATAGTAAAAGCCAGGCACAGGATGCTGGGTCCGTATGCTGCCAGTATTAAAAAATACATATCATTGTGGAATTTATGAATTTATTTTGGCAACTTATTTAACAGCAGTTAATTATTCATATACATGAGGCAGCATTATTGTGAAAAATACAATAAAAGTTCAATTAAAAACTTAAATTATAAGTTTAATCAGAATCTTTGACAGCACAAAAACTGATTTGCATATAGTCTCGTTGAAGAATACTTTGTGTAAGATGAACATTGCACTTTTGTGCAGTCTCAGATCTATTAGTTATTTCTGCTGCATAAATGATCATATGATCATATATCATTTTATTGATGGCAATTTTCTCTGCAGCTGCAGTTTCTTAAAAAAAACAAAAAACAAAACCTCTCCACCTCCGTACTGAGAATTCAGTGGGTTCTTTTTTGTATATAAGCAGTATCAGTATCTGAATAAACACAAATTAAAAAATCCAGAGAGTATTCCAAAGGAAAGCTATGCCTACACAACTATTTCCTGTTTAGTTCTACTGAATTGTTGGCCTGCCATCATAAAAATCACATCAGTACATGAATAGCAGGCTTCAGAAAAGCTTTCTTGTTTTGACTAAAAGCGCATAAATCTCTAAGAATATGAACCATAATACAGACTGATTGGGGAGATTAGTTTATCCAGGCTAACAGTATAGAAGTGAGAGCTCCCATGAAAATTGATCTTATTAACTATAGAGGAAAATTACATTAAAAAAAAAAACAAACACCTTACTTGCGCTCTCATGCCTCCTTCTGTTTGTTTAAAAGGAAGTATGAGATCCATGCAAGAGCAGATTCTAACCCAAAATGTTTGAATAGCATTGGCTAAACTCTGCAAGTAAAACAGCATTCAGCACAACAGGATTCTCCTCTGACAGAAGAATACATTTATTATGTAGGTTCACATCCTCTGATGTAGATGGAAGTGTTTGTTGTTGTTGTTGTTTTTCTTTTCTTTCCATCTTTCTTCCCACGAAGTATCCTCAAGCTTAATGTATAGATCTCAGTTATGTAAATATGTTTGTTAAGGGTGTGTTGATGGAGATCTTGTTACACAGAGTGCTCTATCAGACTTTCTGGCTATACTTATGATTGGAAAATATTCTATTTAAGAAAAGCATTTGACTAATAATAATGATTTGTGAACTGAATAAGCATAATGCAATAAATGGAAAGAAAAGTGTATGTGTATGTTGGTATATATGTGAGAAGTTGCTTATTTCAGGATGAAAAATTGTTTCCTCTACAGTCATTGTGGTTTTGTGTGGCAGAACTCACTGCATTCATTCTCCAAGGCAAAGTCGCCAAGGAACAGTGATCACTACAGGCTCTGTTTTTTATACAGCCTTATGTCCCATCAGTCAGATAATTTCACAACTTCCATAGATAAGTTGCTGAGAAGGAGAGATTTTATCACTTTCATCTCTTTTCATCTAGCAGGAATGCAGAAGGCTTGGATGATCAACGCCAGTAATGAGGGCTATAAGAGTGCACAGATATTTGGATCAAAGGGCAATCTCTCTCTTTTATGTAACTGTGGAGCCTTACATATCACTAGATTATTCTATGCACTTGCTGTAAATAATTCTCCCCATCAGAGCTAAGCACTTTGCAACCATTGCCTCTAAATTATGAGATGATCTATACCACCTCCACCTATGTGCAGTTTCCTGACCTGAAGTTGCTTATTTTTGCTCAGCTCTAGCTGCGGATTTATGGCCACAGTAGTACATTTTATCTCAAGTGGACAATGCATTTTTCATATCAAACAGGATTTGTTTTTAATGCAACATTTCATCATCACCTGTTAATATTATACTTTAGAAAGTGTGGTGCCCACCTGAAAATAGGAACTTATCTCTGTTCATCAAATAGCTTAGAGCCATAGCAGGGATGGGAGCGAGGTATGGTTTCCTCTGAAGAGTTTTCAGACAGAACTGGTGTGTCTATGCTGTGCGTGTGCTCAGTTGCCTCTTTGGGTGGTCTATGTTGGTACACGAGATGGAGAATGGAGGCTTGGCCTCAAAATCATTATTTACAACTGGATGCTATTGTACAGAATATGTGGACATTCAAGGTTGGCTGGAAAACCCTCATCACCTTCGTATCTGAAGAAGTATGCAAGGTTGTGCATTACTGTGTGACCCTGACTTAGATCTCTCCCCTGTAGCTGTATAACTCTGAAGTCTGAAATGAGTACTATGCTATGGTTTTGCATCATTGTGATGTTACTGTACAAAGAAAAATAATGCATAAAAATATGGATCTATCAAAGAATTCTGGAAAATGTCCATGAAGTGGTGTCAGAAAATCTAGAAATCTATTTTAACCTACCTGAGTGGCAGCATTATACTTCGAGATACAGTTTGGAAAAAAGATTCAATCCATTAGGAAAAATCAAGCACAAAACAGCTACTGTGTGGCGAGTGTCAGATATAATCTCATCTGTCCAAAAAACATAGTAGGGCTTCTTCACTGTAGTTCCTGCTTGAAGTTCAGCATGCATCAGTCATGAATGAGATATTTTTAATAGCTAAGCTTTTACTTATTTCATGACTTAGAAGCTGATGCCCAAGAGAGGAAGAGTTCAGATTATACCATATGCCTGGTTGAAATGTGGCCTTTCCCAGAGTAGTGGAGTATAAAAAGTCTTCAAGAGCAATAACACATGCACAGTATCCTATTCAAGGTTAACGGGTTCTTCTGTTTGATTAATATGTACCTTTGACAAGAACAGAATTGCTAATAATACAACATCAACTGCTTGCTTGCCAAGAGTGATTTTAAAAATAAAATAATAGAAAAGTATTTTATAGAATAAGAAAATCTTATTTTTAGTTGTAAAGCTCAAAAACAATGCAAAAATTGAAACTAAGAACTCTTTTCCCAGCTCCCTTACATGTGTAAAAGTTTATTAATTTTACAAGTCATATGCTTTAAGATAGAGATGACAGAAGGGGCTTCCTACTGCTTATAGCCGTTCCCTTTTACCAGACATTCCTGCTTCCCTCCACCTCTCCATCTCTGTTTGGAGGCAAGATTCAATCTAACATTTTGTTTAGAAGACATCATTTGCCCTCATGAAAATCCTTTTTCTGCAGCATATCACTTTTTGCTCTGGATTTAACTCCAGCAATCTGTTATCATTCTGCTGTCTCTGCCTGTTATGCCTTCCTGTTTGGCACCTGCTCTATCAGCATCACCCTGCTCTTTCTGTAGGAGGGGGATATGAATTGGTCTGGGTGTCATTTTACCTGTTGTATTCCCAGCACTGAAAGGCTGTAAAAATATGCCAGCTTCACTGCATCAATAAATCATTCACTGACAGCTGGAGCAAACACCTGATCACAGCCTGTATTTGGTACAGAAAGCTCCATGTCCCGCTGATCTCGTGCTGGGGAAGCTGACAACTGGCTAGTGCGCGCGATGCTGTGCCTAGGTGCCAAACAGTGTCAGGAGGCTACGCTGCTCGTCCATGTGTCAGGCCGCTGTCATGGAGACAGTGTGTAAGCGCAGAGAGTGGTGTATTTAACACCTCGGGGATGACAGTTTTATAATGCGCCTTTTCACAGCAAGTGTTGGAGGTGAGAATGAAGACGGTAGCGCTGAATCCTACGGCTGTCTTTCCTTTGGTTATAACCACTTAGCACTACTTCACACATGCAGCATTATCACTTACACTGAACAGTCCACCTCTGCCATGCCCTGGACATCATACCAATTTTCAATCAGCTACATTATGATAGTCACCTGCTGTGGTGAATTACCTCTGAATACACCTTTATGTGTCAGTTTTGCTACACAGTTTCAGATGTCATCAGCCTCTTGTGATAGGCACTGCGGTAATGAGACAGATAAAGGGTAGAGTAGAGCATTCAGAGGGTAATGAAAAGAGTGAAATACAGAGCATACACTTCGTCAAAGGAGCAAGGCAGTTGCTGTTATAAGAAATTTACTGACAGGCAAAATAGAGATGAACCTCTTAATGCTTCAATTCTAGTGAAGCTGAATGCTCATGATTGCTCCTGTTAACTTACCTCTTACTGAAAATAGGTGCACTTAGTACTCCTGCTTGTGTCAGTGTGGGGGGTCCTGAACAATGCTTACCCAGAAACGGTGTGCAGTCTTTTATATAAGAATCTGGGTACCAGAAAATAGCAGAGACTTAATTGCCACAGTGATACCAAAACTATATGTGAAAAAATTGCAGAACAGAAATAAATTCAGGAGAAACATAAAGAACCAAAAAATCTGTAAACTGGAAACTAATGAAACATTTGACTGGTTGTAAAGAAAAATAGAATTCCACAGTGAGCAAAAGTTTAGCTGAGGTGAAACTGAAGATGCCCTTCTCATGCAATTGGTTAAGGATATACAAAAAATGAACATAAGAGTTTACTCAGCAACATGCTGGTTAGGATAGATGAAAAAGGGCTAGACAAAAATCTATGGAGAGATGCATAATGCTTACTTAGGGCATCTTATTTGGTGCTTTAAAGAACCTGAAAAGCTTACCTGGGCACATCGTTGCCAGCAGCCACACTGGCCTTTCCCGGAAGTAAGGACAACTGATGGTAGTGTGCGAGCTGTGTGTGCATTATCAGACCCTGCTGAAATCTTCTGGTATACTGGGATATTTTTAGTGTATTGAAAAAAACAGTGGGGAATTTAAGATGTTGGAATTTACGTCCAATGAGCTGAAAGGAGAAGGACAAAGGCTTTAGCTGAGGAACATTCTCAAGATATTTTTTTTCCATAAGGAAAAAAAATCTAATAATCTAATAATTTGTGCATCTAATAACTATTCCTAATCACTTGACTCACCCATGATAAAATGTTGTGTGTTTAGAGTAACTCTTGTGATTATGGACAGTCAGTAATTTTTTTCATTATTTTTTAAAGAAAATTTGAGTTACAACACTTTCTTTAAATTTGTGATATGATAAAAACCAGAAACTGGAAGCAGAGTTAAACTGTAACTTTAAAATAATGTCCAGCTTTTGAAAATTAAATTACTTTTTTTTTGACAGAAAATCTGAAAAAAATATTATTCAAATTCTGTGTTACTGGAATCATTTTGAAAATTTCCTGGGCCAAATAATTAACATTTTTGGGAAAACTTCTTTTTCCTATTAACTCAGTCTTCTTTGTAATTTCTTATATCTCTTCTCTTTCTTTTCCATATTTTTCTCTTTTACTCTGATTCAGGGAGCTTGATATTCTAAGACTATTGTCTGTAAGATTTTTTTTTTTTTTTAATAACAGCTGCTGTTGCATTGTATACTTTATGGTATGCTTTCCTTCCATCTGTATAGAATGAAGACCTTTGTGGCTAAAACCTAACAACATTATACATTGAAAATAAAAAGATTTGGTAAGACAGATCAGAAGTGTAGCTTTTGAAGTTAAGTAAAGCTGACAACATTCATTTATGAAGTTCAAATGGCAAATGAAAAATATCTACAGTGAAGCAAAAGGAAGAGACCTATCTTTCATATGTAATTGGAATACCTGAAGGTTTAATGCTCAGACAGGAGGAAATAAAACAAAATGCCAAATGTAAGGGATATTACTGGTGACTTTACACCACTGGTTGAAGAACAAATATGATCAGGAGGACAAACTAAGAAACTAAGTTGTGGACAAATTTAGTTCAATATTTCCATGTGTATCAATGATACTGAATTTTGGTGATTGAGGTTGTGATGTCATATATTTTTTGCTTTCTTTTACTTGATATAATGGTGATTTTGTGGCACAATGCTTGTTTGTTAAGCTTTGAGCTAGCAGAGTATTCTAAGCACACATAGCTTTAGACATGGACTTCAGATCTTAACAAGAAACAACATGACTAACTGCAAGTTAGAGCAATGCATTTGTGTCTGAATTTGGAGCCTTTATTCCTGCACCCCTAACATTTCCATGCTTGTCGAACTTTTGTAACACAGGAATGAGCCTGTGATGCTACCAAAGGCGTCACCAAGGGCCACCAGCCACCGAGACATATAATTTCAAAAGAATACTCTAGTTTTCATCTCCTCATTTTCAAGTGTCTGGTTTTGGCCTTTGGGGCATTGACCATCACAGATGTTGAAATGGCAGCGCTGCATAACACAGGAGCGCAGAGCTGTTCTGCTAGGGAGCAGCTTAGGCTAAGCCTAAATGATCCAGAGCAGCGAAGGGGAGCAAGAAGGTACAATTCAGCCTCCTGCAGCATTTTCTGTCTTGTTGCGCTGATGTCGCTGGCTCAGAGCTCTTCACACTGAGTACTGTGACTGCAGGATTGGCAAAAACATGGCTCTCCACCACAAAGGGCTCTCCATGCAATAAGGGAGGATTGCACAGGCTAGTTTGTAAGGGCCACTCTACATGGCTTGAGTAGGGGATTTAAATGCAGAAGCCAGATCCTGTTGTCATTACACATTGCACATCCTGTGAGTTTTTCCTGGAAGCATAAAAGAAAGAGCTCAATGTCTGACTAACAAGTACTTTATCAGGACTGCCTGTGCTGTTCCTATTGCCCAGTGGATGATGCCACCTGATTCAAAGCATCTGAAAGGTTTAAATGATACAGAAACTGCAAGAGCAAAATCATAGACCAGACAGGCTCTCTAATTGAAGTGGTGAATGTCATATTTTAATATTTTGAAATATTAATGAAGAGTGGAAAGGGGAAGGATAAAAGGACATAGAAAACATTGTCTGGATAAAGATTACCTCTGAACAGATGAAAAACACAATACCCATGAGCTACCAGAAAGGAAACAGTCCACTGCCTCTTGGGATGGGCATCTTGCATCATGTCACCTGAGTAAAAGAGATGATCTTTGCCTTTCACCATATTCAGAATACATCCAAACACAATGGCCTAGCTGATGGAGGATACCGATGTATGGCAAGTCTGCCTTACTTTCTCCTTTCTTTTCAGCACAGAAACCAGTTGGATGATTTTGAAAGTTTTTCTTCATTGAATATATTTCTTCATTTAGTAAATGCAACAAAATTTTATGTCATACAAGTTGCTCCTTAAGAGATGATTTAAACTTACACATTACCTACAGCCAAACTGATTTTATCTGTCAGTCAGGAATACTTTCTAATTGGTAGCTGGTTCATATTTTTTAGCAAGTATCAAATAGAATCAGGACTTTTTCCCCTCAGAGATTAGTCCAATGTGTCTTTGATAATTCTGATTGCAGAACTTTCTGTTGTTAATTAGTATGCAAATTCACATTTCAGAACTGTGTAGTCTGCCACTGAATTTTAATGGGATCCAGCTAACTCTTTGTAATATAGTACTAAATGAATAAAGTTATACATGTAAGAGGAAGAATTTTCATGTGCTTTTGTGGGTGCCTGGATTTCATTTACCCTGTATCCTACTGTTTCTATATATTATGAATGGTGCATAGATGATGTGACTGGATTTACTGTTTGTCCCTTAGAGGGGACTGAGAGGAGGACCTACATATGCTTTAATAGCATTGCAATCAGAATATTTCATGGCAGCCATCTATTGCAGCCATCTCCCCCATAAATACACTGTGTCTATCAGTCTGGATGCTGACAGTGCATCCTGTATGACCAGACATTGCTAGCCTGCCTTCTGTGTTTTTTCAAGATTATTTATAGCATTGCTGCAAATGCTTGAGAAGTATCATGACTTGTATGTATTTTGTTTGCTGGAAATATTCAGTAATTTCTATCCTGCTAAGATGGGCAGAGGTTAATCCTTGCAGAGTAGAGTCTGGCTAATATATAAGCCTGTCAACAAAACATACAGGAAAACATTTTGTACGTTTCAGTGTAATCTAAACCAGATTTCACACACCAAAGAATATTTGCATGTAGGTGTCCCATTGAATGGCCAAAAAGGGAACTGTGCTCATATATATTAAATTATGAAGATTTGGTGTGTATGGACTGCGAAAGTTGCATGCTAAACTTCAGGCAAGCCCATATTTGGCCTGGTTGAAAAGCTCTGTAAGGCTCTTAATAACTTTTAATGGTAAGAGAGAGGTTATATAAAGTGGATTTCAGTTGCTTGTGAACAAAAGATGGAAATAAATTTGAAACATAAATTCCCATACAAAAGCTAAATAAATGGATTTGTAGCCAAACAATTATTTGTAGGGTGCAGGGGGAGGACACACTCTGAAGTTTTATGTTGTAGTTCCAGAGACTCACTACATTCATATCTGAGAGGTTTTCATGTCTTGTAACTGATATAATTTCAGTTTCATATTACAAAAGTTTACAGTAAAAGCCTAGCCAACTGCATCATGATATGCCTGCCAGACAGAGAAGGGAAGGTTGTGTGCAGGATCAACCACTTTACCACAGGCAAATGTACTGGTTACTTAAAGGAGAAATGGCAGCATTCTGATAAAGAAGGCAGGTCCCACACTGTCTGCTGGTGCTGGTGTGAGAAAAAATGATTCAGAAATCAGTAAATGATGGTGACCCAAATTTAGCAATGCTCTGGATAAGCATGGACGTCAGTAAACTCACACCTGCCTGCACAAGAGCTGGATTTGACCTCGTAACTCTTAGAAAACTGAAGAAATTACCTTTGTACAGACAATAAGTGAGGTCTAAGCTCAGTTGTGATGTATTATGAGGATATATTTTGTTACAGTTGTCAGTAATGACAAGTGAAGTGAAATGAAGTTTGTTTATCTAATGAAGTGTTTTTGCTCTTTAAGATCTGTGCTAAGTCCTTATCAAATAGCCTTAGTTGAGAGGGTTCTGAGAATTTTCAGGAATTTTCTTTCTTTCTGAGCAGAGCAAGCCAACAGCCTCTCAAACTTCCTCTTGGTTTTCTGTATTTTACAGTTCAAA
The DNA here is from genome assembly GCA_013399475.1 of Chauna torquata. Lineage (NCBI taxonomy): Eukaryota > Metazoa > Chordata > Aves > Anseriformes > Anhimidae > Chauna > Chauna torquata. The sequence continues at coordinate 138,016 of VXAL01014901.1, forward strand.
CTCAGATTCTTAAGGGTATGGTCACTGTGAATTTATTACCCTATTGTCAACTGATATCTTTTAGAAATGATGATAGTTTAAAATTTTTGTGGTTGACTGAACTGCATTTGAGGGTAGGTGTTTGAGCATTCAGGATTTAAGGTTTCAAACACTGTCTTGTAGCAATCAAACATTTTTCTCTTAAAATAAAGTCAATATTCTTTTACATTCCTTATGACTCCCAAAAACACATTCTTCAAGAGAAAAAAACAGTATGTTTTGAAGATTTGAAATAAAAATGTTGGCTGTGTATTTTTCAGTGTTTAGTACAACGGACATATGATTGAAGCCTCCCTGTCCTTTTTTCCCCAAAGGGTGTAAAGACAGAATATTCATATTTTCCAGATACTATTTTCATATTTTCACTTTTGACTGTCTCTGTCTATATACACGTACTTTAAGAACAGACTTTCTGGAGGGAAGCAGGGAGAGGTTCTGGAAACTAGTATCCCCTTTTGAAAATTAAATGTTAAGACTACAGCAATGAAATCCAGGAGGAAGCAATTACTAGTATTTGCTCCTCTTCTGCGTGAAGAGATGTGTTTAAACAAGCCCAGTGCAGTGCAGTGGGGATTCTCTAGCTTGCTCTGTGTGAGATATACCAACTTGAATACTAGAAGACAGTAGAGCCATTTTAGCATGCCTCCACCTATGTTAATTTACCAGCTATCTCACTGGAGCTAATGAACTGAGACACAGCTCTATGCTAACAGGGAGGCATGACTTCCAGTATCCAGCCAAACTTGTTTAACTTTAGCCTGAGCATCTCTATGCACTCTGTGCAATGCTGTATTGTGTAGACATATAGTGAAGCAGATATCAATGTGCTTTTAATGACCTAGCGAAGAAAACAGACAAAAAAAAAAACAACACCCTTCTGCCTGCACCTGTTCGAAATGTTTTGCTCTATGCTCTTAAAATGCAAAATGGCTCTTTGAGAACACAGGAATTACTTGAAAACAATGGCCTTGCTGGTATGGAAAATAAGCAAGCAGACAGAAAGGCTCCCTCCCTCACTTCCCTCCTTCCTTCCAAAATCTGTTAAGCTGTGGTACATTTTGCAAGAAAAGGAAGAAAGAAATCACTGATTTGTTTTGGCCAGAAGACTATACAATTAATCTGCTCTCAAGGTCATTTGGATATGTCCATAGAAAATAAACTTATGAAACATAATTCTGATATTGCCTTCCCCTGCAGCATTTACTGTCTCCCCTACCAGGAAGTCACAATTTACATACATATTAGAAAAAAAAAAAAAGATTAAATTTATCTCAGTTTATCTCAAAAGTTGCTATGTAACTAGGTACTACTGTAGAAAGCAGTTTAAAAAAAGATAACTACTTTGGGAACTTTTCAGGAAGCTTACTGTGTTGTTGAATTTATTTTACCAATTGGAAGAGTTTTACTTTTTTTTTTTTTCTTCTTGGGCAGGAATAATGAGATAAAGGTTTAAAATATGGTTTGCAAAACAAATTTTGTGACTTTTTTTAGAATTACAATATTGAAAATTCTAGGTCTTGTACTGATATTGTGGTATTTGGGAAATTTATACCATGTATAGAACACAGTTTGGCTCAAAAGTGTGGACATTTGAAGTCTTGCATCTGCTTAAATTCCAGCCACTCATTTAACTTAATGTAGTGATTCACTGCCTCTCACTGAGAGGTCTGCCTTATCAGAAAGTAAGAATCAGCTCTCACTGTGTCAATTGTCCTGTGTAAATGCTGCTTTAGCAGAGTTTCTCTGCTCTCAGTGGAGTTTCTCGCTAAATATGAGATACAGTTATTGGCTTTCTATTGTAATTTCAAGAGACCAGGCTCTGCAAAGGCAAATAGTGCATATTGACTGGAAACAGTTTTAGTGAAATGAATACAAAACAGATTAATTTATTGTCTTTTTTTTTTTCCTTTAAATATGTTTTATAATCTAAATGCTGTGGTAAGTCTGGCTTAATTTTTTTTTTTTTTTTGTAGAGGATAAACAAGGTTCTTTCACTCTACAAACCCCAGTTCCTCACAGTCATGTTTAGGGAATCACATTACAATGTCAAATTAAAGAGGCATAAAAGGGGGACAGTCTGAGATATTTCAAAACTTTTAACAGAAAGTTGGAAAAGATGAAGGAAAATGTGAATGGTAGTTTCTGTAGAGCTTTTAAGTAGAGCAAGAAGGAGGGGAGGGGTCATTTCCTACTTAGTTCTAAAACAGGGTCAATGTTGTCAAAAAAGAAAAAAGAGAGTCCTATGGATGCTTGCTGCTGGGACTCCTAGGGAGCAGGGCAGCCCAGAGCGGAGAGTCCCTGGGAGTCCCAGAGCAGAAAACAGGAGTCCAACTCCAGGTGACCACTGTGGTGGTGGCTCAGTGGTTCAAGACAGCCTGTCATTGCCTCTGCTTCCCATGGTGTTTGTCTCCTTTCCCATTGAAAGTCTATTGAGCATTGCTGCCTCCAGTCCCAGCCTTAACACAATGCCTAGAAATTTCCCCTTGACATCTCTATTCCCATTAATCTCTTCTTCCTGCCCCTTGTTTGAGAAACAATGTGGAAATGTTTCTCAAATTATCTTGTCAAGTGAGAGCAGATTGTACTCTGGGTGGTATATGGTAAAAAAAAAAAGCATGATCTCTCTTGTTGTAGGATATGGGGAAAAGTAGGTAGCCATTTCCCTTGCTCCTCAATATTACCCACTTATCACAGGCTACCTTAAACAACTTCAACTAGCTCTTTCTTGTTCATCCCTTGCTGTCCATCCTCCCTTCACTACCATAACAAGACTTCTCTACCTCTAGCAGATCCTGGAGCCTTAAAATTCCCTCTGTAAAAGCTGGTAGAATGTCCTTTTGCTTTTTCCCTCCTATTTAATGAAACTTATTACAGTGAAGTGAGACTGAAGAGGAGAAGGAGTTGTGCCTGTCTGTTGGAGTTTTACATTCCTGGCCAGTGTAAGAAAGTTTCAAACCATTTGATGATAAAACCCACAGCATGCCAAGTCACTTAGGAATATGCACATAGCACAGATATAATGTGCTTTCATGAGAAGCACCATTAAGTCAGTGGGCTGCTTTATTACACATTAAAACTTTGACACTGCTCATTAAGGCTAATAGCAACGTTCCCAGTACATTCAGTGGAGCACACCTCAGATCAACTTTCTGAAGTGACTTTAGGTGTGGTTGCTTGGAAAGGCATGTAAAAGAATTCTGTCCTGGGTATATTTTATCGTACCTGCAGTGATGTAACTTCAAAGGGAGGAAAGAACTGGGGAATAATAGCTACGACTATACAGAAGTGCCAATGTTCAGTTTTTTTAACAATTTTTTGAGACTTTTTCCTTCCACTTGAAGTGCTATGCAAAATCCTAAGAGTCTACTTGCAGAATAAGATATTAGTCTCTTTTGTTCATCTTTTGTTGTCTCAAAAGCATTTCTATTATCTATTCACCTGTGCGTTCACCCTCTGCTTCACAGTTTTCCTGCAGGGACGGGGTCTTTCACAACAATGTTCCAAAATCTTTCTCAGGGAGCAACACAATTCAGTCTTACAATAAAAGGTGAAAACTGATCTTTACATTTTCATATTCATCTCATGCTTGGACTGAATTAAGAACAGAATAAGAATAAGAATGCGTTTTAATATTTGTTTTATTCATAGTAGTCTGATGGGACAGATCAAAATGTTTTGTGTTTGAAACCTAGAGCAGAATAATGTGCTAAGTACAGCTTGCTCTTATCATTGTCTCAGCCCCACGTTTAGATTGTTGGTTGCTTGGGGACTGTCATTTTTTTCCTCTGCTCTGTGACAGAGTCATTATGTTATTGTTATTTGGCTAAATAATAATTTTCAGAATTTATGTATAATAAAAACCACAGGACTTGGTTCTGCTGCATGTTGTAAGTTACCTGTCCATCTTTGTTTACTGAGTTCTGGGTCGACAGTACAGTATGCTGGATGATGCCTGCCTGCAGCTTACAAGCCATCTCTTTCTGTTTTTTTTTTTTTTTTTTTTTTTTTTTTTTTGTTGAACCCTTTAGAAGCACATAGATCTCAGCTTTTTAGCAGAACTTCACTGAAAGCTCTGTTTGGCCAGGGGGCTTCTTTCTCTGTTGCACACTACATCCTTCAAAAGAAATACAGCCCTGTCTTTGCAATTTGTCTTGTGTATATTTGTGTGCTTCCTGTATGAGTGAAGGCTTGTCCCCTAAATCTCTTGCCCCTAAGTGCTAGTCTGGACCAAACCCAGTTCCATACATATGCTATAGTGTGTAATACTTCCTAATAAGTAGTTTAGGAGGTGACACAAAATATCCAGGTTAAGTTTCACTAGACTAACTTCCTCCCAGTTTTCATGGGAAGTCCACTCTAGTTTTTATGCAGTTATTGATGGCTTCCATTTGTTCTCTGTTCCCAATTCTCTTTCCTTTGTTCTTCATGCTTTTCTCATCCTCTTGTTTCCTTATTCTCTTCTGACATCCCCTTTCAGTTTGAAGTGCCTATAGGTTCCTGATATCTCTTTGACTCACTATATATGGCTTTAAGGCCAGCTTGTGAGGATTTGGGTTGAGAAGCCAAATGTATGACAGATTTGAACAAGGCTGGAAATCTAATGAGTGCTTTACTTATACATTTGATTAATTATGCATTATTGGCTTAGAGACACATTACACTTCTAACCTGCTTCTCCTTACCCTGTAAAATACCAGATTTTAAAGGTTTTGATAAAAAGTAAGCTACAAAGTTAGAAAGTGTGGGATTCATGTAAATATGCTTAAGCTGCCTAAAAGTTAGGTATTTTGTCTCTGATGGCTGCCTTGAGCCTTCTGGTTTCCAGTGAATGTCCCATCCTTAGACTGGTGCTCAGAGAACCAAAATGAGTTGCCCTGCAAACTCATTTTGATGTTAACAGAGTAAGAGTCAAACATACTTTCTAGGATTATTTCACATACTCTGAAATATAAATTAGTTCTTATCCCTATCTTACTGACTCAAATCCAATTTGATATCTGTTTCAGTGTGTTGTATTGTTTACACTCTTTGCTGGCAAGTAATGTGATTATTTAGATAAAACAAAAAAATGCGTTTTATGAAATTTTTCTGCCAGTATGACCATGAACATATGACAGGTACTAGACATGTCATTTTCTTTGATTGAGATAAAAGGAAAAGCTGTACAAGTAGTTTCTCTCACCCAGCAAAAATGCAAAGCAGAAATATTGTACTGCAATATTTTAGAAGCATGTAGAAAAATTACCCTCAGAATGTTGTGGGTTTGTCATTTTTTTTCCAAGGATAACTTGATTTGCTTTTGCTGAAACACCTGAGGACCCAGAGAGATGAAAATCCAGGCTAACTTCCATTTGCTCCTGCATGTTCTCATAGACCAAATATTAGCTGGAAGGTCAAGCCTGGGAGGAAACAAGTAGGGAACTAGGAATTTTAAAAAAGAGATTTGGTGGGCAATTTAACAGCCATTGTTTGAAAAATAGATGACAAGGCTCTCAGAGGCTAGGAAGATATTGTTGCCTTTATTTGGCAGTAACTTTGTTTATCCATTGTTTATAAGATGTAAAAATGGAAAGAAATTAGGCAGTGAGTGTTACAGGGGGATATGCTAAAAGCTCTGAGTGCAAAGAGTAAGACAAACATACAGTGATGGATTGGTTTAAACAAGCACTTGCCATTTAAGAGAAGGTGGCTCTGAGCAATCTGTGATTGGTGAAATGAGGAAGAAAGGTTGGAAGATTCATTCTGCAGGGTTTTTTTATTTTCATTTTTTCATACTGAAAAAGTCAGTGCAGTAAAAGGAAACAAGAATGATTCTATTAAAGAAGGACAAGGTAGGGGAGAAATAAATATAACAACAAAGCAATGTATTTTTGTTGTATCTTCTGTGGCCGAATTGCTGAAAGGGGAAGCTCAGCCAGTGCGTCAGCAAGGCCCAAAGGCACAATACGATGGCACTAGTGGCAATGAAACATGAGAGAAGCAGGCATATCTGTTCAGAGAGTTTTTGCCTAATTCGGATCTTATTCACTGCAGTGTATGATAGAAACCAATCCACAGGAGTCAGAGGAATTGCACTAGGTTAAAACCTCTGTGGATAAAGTCAGAACCAGGACTTTGTCTCTGACTCAAATGCCTGGAAACAAATTTAAATGGGAGTGATGGCTCACAATAATAGCACTGTGGATGCTGTAGTGGTATTGACAAGGGGCTGTACAATATCCTTTTTCTTATTGTCGTGATGATCTAAAAGCTGCCACAAAATCATTACTCATGATATTGATAATTAATCGGGTTATGCTTTATGGGGTATGCAAGTTTTACTGATATTAGTACGTGGCATGCAGGGACACGGCAGCTGAAGCAGGGTGGCCAGGTAATTGTTACAGCTGCTGTTCTTCACAATGTCATCTCTGACATTCTTGGGGCTGCATGGGTAGCTGCTAGGGCACTTGGATAGGAATGCCAATGAAAAAGGAAATTATCTCAGACATATCTGTAGGTTACAGGACAACAGCTCATCTGGGAATTAGAGACACTCGTATTCTCCAATGCTATCATTATTACATTGCTATCCTAGCTAATTTTTACTGGAGGAACTAGTAGCAATTCTCATGCTTAGGCTGCCTGCCGCTTCTTGTTATAGAGGGTTCTTGTAACCTTTATTTGAACAGTTTCAACACCTCAACTGCTTGTAAAAGACCTTTGAAATTCAGTAGGGTGGAAGCCCTCGGGGTAATAAGTGTTTTCAATGAGAATCAGCTGGGAACTGTCTGTAAAAGATTTAGAGGCTTTCTGTTTGAAAGATGCTGATTCCCCTGAACTAAATCTTTCCCAATCCCAAACTTTGGACAGATGCAGAATGGAAGGTCTGTTCAAAATGAGCGATAAAGACATAGATGAAATGTCCAATATCCACAATGAAAATGAAACAGAAAAACACCTACTTGAGAAGTGCATCAGACATATAAAATAGTTAGAATCTGTCATATGGGAAGCTCAGATTTTAATTACTGCTCTAAATTAGTATCTTGAACCTGTACTTTTAATGTACTGGATGTGCTATAGTGTCTGAGCTTTGGGATTTGTAGTTATTCTTTCCCTCCCTCATTACAGATGAGAATTCTATCTTTGATATGTATTAAGTTGCTAGCAGCATGGAAACTGTGCTAGGCAGCTGCAGTCCACTCTGCAGGTACAAAAATATTGGCAGGTATGAAAGAGGAAGGCAGGCCTCATTGAGGCCTGCAGAAAAGTTTAGCCTCACCAATAAATACACTGAGTTACGCAGAAGTGAACTATATCATCTCAGCAGAGCCAATTTAAAATGAGTGAGACTCTAGGGTTAGAATTATTGCAGGACTATAAGGACTACAACTTGTAATGCCTGTGGTATGCTCATACGTCTGTTTTCAGCATAGGTAGCATAACTCCTTCTACGACACGATGTTTTCAAAAGATCTTCATCTGAAAGATGAAGCTATTCTGTAACACAAACACCAGCAAGGGAAGGTTTGTCAGTTCATAAAAGGTGTTACTTCTAAACTCCAGATTATATGGCCTTTAAGGTGGCTGAGTCTATTTGTTATTAATTACAAAGTGCCCTCCTTTACAAGTACTTGGATAGTTACACTTTAGTAGTGTTTCTCATATAGTAAATGAAATGGACATTTCTCCAATTGCTCTTTTGCAGCAAGTAAAATCGTTAATCACCTGCAGTACTCTCACACTACAGCATGCCAGGGGATAATAAACACCCATTAGAGACTAGCAGTAACAGACTATTCTTTTCTGAGCTGTATGGTGCTACATAATGAAAATGTTAGTCAATAGAAGCTATTTTACCCCATTGAATTTCTTTTCTATTTGAGAAGTGAATTTAATGGTCATGGAAAGTGTTCAGATGATGCCTCTATGAACTCACATCCTCTGTTATTCCACAGTAGTGATATAGCAAGGATTTTTATTACTCCTGGCCTGGTAGACCAGCTTTATAAGTAAATTTTTGGGGCAGCTGCCACATCTCCTCTGCCCTGAGAAAAAGACAAAGGAATATAACGAAGAGGAGAGGGGACATTTGTCTATTGGGAACAGACTGTGATCTTTCAAATTATTCAACAAGCAAATGCGAAACTGTAAGGAAATTAGCTGTGATTTTTATTTCTATCATTTTGTCCTGGGAGTCAAGGGTTCCAGTTAGTACTCCAGAGTGATACTGATGCTTCCAAGTAATTTTTCTGTGTAGTGCTTCAATTCTTCCTCTATGAAATGGAAGAAATGTCATTTCCGTACTTTTCTAAGGCTGAAAGAGTTGCTATATCAGTGAAACACTACAACAATTTGGGGCTGAGGAGCAGCATACTTCTTTCATTCTGAAAACTATTTTTCCCAAATTTATTCCATTTAATCCCACTCTCTGTTTCCTATCTTTCATCATTTTCAATACAGTTTTACACAAAATTACATGTAAAAACCCTTTAAGTCGTTTCCCAAACAGATCCTTCTTCTCTGAACAGTTCTCAGTGAAATATGGTGTGGTGGTTTCACCCTGCTGGGCAGCTAAACTCCACCACACTGCTCTCTCACGCCCCCTCATCAAAGGAAGAGGAGGAGAAACTACGATGGAAAAGTGCTGAAGGGCTGAGATAGGGACAGGGAGATCTCTCACCAATTAGCATCACAGGCAAAACAGACTCAAAATAGGGAGGTTAATGTAATTTATTGGCTATTGCTAACAGACTAGAGCAGTGAGAAACTAAAAGCAAACCGAAAACACAGCACAGGGGAATGGGGAATGGGGGCCGTGGTCAGTCCATAACACTTCATCATGTGCCACTCCTTCGTGGTCACTCTCTGCCCCTGCCCCAGCGTGGGGTCCCTCCTACAGGATGCCGTCCTTCCTGAACTGATCCTACGTGGGCTTCCCACAGGCTGCAGCTCTTCAAGAGCTGCTCCAATATGGGTCTGTACCACGGGGTCCATCCTTCAGGAGCAAACATNTCCATCTGCTCCTCTGTGGGCTCCTCCACAGGCTGCAGCGTGGAGATCTGCTCCATGTGGTTCCCCATGGGCTGCAGGGGGACAGCCTGCTCCACCATGGGCCTCACCACGGGCTGCAGGGGAACTTCTGCTCCAGTGCCTGGAGCACCTCCTCCCCCTCCTTCTTCACTGACCTTGGTGTCTGCAGGATTGTTTCTCTACTTTTTCTCACTCCTCTCTCCCAGCTGCTGTTGCACAGCAGTTTTTCCCTTTCTTAAATCTGCTCTCCCAGAGGCACAACCAGTGTCGCTCACTGGCTCAGCTCTGGCCAGCGGCGGATCCCTTTCGGAGCCGGCTGGAGCTGGCTCTTATCTGACATGGGGCAGCCTCTGGGCTCTTCTCACAGAGGCCACTCCTGCAGCCCCCCTGCTACCAAAACGTTGCCACGTAAACCCAATACACATGGGTCTGAAAGCAGAAAAACTTTGGCAATATGTGACTACAACGTTTACAAACCAACCATATTTACAATAAAATGCTGATAGTTTCAGGATGATTGGAATGAACAGATGATCACTAGCTATTAAGCTATTAATAAATTGCTGATCTGCGCAACTGCAGATTGCTGTACTGCGTATGCATGTTACGAGTATATCTGTCTGTATTTAGCCCATCTCCCGTAAGAAGAAGAAAATCTCAAGACAAATAACACCTTAAATTGCAACAGCTTAGTTTCTTGACATCCTCTGTCTGCATCATTCAACTGTTGCTTGTTTTTTTTGGAACAGGAAAGCTACAAGGGAGTCTTCACATATAAACACTCTTTGTTCTGACTGTGAAGTGATTTTCTCATTATCCTTCCAGTAAAGGTCTCTCTTGCTGTTGTCTTTTAAATGGCTCACTGCAGATGTATTTTAATATCTCAGCTAATTTCCTCTCCTCCTTAGTGTCTTTGAGAGGGCAGAATTTTCTCTGTTTTCAGAAAACAATAATACTGCTTTGATGACATACTAAGTTGCCTTTAAAGACTGTAACTTCGATGAAAATTGGTGAATTGTTTTTGCAGTAGGAGTAAGTGTAGCTAAAAGAATTTTAGCTGAAAAAAAAAAGACATAAAGACAAAATATTAACATATAGAAATGAAATGTTAAACTTTTCATAGAGCAATTATTGGGTAATAATAACTAGTTCCCTAAGTAAGCTTAGGTAATAAAATTTGGAGCTGAATGCCAGTTAGGTGGGTGCTGGCAAAAGTTAGATGTTTGCAGTCCTAGCATCTGTCATTTAAACTTGGAGGCACTGGAAATTCCCAGGCACTGGAAGTTCCCAGGCACCTATATTTAATGTATGTCTATGGCTCCAGTTTGGGACATATCCAGTATGTGACTACAGTGCCATTGAGTCGTTCTGAAGCAGATGTGGCTGCCACAACACTGGGCACTGTGGTACTCAGCTATAAGAATCTCCAATGCAGACAGAGAATTGAAGTCCTACACTATACAACACATAAAAAGATTGATGGATCTCAGGCAGGTGTGCCTAAAACTCAGTAGCCTTTCTGGGGTTGTACCTTAGTTAATTGTTGGGATACATTAAGGACAGGGGACAATGAAACCCTATTGCAAATCAAGCAAAGTTGAACTTCTCTGGTATATAAGCACTGTGAAATGGAAGCAGAAGCCTGAACACGGAATATTTTTTAGGACTAGGAATGGTCTCAGAATTCCTGGTAAGTGCTCATTATTTTCTCAAATATGTAAGCTTGAATTTATTCATGAAATCATCTGTGTATATAATTTTGTACATAGAAACTCTGAAGCCTTAAAACAGTAGGTTAAAATCTTGTTTATGTAAATTTCTTTTGTCTCTGCAAACTGTTCACCTTTTTGTAGACTCGCTGGCATAAATCAAATGAAGTGTGAGTATTAAATCTGCAAACAGATTTAAAAAATCATATTAATGATACTGTTGTAGGAAAGTGTAAAAGTCTAGGAATAAACTACAGTTTTCAATGATCTTTGAAAATCAATTAGAAAAATACTTTACAGTATTCTATAATTTACTTTCTCTTTCATCTAATCACTTTTAACATGCTTGATCATGAAGCAGAAAACATGAATCATACAATATCGAGACTGCATCACAGGCAGAACTAAACACAACTTTTAAAAATTTACTCTTTACTAGATATATATTTCAGCTGAAAGTTGTTATGCTCTTCCTCCAACATTATGCATTCCCGTTTCCACTTATGCTATTTTGTCTTTGTTTTGCTTTTTTTTCACCCAGGAACAAAATGAAATGCTGATTAAACACATAGTGGAAAGTAGTTTTTTGCTCCCATCTCCTAGTTCACTAGCTATGTGCAGAGTATTAGAAAATTTCTTTCTGTGCCTAGATTTACCAAGCCAGATTGTATTGGTTAGAACTTTTATTTTTGCTGGTTTTTGTTTTCTTTAATGAAGTTCTGCCTATAAATGAAAAACCTCCAGTACAGCACTGCATTGGAATTGTTTTGGGAGCTAAAATGTAGACTACAGGCAGATTTCAGCTGTTGTAAGTCTTTTTTAGCTCCATGGAAGTGATAGGTGAGTTTATTTCAATGAGGCACCAGGCAGAGAACATTTTGGATGGAGAAAAGAAAGATGATATGTTGTCAGCTTACAATTTTGTGTAAGCTGTTTGTTTAGGAAGACTGTCTGTCTTAATCCATTAGTTTAAAAGGTTACTGTATTAAAGAATCAATAATAGTTGCTTAAAACGTAAAGGCATACCTGCAGCCAAGATCAACAGTGTCGCTTTTTAAACCCCTGCCTGATACTAAGCATCTTTATGAAGGTGCTGGAGGCTCCTAACTCCCGCTGGCCTCAGCAGCAGCACTTGTTTCTCACAGTGTACAAATCGACCTGAGGAGTTCCTGAAGCCTCTGCTGTGGGACCAAGGTGCGTGTGCATGAAAAAAGTGCATTTTTCAAGGCACAAACCATCCTCTTCCCATCCTCTTGGTGACTGCCAGGATGGAGCTGACACTTCTTACTAGTGAAGAAGACTGCTCTCTGCAGGAGAGCATTTTGCCAGGGCCCTAAGCATATCAATAAGCCTTGATTGCCCTGAATAGCTTCACCTGAGACCTCCATCCACACATCCTGTGCTCTTCTCCCTCTTCAGGAACAACATTTAAGCTCTGGCTGTGACTCCTGTTCCTTTCCTGAACTATGTAGTAGCTAGTCTTATCTCCTGCTGTTGCAATTTGTCGTGATGGGCTTCCTGGATTTACTGTGTACCAGATTTGTTACCTGGTCTTGTCTGAAGATCAGTGGATGGCCGCCAGAGCCTTTTGCTATCAGCAGCCCAGCCATGCTTGGGTATAGTGGCAGCATACCTTAGTTGGTAAGATTTCTGCTTTGGTCAACCTCAGCTCTTGGTCTGCTTGCCATTTTGGAGCAGTCCCTGTTCTGCAGCTCACTGACATGTCCATCAACTGTGGTTAAATCCCCTTAGAGTGGGAAGAAAATAACATCTTGTATCCAGCCTGTTGCTGAGCATAAAGCGTTATATTCTCCCTACTGCAAAGTACATACTAGGTGAAAGTGAGTATGTCTTAATTCTAAGAGGGTCCTCGTTGCATCTGTTTACTGGTATCTCACTTAAGGAATGAATTTTGCAGTTTTGTGTTTGCTAGACAATTCAGAGAATGCTTCACTACCTAAATTTTAGGTTATTGGATAGTTATATTACATTTAGAAAGTACAGCCTGCTCTGTCTGCCTTTTGTTTGCTTGTTTTGACTCTTGAAATCAATTGGTATGGAGCTACATACTTTCCATCCACCCCACCTGGGTGGGAAGAATGGATCTTTCAGGGTATCCATCAGAGGGTAGCTCTGAACTCTGATCACCAGGAGAGATAGAAAAGTCTATATGTAAATATAGTCAAGTCAGGAGGGACTAAATAAGGGAGAGAGATGTGGAATAAAACCTACAGCAGCAAGTGTAGGACAAATAGAAGGCTGGGCAGGAGTGAAAAAGGGTTCTTGAAATGGAAGTGTTTATGTGGCAAGCAACTGTATTTTACTGTAAAGTAATTGGACAGATGGTTGTTGAAGCGTGATGATTGCTGAAATCAGAAACAGGGGCCCAGGATGTGCTGTCTTAGAGGTCTGTCCTAGTTGTCTTATGAATTCATGCCATTTTTCATTATTTTCACTAACTCAGAATCTTCTACTGGATTCCTGTTAGTGCTGCTTCAAAAGACAGAGTGGAAAACAATTTCATCCGACTTAGCCCATTGACTGTAGGCTGTCTAGGAAAGTGAGAAACATGTCTAGGAGATGCATGAGAAAGCATCATATGTGGGTCTTCTAACACAAGCATCATATGTAGGTCTAAAACAGCGCAGTCATAAAATGCTCTTTAAAAGTAACCATACACTCACTAAGCTTTTGACTTGTGCCTGCAGGTAATGATCCCAAGGAACTTGAGTGTTATGTGGATTCTGGCACTTTTTTTTTTTAATCTCAGTTGTTTTTTGAAGACAATTGCCAAGCTGCATAGACTTGCCTTGTATAGTTTTGGAGTCAGAGAGTAGAGTTCCAGGCACTGAGGGCACTTCTAGGATCAGACCCTGTAGCCCTGTGACTATTGGTGAGGGCAGCAGAGGGGGAGGCAGTGAAGAAAGGAAGGGCTAGGGGGAGAGTTTAATTGCAGTTCTTCATTTATGTGTTTTCCACTGAAATTTCTTCTTGATCTGTTCTTTGGTCCAAATGCTTGTTTCCTTGTGACATATATGTGAATTATTGAAAGTGCGGAATATTTAGACAAATAGCAGAAAAAGACAACATGGCCCGAAAGACTTGACCTCCACTTCTTCAATATCTGGTGGACCTCTTTTATCATTGCTGTATGTAGTCTGTACAAGTTAAACTTGCCGTGTCACTATCGGAAACTGGCTAGATAATCATTGACCTTTGTCTTTACTATGGATACCTTTTGGCCTTAAGATACCTCAAATAATTTTAGCACATGCTTAACTATTAAAATGCCTTAATTATTTTGTTTTCATGTCTTGTTTGTGAAGCAGTTTCATTTAATGAGCTATTGACCACCAGAGGAAAACTTAAACATACCGAATCTGGCATCAGTTACAAGCAAGCACATGGTTGTTTCTTTCCTTCTTGGAGGATGATAGAACAGTAGAGGAAATGATTATTGATAGCAGATGTTCACAAAACTACATGATAGGAGATGTTTGCCTTGTTAGGTCTTGGCTTAGAAAACATTGCCATTCATAAAACTGCTGACTTTTAGTAGGAGCTAAAATTGACACTGATCTTCAGATTGCTTTCCTTTTGGGACTTCCACCTATGAAGAATGCTATGTTTGGTTCCATTTTTCTTTTTCTTTTTTCNTTTTTTTTTTTTTTTTTTTTTTTTTTTTTTTTTGCCAAGGAGGGTCATTTAAAATGATAGCTCATGAATGATGGCCAAAATAGCTTGTGAAGCAAAGGGAGCTTGATCCTCGTAACGGTTTGAGCTTAGGGCACGTCAAAGGCTGACAATATGTAAACTATCCTGTGCAATTCTTTTAGTCTTTCTAAATGACTCACTAAATCTTTCCTCTCCAGCATTAAATTTCACTGTCAGGAACTCTCCTATACCACGGGGAAGTATGCCACTGGAGATGTTAGCTATAGAAGAAGAGACATTGATTGTGTGGATAAATACTTAGCATGCGTATTTCAGGTGATATTTGCTGTGTGTGATAGATTCTGAACTGGCTAAAATTATTGTAATAGCATGGCAGTAAATGGATCGTTTACATCTATCCCTGCTGATGTTCTGTCCCTTAGTATGTATTACAAAGAATTAAGTTAGCAATAGTTTCACAGTTCTTTATGTTAAATGTCTGCTATGAGATGCGTGTATTTCTCTTTTGTTATATAGAATAACAGTCTGCGTAAAAAGTTCTGTGACTCTAATTTGTGTTCATTGCCACTGGAACCATAAATTAAAGAAGTGATTAATTGATATACTAATTTTTTTTTTTTAATGAAGTGTTTGTGATATTGAAAGACAAGTTTTACAGCTTCATCTAGATTCCACTTGTAACTGTTTGCTATCAGGAGTCTGAAATGCTGCCTTTGTTAGACAGGAATCTGTATCCAAACAATGCTCTTGAGATTCTGTGGAAAGGTGATTGAAAACTGGTTCAGTCTTAGTTTGCTAATGTTTTGTTTAGTGATTATAAAATAGCTTTTTTTTTATGATGGCAGGTTTAATTACAAAGTTTTCGTGATCATGACATTACCTCCACTAAGTATTCAAAATCTGCTGTATGCTAACCTTTTAAATTTGATTTGTTAATATTTTTTCCTCTCCTGAAACTACATTTTTATTAGGAATTGCAGGAGACGAAATAAGTATTGCAGGCTAGACTCAACTGGCATTAATAGCGTTATTCCACTGCAGTTACCTAACAGCATGGTGCCCTTGACAAGAGATAATCTTGTCGTTTCTTATGATGGATTGAACAAACCTGTCAATAGAGGGATGTTTATGGACAATAAATTACAAAGGTACGTGATGGCCTGAGGACACAGAGGGAAATCTTACTTGTACCAGTGATCTGAATTTAATCCCTCAATTGTGCAGAAAAAGTTTGCTTTCCTAAAAACATTAATATGTGTAGAAAAGCAGCACTTACCTAGTTATGTTGTAGGCATTGTCCTGAATGTATGACAAGCTGACAATAATGTTTTGTTCTTCTGTTAATTGATTGTTATATAGTAGGGAAATTCCTCAAACGTTCCATTTCACTGACTTACTGTCTTCTAATGATGCAATGCTGCCTGCTGTAAAAAGAGAAAAGAACAAAATTTTTGTTCCTATCTTCTTGCATGTCACCTCTTGAACTCAGGGTGCTAGGAAAGCCACCATTTTCTTCTGTCTACTCTCTTACAACTGTGCAAATGCTGAGTTCTCTCAAAATTGCTGAAGTATTAATTATTAAAGTTCTTTCAGTAAGTGTTGTAGTATTTCATTGAATTTTGAAATGGTTAGTTGAAATCCAGCTTTGTGAAGTCTTACAAGTTCCTATGTTTTGTCAAAGTAAACTTATCTTTTGAAGATCTGAGGCAGTTTAATACAAATAATTGTGTTAGTATCTATATGAGTTAATTTCCCAGAGGATTTACCAAGAAGAGCAGATCGCACCAAAATTAATTAAAGTCATCTATAACTTATTTAGCAAAGCCTCTGCTTACTTGCAAATAACAATTGGGGTACTATCAATAATAGCACAACCTGAAGTCATGGAAAAACTAATTAAAAAATTGTTTACATTTACTGAAACATCAGTTCAGATCAAAATTACCTTCCCAAGTGATAATTCATTGNACCCTTACTGATGCAAAGACAACATGGTCCAGCTACACTGGAAGTGTGTGCTTATCCCTGAAGCATGTTGTGATACAGTGATATGACTTCTGAATTAAAAAATAAATTTTCTGGAGAAAATTATCAGGGTTTAGGTGAAAAAATATTCTTTTCCTTTTNCTTTCATACACTAGCTAATGCATGCAATGAATGATTCAAGCTAATTCTAGCTTCTTTTGAAATTCATCAGTAGCTGTAACCAGGGTAACCTGTAATTCTAGTCTTAGTTCACTATAAAATCTTACACTGTTTGTCAGACATTATGGTGAACTCTTCATTTATACATCAGACATTCATTAAATTGAGTTTGCATGCCTCTGTCCAAGGAACTGTCAGTTTTCTGCAACATACAGCGATGCTGTCTCTAGATTCTAATTGCTGGGGCTCTTGGTGTGTGTGTGTGTGTGTCATTTCTAGTTAGCATTTCATTACATGCAAGTAATGCTTTCTAATATATTNTTAAAAAATGGGAAACTCACAAATATGCCTTTTTGGGTCTTCATCTATAAATTTTCAGCAGCAAATGTCGGTGGAGAAATCAAGTTCATCCTTCTGCACTCAAATTTATGGGGCAGATTCTTTACCTATGTNAGTGAATGCCAAAAGTTACTGTATTTAAGAACAGGAACTGAGGCACAATAAATGATAGCTTTAGAGATGTATAATGTTCCCCATGCTCTTTGTTGCTGGTATTACTGTGTTGAGCATGCTGGTAATTCTTTGCGTCAGTTCAGTTAGGGGATGGTTGTTGCCTATCAATGGTGTACATGTCTTTGCATGGGTCAGTGCTGAGTGTGCAGGGCCCTATGCAGTTAATGTAAGTCAATGCATCTCATGGACATATAAACAGTCATATAGTGGAGAAGCAGATGTGCTAGTGCGCACAGATATGGTTAGTGTCTCAGAGGAGTGTTACAGCTAGTAGTGTGTTCAGAGGAGACAGCAGTGGTTAGAAATTAGTTGTTTATCTTCTAGCAAGAAAGGTATGCACAGAGAGAGAAACTATCAAAAAGTATCCTTTCTATAATATCTTGTTTTTTGGGGGAAGAAGCAGTCTTCTATCATTCAGCCCTTAGAAGGGAGACTTGCTTATGAACATGGTGATAATTAGATGGTTGTCAGTATGATTTAAGATAGATTTTTTTTTTGAATGGATGATTACCTTGTGTTTTCAATATTTATTTTTAGCTAAATGAAAAAAGCAGTCTTGATTAGCCAAAGTTGTTATACTACTCCCACATGATGGGTAAGCTGTAGAGAACAAAGCTAATTTTCTTTCCAACTACATATTGTACTTCCTGTAGTGTCAGTTGTATTGGATGATAAAGTTAGATTCACTTTGGGATTTCTTTTTCTTTTTTTTATTATTAAAATTATCAGCCTTACTAAGGGGGAACAGCCAAAATTCTTTCAGCACCAATGGGACCAGCACTGGTCCCCAGTGAATGTTATTTGTGTCCTCTGGCTCATCATGCGTATCAACGAGCAAATCTACGTGAGGTCATGCATGTGAAATCTCTTTAAATATCAGGAGAGACTCCTCCTGCCAGAACTGTTCACTGAATTCTGTGTAATAGTCAGCTAAACAGAACAGAAAAATGGGAGTCACTCTAACATTTATGTGGAATATACACTTCAGTATTAGCTTTCTTTCCATATTCCTAATCAGCTGTTCTGGTTTCTTTTTATGCATACTTGGTGACTTTTTTTTTCCCCTCCAGAAAATAGATCAACTGATTTCTCTTCAACTGTAGTCTGAATTTTTTCCTATTTAGAATGGGTTAGACTTGCAAAACTGTTTTTAATTCTGTACATTTAAAATCTTTCATTGTTGGTATCACTGTAGAAGTTAAGAATGATGCA
>VXAL01014901.1:158913-170184 GCA_013399475.1 Chauna torquata
TCTTGCTTTTTTTTCACCTCAAAATTTTATTTTCAGCCATCTTTTATTTTGAATTTCATCATGTTTTATTACTCACAGTTAGATTGCAGAATAGGTGTCTGTTATAGGTCTTCTGTTTTAGGCTTGGCAAAGTACCACATGAAATTATGGAGCTTATAACTGTGTATTGTCTCATTTTAATAATAATATTGCCTCTGGTTCAGATTATTTTATTATTTCAATAAATATGCATTACATGGAATTGGTGCCTTCTTGTCTGTGGATACTATTTTATCACCATTGAATATTCAGTAGTTTTAGAAAAGTAAAGTAAAACTGCAATGCAGTACAATAGCCTTTCTCACCTCTTTTATTCCATGATTTTTTTAATTGTGTTTGGAAACTCAACTTGCTGGGTGTCACACTGTGCTAGGTACCTGACAAGCTTTATAGGGAGATCATAATCCCAAACCTAGTCACTTACAATCTAAAAAATAAATTACATAATTGAAACATTAAGCAAACAACAGGAAAGGGAAAGGAAAAACAAACAATTGGTCTGGACACTGGATGGTGGAAACACAAACTGTATGAGAGCTAGATCACTGAATGTGAACAAAGCACAGAGCTTATAGACAAACTAGCGGTCCATGTTTTTCAAGAGAAAAAAAATCCTACGTGTTCTATAAAACAATACCTTCCTAACTACACAGAAAACTGCAAATAACTGCTAGAATACACAGAATAGGAACAAGAAATTAATATTTTCAGAAAGTGGAGAGGAATGCTCTTTTAACATAAACTTCCTTGTTTTTTCTCCTTTACTGTTTCTTTTTATAGGTTTGTCCTCTCTGAAAAAAATACTACAGTTTTTTTTTGGAACACATTCACTTGAGTATCAGCAGCCAGACAGTGAAACAAA
Organism: Chauna torquata; assembly: GCA_013399475.1. Taxonomy (NCBI): domain Eukaryota; kingdom Metazoa; phylum Chordata; class Aves; order Anseriformes; family Anhimidae; genus Chauna; species Chauna torquata. The sequence goes on from VXAL01014901.1 coordinate 159,815, forward strand.
ATTATCTGTTTGTCTGCCTTTCTATCATGAAAAAGAGAAAACCATGTTGAAGAAGGAAAAGAGAGGATATTTTATCAATTTAATGTGGTATAATGCCCTCTGCCATTAAGACAGTTGCTTATTTTATGTATTTTTTTAATTCTCTTCCACACTTTAATAGAAAGATAGGGTATATTATGTCTTTTTTTTTTTTTTTTGAAAGATGTCCCTTTTCAGATAATTTTTAGTCACCACTATTAGTCTATTTTCTTTCCCTTCTCTTAGCCTCATCTGCAATTTCTCTCTCCTTTTCATTCATATTGGCATAGCCTTTTCCTTTCAGTAATTATTTTAAAAATTATATCATATTAATAGTGATGTTTCTCCTTTAGTGTGGACCACAAAATCTTTTTTTTTTTTTCAAAATATAAGGATTCTTTGATTTCAAATTTGTTGAATGACATAATGAGAATCCCATGATTCCCCTATTTTCTTTTTCTTTTCTTTTTTCTTTTCTTTTCTTTTCTTCTACTTTCTTTTCTCTTCTTTTCTTTTCTTTTCTTCTACTTTCTTTTCTCTTCTTTTCTTTTCTTTTCTTCTACTTTCTTTTCTCTTCTTTTCTTTTCTTTTCTTCTACTTTCTTTTCTCTTCTTTTCTTTTCTTTTCTTCTACTTTCTTTTCTCTTCTTTTCTTTTCTTTTCTTTTTTCTTTTCTAATCTGTTATATGCTTTCCCTTTGCTTTAGGAAAGGGGGAATGTTCTGTAGAGTGCAAATAAGTCACATAGCAATTCAAAACATGCATCTATTACTGGTTTGACATCACCAGGATCGTCACACAAAATCATGGTATTGCAATACTCTCTGCAGTGTAGATAATTTTAACAGTTAATGGAATGGATCAGAATATTTCTTCCATGATGAACAATGATAAAACTCTTTTGGGTCAGGCAGTCCCAAAGCGTAATGCAGGTTCTTCTTAAAATCCACAAAGACTTAAGATGGTGGATATGTAAAATCTGCTTGTCAGTGGTTCTCCAGCTTCATTTTTACATTATTTTTCCAAATAAGTCCATAGCTGCCTTGGTTAAAAATACGTTTTTTTAATATATTTGCTTCCAACTTGTGGTTGTAAGATCACCTTAAATTAGAAACTATGCTGGCACTATAAATGCGTGTATTTTTTTTGCAACTCAAAGCAACATATAAAAAAGGGGGAGGAATCTTATTGAAAGAGCAGGTTTATCAATATAATTAAGTGCATGGCACAAGAGAATAAATTGTAATGTATAGGTTTTTAACAATATCTCAAGGGTGATTTGATTAATTTTTCAATCAAGTGAGGCTGAATTTTTGAGGAATATAGGATATTCCTTTCACTGTAACGATTCCTTCTCCATTTTCTTCAAATGAACTGCTTCACTTAAGAAAACAAGAAGTCAGTAAGTCACAAGTGCAACTGTATTCTCTCAGTGGTAATGAAAATGTGCAGACTGAGAATCAGTTCAGACAGTGAGTTAACGCAGCCTCTTCAGTCTGTCAGAAGAACTGTAAATCCTATACAGAAGATTTGTGACCAAATGAAATGGATTTTGGCTATGTTCCCGCCCTAGGTGGGTACTGTAAAGATATCCATGAACTTTCTATTATTTAATAGAAAATATACAGAAAGATGGAGAGTCAGGACCCTGCAAACTCTGTGGCATTTCAGTGCCCCACTTTTGCTGGAGAGAAAATAGTTATTTTGTATGGATTTTTGTCAAAGTGCCAATCTTTTTTTTAGTGATAGTAATATACCATGGTCTCTAGCTCTCACTGAGGAAATACAGACAATTTGAAAACATCTTACATATCTACATCCTTGGTTTGTCAAGTGATGATTTTGAGAGACACTGAGTGAGCATATTAAAAAAACGCCATTTTGCTATCACAGCACAATAGGTAAATGATAGGAACCCGAGTGGCTCATATTGGCCGAGAATGTCATAAAAACCTTTTACAGCTAAAACTACACCATTTCACAAAAAATGAGGAAGGTACAGGATTCTGTTTATAGATACTATTCTCTCCCCTTTCTTTAGCTTTTGAGAAAATCACCAACTTCATCAAATGAGTCTTTTTCATACCATACTCCTAGTTACAAATGCTTCCATTTAGACTAAACCTCAGTTAGGAGACCTATTGACCTATTTGGTCCATATGGAATTGGCTTAATTAGGAGAGACTAGTATTTTGTACCAAGCTAATTAATAGCTTAGCAATGGATTCATCTTTAAGGTTTTTAATAGCCTCTTAAAAATACTGTATCTGAGAGGGAGATGGCGGCTCACCATTGATATGCAAGTCTACAACATCCAGCTTGTAAATGAACCTGACTAGTTCCAGCTCAGCTTTGCCACTGCATGTACTGGAAATCTTCTTGTCACTCAAGTATTCCTAGTGCTTCTTCCTCCTTCTGATTAGCTCCGAGATCCTAAAAGAAAGTTACAGAAGTGCATGCATGCAGTCAGTAGAAAAGGGCCAGGAGCAGAGCAGGCCCTTTTTAGTAGCAGAGCATCTTCCTGCAACCTCCTGTGGAGCTGGAGCTGCTGTGCTGGCACCCACCTCCAGGAATGGCAGAGGTGAGGTGGATTCTGCTGCCTCCAGGACAGAGGGAAACATAAAAGAGGTAGCAAATAATACAAATAGGACTTCCATTACTTTCTTTCTTTTACTGCTGTTCAGGTTGGACTGCCCAGCTGGTCTCCTTACTATTACTTGATCCTTGCTTCTCACATTTTCCTTCTCAATTATTGGTTCTATCTCCCCTTTACTACATTGCATGCATGATCAGAGGAACAGGATCTAACATATTTATTTAATGCACTTCTGGTAGCACATCTGAATGAACTGAGGCCCCCTGAACAGAATGTAGATTTACAAAAGCTGTTGAGCTTTGAATTTGCTTACTTTCAATAAAGTCGGCCATTATAGTACACTAGTTGAATTTACTATGCATTCCTCTAACTTGTGACTTCTGAAATTGTTCTGAATTATCACTCTTCCCAACAGAAGAGTTGCAGGTTCTCATCATCTCAACACCCTTTTCTCTACTGGGAAAACTGCCTTCTCTCTAGTGGAAGTCAAAGGTCAAATCCTCAGTGGAATCAAACCCTTAACCAACAGGGGTATAAATTGCCTGTAATTATTGCCTACATATATATTTGTTAACTATATAGATAGTGAATATTTAGAAACAAATAAATCAATCCTCAAAACTCACTACCGCATGTGAATACTTCTGTACAAATAATTCTGTTCTGAGTGACATATGAACGCATTAGAGTAGCCATATCATATTAATAACTCTTTTGAGGTTCACAAATTATGCTAATAATGACCTTTTGTATTAGTAAACATAAAATTCATTAATATCTTAGCATTATGGTTAATATAAAGAAGGCATTGCTAATACAATACAGGGCTTATTTCTTCCCTTTTTCTGTCATAATATTTGTAACTTCATCCAGATTATGCAGTACAAAAATTTGCTAATTATTTTTTTTTCCTCACTGTAGTATATCCTTATGGAGGCACCTTTCCTTTTTACTTCAGGCTTCTTAATACAAGCAGCATTTCTGAAAATTTTTATAAGTTAATAAGGAAATTATTACCTTAATCTTATGTAGTTTCTTTGGTGAAATCAAGAGTGAAGAAAAATGTTCAAGGAAATGACAGGTTTTGTATTTTGCATGTTTCCTCAGTCAGAGCTCCTTCTGCTGCATAGCTCATAACGTTTTGTTTGAAAGATACTGGTGTTGTTTTTCTTGGTATTTTATTTCACTTTGAATAAATCATCATGCCTCTGCTTTCAGATTTACCAAGATTAAAAGGACATCTAAACTAAAGTCAACTTTAAATACCTATTATAATGTCAGTAGCCTACAATATATTATATTAATGTCAAATATATCTAGTAAAGTAGAAGAGTGAGTTTAGGAACAGGGATTTTTGGCTATCTGTTTTCTTTGCTGTAACTTCCTGCATGACAATAAAAAAGCTTCTATTGGTCTGCATTGTCTGAAATATGTAAGTGCCAAATTCCTATTGAAATCAGTTATATGTAGCTAAACATACTTAAAATATATGACTCTTAGTTTCCTACCAGTTAGATAGGATACTCAGAGAGGAGATATATTTTGATATAGTCTTAACCAAACATAAAAGGAAGTCGGACATTGCCAGATCCCTGAATGTAAAACAGTACTGAATTCACTGTGATTTTAAAGAAAAGATATACCTCTGTGGTAAAGAGATCACTTTTTGAGAAGGATGGCTTTGGTCTCATTACAAAGTTTACAGTGAATATATCTAGCAATAATCAGCAAGTACCCTTGAAAATACCAATTCTAAGTAGCAGTCAAAGTCTGTGTAACAAAACGGAAGGAATCTGCTGAATAAGGTCTTCAGTAATTGTGGTATGAATTGAGTAGTGCACAGCATCTCAGCAAGTGGATTGCCTCCTAAGAATTAGATCTTGAGGAAGAGAGCTTGGTTCACAAAAAAAGTCTCTGAGTTTTGTAATCAAAAGAAAAATGTAATGGGAAAGAGAGATGAAATCTTTAAAGCAATAGATTAGCTCAGTATATGCTGATATAGAGAATTACTTTTCAAAGAAAAATATTGGGAAGGCCTACCAAACCTTGCAGTGTCTTTTAAAACTTTCCCGGTGAAAAATCACTTGTCTCTGAGAGCACAAGATGACAAGAGGTGTTTGAAATGAACAAAATAGATCCTGCATAAAGGAGGCAGTGTATGCAGTAGAAGATCTGATTAACAAATCCTTGTGGACACCAAGTTGAACATCAGCCAGCAATGTATCCTTGCAGCAGAGAAGGTCAGCAGCCTCCTGGGCTGCACAGGAAGGAGTGTTGCCAGCTGGTCAAGAGACATGGTCTTTCTCCTCTATGAAACATGCTGTATTTTTGTGATTCCATAGTGAAATTAGAATTAACAGATTAAAAATGATCTTCTTTGAACTTAGGGAGGTTTGATGTTCATGCAGAGGGAATAAATGATTGATTTAACTTGAGAACAGATATTAGGCAGGACTGTGTACTATCATCAGCTCCTTTTACCTATTATCTGGAGAAAAAGTAAAAAACAAACAAAAAAACAAAAACAACAACAACAAATACCCCAGAGTATCTCCTCTCATAATACAAGAGTTACCGGTAGAAAATTAGAAAATCATGTGTAGGCCCGGAGACAAAAAGTCAGTCATCACAGCATTGCTTATGGTATAGAGCAATTGTGTAATTTTAGGTAGACTAAAAAAAAAATTAGAGGGAGTGGGAAGGGAAGCAGTACATCTTGGCTGAGAGACAGCAAAAAGAATGACAACACTTAAGTCTACTGAAATGACAATATTGTTGTTATGTAAATATGAAGATAAGTTGGAATGCATTGATCCCTTAAAACTGGTGAATGTTATCTTTTTAAGGGATATTTAGTAGGTATCTGGGATTATATATAGACCTGGAATTGCAACTGCCACTTATGGGAAGCTTGATCACATTTGGAAAACCTAAGGTATTAGTATAAAGAGCGAAATGAAACATCTGCAGATATTGGTCAGCATCTTACTATATGCTTTTGAACCATGAATATGAGAGGAAACAGGACATTAAAAAGATTTTTGGCAAACTGAAATGTTACAGATGATTGCTGTGTGTCAGCTATGCCTTTTTTATGACTAAAAAGAGTACTAGAATATTTTCCAGGAACATAAGACGTCCTCTGGGTTACTATTTTCTACCTTGAGGATGATCAGACAAAGAAAATTCAGGTTTGTGAAGCACATATGAACAAAATACAATAGCCATAATTAGCCTCGTAACAAATAATGAGCTCATTCTGTTTGTACAGACATTGTAGGAAGTACAGGTTTGTGAATGTTGTTTGATAATATAAATGAAGTGTATGCATTCAAAGAAAATGCTAGCTGGCTAAGACAAAAAACTGTGCCAGGCACCATTCTAACAATTAAACAGCACTGCACAGTTTAATTTACTAATATAGATATAGGCAGAGGTTCCCCAGAGATTTCCTGTTTTAAAAGCATCCTAGTCTTTGCTACACGTACATAGGGACTATTAGCCCTGAGATCCATCTCTTGCTCTACTCCATAACTGCTGAAGCAATAATGTCATCTCTTTTTTCATTCTGGGATCATTTCATCTCCTTTGTTCTCATCCCTCAAAGCCCTCATTCTCATGGGTGTAAAGTGTGCAGTATGCTGTTGCTTGCTAGCATGGATCCCTTCTACTGGGCCCTTAACAGATCAGGTCTGTAGAAGAGCCTAAACTGCGTAAGAGAACATATACACACAAAGATGTAGTGCAGTCCTAAAGAATCAGGCTTTCTGAACTGCAACTGCTTTGTTTCTTCTTCTGCTCCTCATTCACTACCGAACACAGCTAAAATGATCTTTGTTTTAAAAGATTTTATTCCTAGTCTATCTCAGAGCTTCTGTCTACTTTCCACACTGAGGTACACCTTCACTGTATAGGGTAGCAGTAGGAAATAGGATGATATTAACTAGTCTGAGACTGAACTGTTGACCAGTATTCATAGCCACTTAAAGGGCTTGCTGTTCTTTCTGCATCCTTCCCTTGTGCCCGTGTGAGGTGCTTCCCTCATCTTCGTGCAAGGATTTTTCTAACTTTGATACTTTGATTTACTGAGGTGTGGTTTTTAGTGAGGTCGTTAAATATTTTTATGTTGCATATTTGTTTTATTGATTTACAGACTTTTCAGACTAAAGAAAGAAAAAACTAAAAGCAATCTCCCCAGGCCCCACCCAAAACGATGCTAATTCTTAATTCTTTAGCATAGGAAATTTCAGTTTTAGCAGAGAAGTCTGAAAGACTGTTTTTTTAAATGGTGGGAGGTGGAGGTGGAAGGAATTTTGTTCACTTTTTACATTGGAAAAAAAAAACAGTTCTGCTTTTTTTTTTTTTCTCTTCTAGAGAAAAGCATATTTCTTTGCCTGCAATAAGCAGTTCGTATATTCTATTCAGCTAAAATTTTTAATACTCCCACACTCTTAACTGGGGCAAGATATAACCCTGCCGTTAACAGTGTGCCTTGCGTTACAGACATGAAAATCGTGCCAAGCTAGACTGAATTATCAATATAGGACTACTACAATTTAACTTTGCACGGTAACCTGGACCAAGGATACTAGAAGATGGCCACCAGCAGCCTCACAGAACTTGTTTTATCGAACAAAAGCACCAAACTAAAGATGCAGAGAACCCTCCTGCTTCTAAAAACTGGAACAAAATCACAATTTCTGAGCTTCAGCATCCTTTTAGTAGCACATTAAGTAAATAGTGTGTAAAAGTGGACTAAAAGAGAGGCTAGATCGGGAGATAGTAGTATTTCATGCAGTTACCATATTCCTAGGAGTTATCACAGTCAGTACTTTAATTACTGTAGTCAGATTTTCTTCACTTTTGAATGCTTAAATTTTTAATATGTGCTCTCTATTTCTAGAAAATAGAGAAAACAAAAGTTTTAACCTTTTAATTAAAACAAAAATAAACAAAACAAAATAAAAACAAAACAAACCCACAACCCACAGATTTTCTTAATCACCGACTATTTATATAAAAATTAAATCCCAAGTGAAATTTTTATGGTAATATCATAAATGACATGTCAGGAAAGATTTGTTATGGGCAAACTCACATGGGCTCAAAACCATAAAAAAGAAAAACCTAGGAACTCTAGTTATGACAGTGTGGTTGTCTTAATGAAACAGCAGACTGTGCATGTTGAAGAAAAGAAAAAATGACATATCCATTTCTTAATGTTGTTATGTCATAATTAGGAATAGCAAAAGCAGCAGGATTTTACACTGATGGGCTTAAGAGACTTCATCCATTAGAACTCATAGTGCTAAAAATTCTGCCAGCATCAGTTATGGTCCAGATTTTCACAGGTGTTAGTGAGATCCCTGTGTGAGATTTTGGAATGCTTCCGGATATGTAATTTTTGGTGCCTCAAGTATTTCTGGAAATCCATACCTTTTCTGGAGATTGGATCACAGGGGTTTGTTTTGCCTTTCTCACAGGGTCATCATATAGGCCTAAATGTCTCCTCTAAACAAGAACATGGGAAAAGTAAGCTCTAGGTGTGATATTCTAGCTCACAGTGGTGATAGTTTAGCTGAGGCTTTGGTACAGTGAGCAAAAAGTTTTTAATTGTACTTCAATGAGAAGTACATACACTCCTAGAAGATGGGAATGCAACAAAAGTATAATCTCCTAGATCTTTTTTAACTGAAAGTGGATTCTTTTTCCTTTGTTCACTTCTTAGTTAGTCTGTTTCTTCTAGATTTTGTTTATATTAATAAATTGTACCTGGCTCCTTTTTGCCCTACTTAGGCATAGTTGGTAATGTTCCTTTGTTTTTAATGTTAGACATAGATTTTTCTTTTCTCATCTTATTACTTATCATTCATATTTAATGCTGCACACAGAATTATCTTTTATACTCTTTTTACCTTTTGATTTCTTATATTTAATGACACACCCAATTGTTTGATATCCTTTTTTCCCTAGGAACCTGTCACTGCTCTCTATTTAGCTGCTTTGAACTAGCTTTCATCTTCTAGCATTTAAATAATCTAAGTTCTCATGTATCTTACTGCATTGTTCCTCATTATTTACTCTGTCTAACTATAAAGCCATGCTCTTCAAACTAGTGTTATTTTTTACTTTGTTTCCTGCTCTTTGTTTTTAATTTTCCAAGTCAAATTTACGCTTATTACATGACTCCCACACCTCAGGTATTGTCATTAACCTCAGATGTGAGACTTTATCAAAAGGGCTTTCAGAAGCTTGTCTGAAGTGTCTTACCTACAGTAGCTCATTTGTCGACTGCAGCTGAGGAGAGTTATTGAATGACAGAAGGCTCCTCTCCCTGGAAGCTAAGTGCCCAACCCTCTGAGTCCTTTGTTTGAATATAGGTCTCCAACATGGCAGACTACAATAGAAACACTTGACAAAAGGATTGATTTTACATCCAACACTGGAAGAATGCATATAATTTCCATGTATTACATGGTGTATATACTACATAATTTGAAACATTTTTCACTGACTACATTCAATAGCTTATTTGAAGCCTCTGCTGTCTATATTGAATGGGATTTCTATTATAAAAATGGCATTAGTTTCAGAGTTAAACTTCCAACACTGGCAATCATTACTGCTGAATTTTACCAGATATTATGGATTGTTTACTTTCCAACCAAAATCCACATCAGAAGTTCAGTGAATTGTATGGAGAGAGCCTTACTGGAAATGAATCTGTTTATTCTGTAGATGTTTCAGTAGAGGACTTTGCTTAATCTGCAGTTACATTTAGAAATATTTTCAGTCCTGATGATTCATAAGGAAACATGTCAGTGCATAAGGAAACAGTATAATCCCTTCAAGAAAGTCAGTGATGTATTTTGATCCTGAATACATTGGAAAAGTATTTCATCATTGATGAACTACGAAAGTGGAGTATGGCAAAGTCTCTTATATGAATAGGATGATGAAACTTCTATGCTGCGAAGGAGGTAAATAATAGATGATAGGATACAAGCATAAACAAAAACCCAAACAGGAAAAAATCTATTGACTGGGAACACTTGTTCTCCCTGCCTTATCCTTCAGAAGGAGGAAATATTTGTTTAAATTAGAAGGCAGGAAATTCAAACTGGACTTTAAAAATTACTGTCATCACATCTCAGTGGCCAGAAAAATTCTGAAGAAAAAAAAAAAATCTCATAGCTCAGTGCTCACAGCTCTCTTGAACAACAGAGACCAAGTCAGGACTCTTGGGGAGTGATGGTCAGAGGGCAGTTATTCTACCTCTGTCTTCAGCACCTTTCTCTAATGCATTTGTTGCTTGCTATCACCAGAGACTATGGCTATCGCTGATAACTTTAATGACACCTTCTGTTGCTGCTCACTGCAAATTGTGTTAATAGAAAATAAATTAAATCCATTAAAACTACTGTCATCACAGCTGACTTTAATTCAAAGAACCTTTGAATCAAGACATAATCAAACTTTTAGCCCTGAGGCTTCACAATCATTTTAGACTGATCAAAGGGGGAAGTTTTGTGTTATGTTTAATCTAATTTAATTGAGGATTGCTACTAACACAGGTGGTTCTGCTCTCCTTCCTGTCTTCTCTCCTCATATGATCCTACCCTTATTTCTTTGTGTGTTTGTTTGGTTCACCTTTATAACCCAGCTCATTCTGCAGCTGCTTGCATGTTACATCTGGTAGTAAGCAGGCATTGGGAATATATGCATGGGAACAGAGTAGAAGAACATGATCATTCACAT
>VXAL01014901.1:185374-222207 GCA_013399475.1 Chauna torquata
TTTTAGTTTTTTTTTTTTTTTTTAGTTTTTTTAAACATCTGCAGGTGAATATGCCAGGAAGCTTTGAAAAGCTTATGAAAGCTTTTTAATAATGTACACTAAGTGGGAGTTTCACACAGCCTGTTCTCATAAGTGTATGTTGACTTAGTCGTGTCATGAAGGATCCTTCTGTGTGAGCTGTTGTGAATAGGTCCCATAGGCATCTACAGGCACATACGGAGAAGTACTTATCAGAAAATAACAGGCCAAAGAGAGAAAAAGTATTTGCTGATAGATGCTGCTTGAAAGTCTCCCAAGAACTGATAAATATAAATAAAACTGATAAAATAAAGCCTAGTGGCTTTATTAAATTGGCAAGAAATGTTAAAGTCAGGACACTAAAAGTCTGTCCAAAGCCACCAGCACACACTAGCACCAGCAAGAGGTTGTAGAGTACATCCAATCCTATAGGACTCTACATACATCTCAAACAAAGCACATTTGAGGAACTTTATCACCACCTACCAAGAAGTCACTGGCAAGTAAGTGAGTCTCCCCTTCCTGCTATAGAGCTGAGTTTGGCCTCTCACCTGTTACTACAGCTCCATAACTACAAATCTGTGTGTGAGGAAATAATTGAATGAACTAGGTCAATACTTATCAGCCATTCATAATAAAAGCTTAATTAATAAATGTTTTCTAATAAATTGGTTGTGATCTGTGTCTCTCCTGAGTCAGTCTCCTGCCAGAAAGATTTACAGCTCTGTGGTAAGCACCCAGTGCAGTCAGCTGAAGCCTTCCACTAGTTTCAGTAGGTCCAAATAAAACAGACAGCACCCATCAGGAAGTGTTCTCCACTCCCAGTGCTGATATTTATATTTAATGTAAAGGCTCCAATCAACTCATAAAAAAGTCTTCTTGTTAACAAAGGGTGTTGTGTACCTGCTGTCTTCATAGGAAAGTGGTGGTGGTGGTTGAGAGAGCAAGGAGAAGGAAGGAAGCACAATTACTTTGAATAGATTGAGAATATACCTTTTTTTTTTTTTTTTGAATTTTGATTGATCATTTATATAAACTGTTACAACAATATCTAATAAGGTAAGATTACAGTGTTGCTATTACCTCTCTTACCTGAAGGCCCTTTGCTGTTAAGTTCGGTGTAACTGATCGGCTGGAATCTGTAGGTGTCGCAGTACAAGGCTGCTTTCACTCCTGTTCTGGGTTTTTCTGTCACCAGCTCTCCCTACCAACAGCTTTGTGGACAAACATTTCACTTTCAAGTGAGAGGCTTGAAATGTTTTGCTATTACTGCAGCTTGTCAAAAAACAGGGAGGTGCCCAGTAGCCTGGTCATAAACCTAAGCAGTGAGTACAGGTGAAAGTTAGTAGAGAGAGAGAGAGAGAGAGAGAGAGAGAGGGAATCATGTTCAGAATAGCACACAAGTGGCATTGCCAAGCCTGCCAGCAAGGAGTAAAATAGCACAGATTAGTAAAACACACAGTTTGATGATACCATAGCCGAAATGGAGGTTAATAATTGGGTCTGTTGGCTGTTTTTAGATGACAACCTAATGATTGCCTCCATAAAATTGTATGTGTGTGTATGTGTATATAGAATATCTGCATGTCTCTATAACTACTTGATAAGAAAAATATGTGGAGGGTACTGGATATAGATAGAAAGGATGGTAGAAGCATCATTGTATGCCCTTATCTCTTTGGCAAGAAGTACGAGGGAGCGTGGCAGCATGCCGACTGTAAGACCCCAGGACACAGCAGCCCTACCTACTCTTAGATTGACTGCTGTTCAGTTGTATGAACTAACTGCCAGAATCATTCTAACTTAGCCCACAGACTGTGTTTTCGTGGAAATGTCAAATAGGGCCAGTATGTTAGCAAGTCGTGCCTTTTAATCTTCTGGAAGGCTCACGCTCTGCTCTTTTGCAGAAGCAAAAAAAAAAAAAAAAAAAGTTTTTTCCTGACATTAAACAAGATCACAGATTAGAGTTGATTAGCCTTTTACATCTTCCTTGATTTGCTGGGAGGCTTGAGGGAGCCATGAGTCAAAGTGCTGGTGAGCTGGATGTATGCCTACTGCCTAATGGCAGTTCTACTTTGTTAAAAGGATGCTACTGGCTATTCTCAGTACTTCTTTCCAGTACTGGGATTGACATTTGGAAAAGGTATTATTAAAAAATAATCTACCTGCCTGTGGCACTGGTAACATCTGGGAATAAAATGGTGGTAAGTGCCCCAAGAAATTCTATGACTGTGTGACAAGGAGTATAGTAAATGTGATCATGATAGATTGCCTTTTTGATGTATCCTAAATTCCAACGAAAATAAGACTAGCTAAAGACTGGGCTTCAATCTAAGTCAGAAGTGAACTTTAATACTAAAAATGGCTGCAAACCAGATGTTTGGAAAAGCATTCCATTTTCACTGGTGTCACTGACACCTTGACAAGTTTGGAGCCACAAGGCATGAATAACACTACTGTCCCTGATGCACTGCTAAGGAGATGCACTTCTAAGCTGGTTTGGAAGGATACCTTATGCCATGCATCTCTTTGATGCACCAGGTAGCCCTGGGCATTCCTCCTGAGGCTGGCACCATGGAGGCAAATTCAGCCTACAATTTGTGAAAGACAGTCACCCAGAGATAAGAGAGATGCTCCAGCTTATATCTGGACCTCATACAGATGGTCAATCATTCAATTCTATGGTTAAAAATCTTTTCAATGGATTGAATCTGTCTACATTCCTGAATCACTTAATATTGGCCTAACTCTGCTCTGCTAGAAATGATTCTGATCTTACCCTCAACCCAGTATCTGCTTTTGCGCTCTAGTGTTCCCTTCTCAGTCATTTCAGTGGATGGGCTCTTTACTCACATGCATATGCACAGGACACTTTTTCTAGAAGGTTATAACATTCTCCCATGTTTTGTCTGATATCAGTTTAATCTTTTTGATCCATATTATTACAATACTCTGCAAAAGAAATAACAATACACCGACTATTTTGAAGCTGCCCACTTTGAACATAAAAAAACTAAATGCCTGAGTCTGATAGAGAAGAGAAAAAAGTTCTGCAGAAATGAAATGAAAAACTTTTCTTAACTACCCACACAATGGCTTAGTCAAGCCAGTGATATCATGTTTCTTTCTTTCATCACCTCAAAATGCCTGCACAAAGGAGAAAAAAGGAAAGCTAAGAAATATACTACATACTCCTGCTCCACTTGCAAAACACAAGTCTTGATTCAAAGCCTGGCAAACCTGTTAAGGAATCTTTTGTTGTTTAAGACACTCATACATCATGTGGCATATCACCCTACTCTTCAGCAATCACTTTCTCCTCTCAGAGCTAGTATTTTGACTATGAAAAACGTGTATATTTGTCTTGGATTCCCACTTTTAACTGGTGCATGATAAAGAGTGGTAAATAGTCTTTTACCACTGTAAATCCACCAAACCAAAGTATATTGCACTTGTCCTTGAAAAGTCAATATATACAACTAGGCTCTATGGCCACACTTTTCAATATTCTTCGTAGCATTATATAAATCTTTGCAAAAGCTTACAGTGAATTACTTTGACTTCCAGTGTTGTGGAAACTAGCTGTGTCAAGAACACAGAGGAAAACACCTTGCTGCAAATCAGAACTAATCCTTAATAACTAAACAAGCAATTTTTTTTCTTTGCTAAGGAGGAGATACTTTGAAAAGATTGTTAGACCTTATTTCCAGCATCTCTATCCTGATCGTCAATTAAATGTACCTTAGTCTATCAAGACAGAAAGAAGAAACAATTCAAAAAGAAGACTATTTGATTTAACAGTCCTGGCATTCAGAGAGCTAAGCCAGTTTACAGCTATGTTCTCATACTATACAGATGAGGATACAAACACAAAATCATTTAAGTGATGTAGGGTTTGGGCTTTTTTTTTTTTTTTTTTCCTGAAAGAAACATGCTATGTTGCTAAGTAAAATATTTTTTTCAGCATTCCTTCTATTTACATTGACCCAGTTCTGTGTATTTAAGGTGGTTGGTCTAAGCTTTTCAGTTCCAGCTTTGCAAAAAGATCCAGATAGCAAAGAAAATCAGGACTTTTCTCTGGTATTAACAGCTTAAAGTTAATTTTTCCATACTAGTTCCAGTTACTTTTTATTTTTATGTATTTATTTTCTGATCAGTTGTTCTATTTTATCTACGCATGTTGAAATGAAAAGAGGAAGAATTTGATAAGCATATAGTCAAAGGAAGCTAAAACATATACTGTTTTCTCATCAGGGAAAACAAGCATTTGTATTTCTCTAAATAGGAGACATGAGTCATGTGTTAACAGTAAATACTCTTGGCATGGTAGACAGTGGTCAGTCCTGTTTTACATCCTTTCATAATCAAAGGAAATTGGAACTGCAGTAATTGACCATATCTGTTACCTAAAAATTACATCAATAGTTCTGATCTAATTAAAACAAACCCTACTGACTGAACTACCTTTAGCATTTATACATATTTGTGTGTGGATGGGCTGTGGATAGCTAATATTTGCTTGAACTGCAGCTTACTGGATTCATTCAGTTATTTGTTTACATACTGACCTGACAATTAATGGTTGAGTTTGATGTAAGCTTTCTATTTTAAAGTTGTAGCTGTTTTACAAATGACAAACATTTTCTGACAGCACTTTTTCACACTAGAAGACTGTGATGAGGAAAGGGACCTGGGAGTGTTGATCGATGCAAGGCTGAACATGAGCCGGCAGTGTGCTCAGGTGGCCAAGAAGGCCAATGGCATCCTGGCCTGTATTAGAAACAGTGTGGCCAGCAGGAGCAGGGAGGTGATCACCCCCCTGTACTCAGCTTTGGTGAGGCCGCACCTCGAGTACTGTGTTCAGTTTTGGGCCCCTCACTACAAGAAAGACATCGATGCCCTGGAACATGTCCAGAGAAGGGCAACGAAACTGGTGAGGGGTATGGAACACAAGCCTTATGAGGAGCGGCTGAGGGAGCTGGGATTGTTTAGTCTGGAGAAGAGGAGGCTTAGGGGAGATCTCATTGCACTCTACAACTTCCTGAAGGGAGGTTGTGATGAGGAGGGGGTCGGCCTCTTCCAGATAACTAATGATAGGACTTGAGGTAACGGCCGCAAGTTGCGCACAGGGAAATTTAGACTAGACATCAGGAAAAACTTTTTCTCTCAGAGAGTGGTCAAGCACTGGAACGGCCTGACCAGGGAGGTGGTGGAGTCACCGACCCTTGCGGTTTTTAAGAGGCGCCTGGACAAGGTGCTACAAGATATGGTTTAGTAGCTTAGTGGGTAGTATTGGTGATAGGATGATGGTTGGACTAGATGATCTTGAAGGTCCTTTCCAACCTTGTGATTCTGTGATTCTGTGATTCTGTGATTCATGCAACTAACTATTCTTTGCAAATCACTGAATACTATGCTGCTTCAGACTGACAAGAGAGTGACTTGCCTAGAAATTTATTATAACTTTAATAAGGAATACAGATGACAGACTACACTTTTGGAGAGACCTGTGAAATTCTCTATACAGAAGTAAACAACTAATAGTATGAAAAATCTATCTAGCTGGAGTAACAACAATAATAAAAATATTCCTCATTCATCTAACTGGAAAACAGCTGAAAAAGCAAAAATCTAGCCAGGTAGGGAAATGTGTTAGAGGCATTCTCTGTCTCTTCCTACCTGGTTCTAATGGGCATACCCTATTTTCCTGGGTAATTATCACTAATTATATTGAAAATATTTATTGAACTTCTAATTATCTAGGTCTCTAGGTAGTATGTATACGCAAAGGATGGATGGGGAATTTTAAGTACTCAGTTTCTTTCTGTAGATGTAACTCATAACCATGAAGCTGAGCCCAATACTAATTTTTTTAAGGAACAATATTAATAAGTTAAAAAAAAAAAGATAAAAAAGATGAGACAGGTTGATAAAATGGACAAGGGGAAAAAAAAGAAAAACAAATCAAATAAGATTAAGAGCCAAAAAACCCACATCTCTACACAGTTGAAAAAGATAGCAAAAAGAAACAGCCAAAATAAAAATAGTGAAATGTGAAAAGTGTTAGATAAATGTACAAAGGCAGGTGTGTTCCCAGTGCTGAAAAAATTCAATGAAGAAATTTAGGTGAATAATTGGATGTAGTGTCTCCTGCAGTTTTTCTCGTGAGAACTGTTCAGGAAGAAAACCTACCTTTAGTAAAGTTGTTTCTTGAAATGAAGTTTTTGGCAGCTCTGGATGTGGACTCTGCGTAACTGGGTCTCCACTAGGTAATTCCTTTTGTAGAACCCACTGATTTCACACACTCTTTCCCTATACCCAGTAGTAAAAGAACCTCTCTGCATACCAGATAAAATAAGCTTGTCCTCTTCTGCTGGTCTAGAATTGTTGAAGGGAGTAGAGGCCTGTCTGGATGAGATGTGAGATGAGTCTTTTTCAGAAATAATTATAAAGGAGAAGAATGAAAGATGTTCACCATTTAATGGAAGATTAGAAGGCTGGATGATCAAAATTCATCAAGACAAGTACCTTAGTAAGCATAAAACAGTTATAAGATCAGAGTATGAAAGACAACAAGAAGTAGGGGTCAACTGTATATCCAGGGACATCTATTTGTTAGAAAAAGATGTACTTTTTAGTCAGTACAGGAATGGGTTGAATATGAATTTCTGTCACTGCACTCTCTATTTATTGGAGCATCCCATTTGCAATAGGCAGATAAATTGAGGTTCATCTGGGGGATATAATTTCTCTACAGTTTACTTAACACTACTACCTGACCTGGTGGTCAAATCTGTGACTTCTACTTTCAGGAGCAGAAGAAACTTAGACTGGATTCCTCTGACCACCTCTGAAACTGCATCTCATAAAGTAGATGGAATAATTCTAGACAGAATATACACTTTTTTTTTTTTTTTTTTCTTGGGTCTTGGTTTAGTAAATTGATTACTAAATCTAAATTGATTGCAACAGAGGAAATGACTTTAGTTTGTCATTCAGAAGGTTATTTGACCCTTGTAAAAAGATACATATTTGTTAATATGAAATACATGGTTAACTGAACTGTACCTCAGAAATCTATACCCTGTAATAACTATAGCTCTGCTAAAAGCCTCATTGGTTTGGTTTAATCTTTATTATTTTAATTTTGAATATATTAATTTTATACAGAGCTTAGGAAAAATGAAGAGCATCAACTGTAAAGTAAATTTGTGTGTTGTAATGTCAAGGTGTCAGACCTGAAAATTCCACACTTGCACCTACTCACTCATTCTGAATTCTTCTCCTTCATGCATTGTCTTGGGCACTAAACAAAACAGACATTTTGGGAAAGAAAAACTGTATGTGATCCTGTGTCGTAAAGAATATGAACAAAGGTGACAAACAGAAGATGCAAAAAAGTTTGATGCTTTCAGACTTTCTGAGCTGCAATAGTTTGAATGCTCAGATCTGTAACCTAAATAGCTTTAGTGTAAGATTTTTACTGCAAATTTTTAGAAAGTTTTAAGCATGGAATTGCAAATTTTCTATTCCCATCCATCAATGGCAGGGCTTGAACTGTGACTTTCAGAATTGTGAAATATTGTCAGAGTTTCTTATGTTACCAGAAGACAAGATAGAACAAAATAACACATTACAGAGCCATGATTCTCTTGGATCAGATGGAAGGTATTAAAGGATAGTAAGAAATGGTCAACCAGGAACGAAGTAATGATCCACCACTAGAAATGTGCGCTCTCAGTGTTTGAAGCACTGAATGAATCTATCCTCAGTTCGATTTTCAAAGACTTGAAGTCCTGATGGCATATATATAATATTTATGTGGGAGAGAACTATGAAAATGCATATTGCCTTCTTGTAATTTGTGAAGGTGCTGGCCAACTACAACAAAATTTGACAGAGAAAAGACTTCATTAAAGTTATAGTTTACTAGGCACAGAGCATCCTAATAGAAGATATAAAATTACAAGAACCAAAACATCTTCTGTGCTCATGGAATCATTAGTCTATAAAAGAGATACTGGGTGAGTTGTGAACTGATGAGCTTTGATTAGATATACTTAAGTTTCTTTAAGAAATATGAAAAACCTGAATAATAGAATCACAGAATCATTTAGGCTGGAAAAGACCTCCAAGATCATCCAGTCCAACCTTTAACCTAGCACTGCGAAGTCCACCATTAAACCATGTCACTAAGCTCTGAATCCAAAAGTTTTCTGAAGACCTCCAGGGATGGTGACTCAACCACTTCCCTGGGCAGCCTATTCCACTACTTCACAACCCTTTCAGTGAAGAAATTTTTCCTAACATCCAACCTAAACCTGCCCTTGCGCAACTTGAGGCCATTTCCTCTTGTCTTCTCAGTCAGCGCTTGTGAGAGGAGACTGATCTCCACCTCGCTATAGCCTCCTTTAAGGTAATTGTATAAAGTGGTAAGGTCTCCCCTGAGCCTCCTTTTCTCCAGGCTAAACAACCCCATCTCCCTCAGCTGCTCCTCATGAGACTTGTTCTCCAAACCTTCCACCAGCTTCACTGCCCTTCTTTGGACACACTCCAGCACCTCGATGTCCTTCTTGTAGTGAGGGGCCTGAAACTGAACACAGTACTCGAGGTGCAGCCTCACCAGAGCTGAGTACAGGGGGACAGTCCCTTCCCTAGTCCTGCTGGCCACACTACTTCTGATACAATCCAGGATGCTGTTGGCCTTCTTGGCCACCTGAGCACACTGCTGGCTCTTCCCCCAGCCTGTAGTGTTTCAAGGGGTTGTTGTACCCCAAGTGCAGGACCCGGCACTTAGCCTTGTTGAACCTCATACCTTTGGCCTCAGCCCATTGGTCCAGCCTATCCAGATCCCTCTGTAGAGCCTTCCTACCCTTGAACAAATCAACACTCCCACCCAATTTGGTGTTGTCTGCCGATGTTCACTCGATCCCTTCATCAAGACCATTGATAAAGATATTGAAGAGAACTGGCCCCAGTACTGAGCCCTGGGGGACACCATTAATGACTGGCCTCCAGCTGTATTTAACTTCACCCACCACAACTCTTTGGGCCCGGTCACCCAGCTTTTATTCCAATGAAGCGTACACCCACCCAAGCCACGAGCAGCCAGCTTTTCCAGGAGAAAGCTATGGGTAACTGTGTCAAGAGCCTTACTAAAATCTAGGTAGACCACATCCACAGCCTTCCCATCTATTGAGCATGTCGCCTTCTCGTAGAAGGATATCAGGTTAGTCAAGCAGGATCTGCCTTTCATAAACCCATGCTGACTGGGCCTGATCACCTGGCTGCCCTGTAAGTGCTGCATGATGGCACTCAAGATGATCTGCTCCATGAGCTTCCCTGGCACCAAAGTCAGGCTGACAGGCCTATAGTTCCCTGGATCCTCCTTCCAGCCCTTCTTATAGATGAGTGTCACATTTGCTAGCCACCAGTCAAGTGGGACCTCCTCTGATAGCCAGGACTGCTGAAAAATGATGGACAGAGGCTTGGCGAGCACTTCTGCCAACTCCCTCAGTACCCTTGGGTGGATCCCATCTGGCTCCATAGACTTGCATGTGTCTAAGAGATGTAGCAGGTCACTGATCCTTTCCTCTTGGATTATGAGGGTTTCACTCTGCTCCCCATCCCTACCTACCAGCTCAGGGGGCTGGGTAGCTGGAGAACAACTGATTTTGCTGCTAAAGACTGAGGCATAGAAAGCATTAAGTACTTCAGTCTTAGCATCATCTCTCGGCACTATGTTTCCCCCCACACCCAATAAAAAATGGAGATTCTCCTTAGTCCTCCTTTTATTGTTTATGTATTTATAAAAACATTTTTTTACTGTCCTTAATGGCAGTAGCCAGACTGAGCTCCAGTTGAGCTTTGGTACTTCTAATTTTCTCCCTGCACAGCCTCAGGACATCTTTATAGTCCTCCTGAGTGCTCTGCCCTTCTTCCAAAGGTCATAAACCCTCTTTTTTTTCCTGAGCTCTAGGCACAGCTCTCTATTCAGCCAGGCCAGTCTCCTTCCACACCGGCTCGTCCTTCAGCATGTGGGGATGGCTTGCTCCTATGCTTTTAAGATTTCCATCTTGAAGAGTGTCTAGCCTTCCTGGACTCCTTTGCCCCTCAGGACTGCCTCCCAAGGGACTCTGCCAACCAAACTCCTGAACAAGTCAGAGTCTGCCCTCTGGAAGTCCAAGGTGGCAGTTCTGCTAACCCCCCTATTAACTTTTCCAAGAATCAAAAATTCTATTAATTCATGATCACTATGCCCAAGATGGCCTCCAACCTTCACATCATCCACAAGTCCTTCTCTGTTCACCAGCAGAAGATCCAGTGGGGCACCTTCCCTAGTTGGCTCACTCACCAGCAGTGTCAGGAAGTTATCTTCTGCATTGGTGTAGATGCACTTCAGTTGGGCTAGAGATCCTGTCACCTCTTTGGGGGGAGAAGCCCCAGTTCCCGCGTGACCATTCCTGGGCACTTTTGTGATTTCTAACGTAGCAATATCCCCTGTGTCTTTGCTGTCCTATGGCTCTCTATCCCCTACCTCTACTGGGACAGCAGACCGATACATTTTGCTAGCACACTGTCCCACCATTGGTGTACCACCCCCAAGCTTGTCTCTGGCAAGCCTGGTTTTATCCCTTTACCCCTTCAAATCTAGTTTAAAGTCCTGTTGGTGAGCCCTGCTAACTCCTGTGCAAAGATCCTTTTCCCCCTTGTAGACAGGAGAACCCCATCCATTGCCAGCAGACCTGGTGTCTGGTAAAATGATCCATCATCAAAGAACCCAAAGTTCTGCTAGTGACACCAGGCTTGGAGCCAGGTCTTGATTTGCTGACTCTTCTTGTTCTTTGCCTTGTCATTCCCTGCAACTGGAGGAATGGATGAAAACACTACTTGTGCTCCTGATCCTTTAAGTGGTTGTCCCTAGGCCCTGAAGTCTCTCTTGATTGTCCTCAGACTTCTTCTTGGAGCTTCATCGCTTCCTACCTGAAAAATTAATAATGGGTAATAATCTGAGGGCTGCACCAGGGCAGGAAGTTTTCTCTTCACGTCCCTAACCTGGGCACTGGAGAGGCAGCAGACCTCCCTATAAAGTGGGTCCGGTCTGCATATTGGGCCTTCTGTTGCCTTCAGAAGGGAGTCTCCCATTACAACTACCCATCTTTTCTTTTTGGTGGGAGTGGTTTTAACGCAGGGCGTAGGTCGATGTGACCTCAGTGACACATCCTAGCCAGATGAACTGTGTTCCTCAATGTCGTTCAGATCTACCTGCAAAGCTTCACACCTATTGTGCACCTGGGAAGGTGGTGAAGTCACTGAGGGGATGAGCCTGCCATGCTGGGCAGGAATTTGTTGCTGTTGCCCCTTATGCTTTAGGTCACTGCATTCAGCCGGATGGAGAGAGGACAGGGAGTCCCCTACATTGTGTGTTCCTTCTGCCTATTGGCAGAATAATGAAAAGGTCTTTTCTCAAATGGCAGTAATTAATGCTGAATCGGTGTAGTCAGTTCATTTTTATTTCCCAATCCATTAGATTTCTTTAAAAATGTCAATCAAATAGTAGACGATAAAGAAGTTACTGAGATAACTTGTACAAACTTCCAAGCCTTTGACAAAGTCCCTTATAATAAACTGTTAAGGAAACTACTCATGGTGAACGGCAAAGCATTGTCACAGAGGAGCAATTAGCTGAACGATAGAAAACAGGAGGAAGAAACAGTTTCTATGATTACTAAAGGTTAGCACTCACACTGTGATACAAAGGTCTTACTGTGGGACAAGTTTTGCTTACATATGTATGTTTACACATACAAATTATGAATAAAGACAGCTAAATCTGACAAAAAGAAATTACACAAATTACTATCAGACTTGGAGGCCAAGGCCCGTCAAAATTAAGAAAGGTCTGATATTCTTAGTCAAACAGTCATCATGAAATGTGTTAAAAGAGTAAATTCACTAATGATTGGTAAGGCATTGCTATGGACTGGATGGACAAAATAACGTAAAGATGGTAACGGAAGGGAGGAAGAGAGCAAGAGAGGGAGAAGGAAGCAAGGACGAGATGAAGGAGAGAGAAAGAGATGAAGGAAAGAAGGAAGAGGAGAGNAAATTTCTCAAAATTCTGCTTTCTATATGTTTGCACATTCTCATATTTCATTTGTGGCATCCACTGCCATGCCCCATTGAAGCAAAGGTCTTCATTAAAGGAATCCAGAAAAGAAACAGACCTTTAAAGAAGAACATCTAAATATTAAAAGAAATGTCTAGATACACATCTAATCCTATCCTAAGCACAAACACTCAGAGCTATACTTAGGAACTCAGCAAGGACTGCTCTGTGACTTAGATGGAAATCAGAAGTGGACAACTCATCCGTTTTGCTCCAAAAGACAACATCTTTTCTTGTTGTGTCTTGCATGGCTGTCTTGCTGCGTTGGAGGGATCCTGAGAGTGGTGGGAAGCTCTGCTTTTCCCAGTCAGAACTTTGTACTCCATGACAAACTCTGCACCAATCACAGACTAGAACAGTGAGTTTCTTTATGCCAGTATTGCTATTTTATGTGCTTGCACTGAGGATAAAAGGATATAATTTTTTCTTGTACATAGTAGGTAGGGTAATTCATGAATGAACTAAAAAAAAGCATTGTCCTTCATGCTGCAATGAATAAGCCAACTAGTCATTGCCACAGGTTCGGAATAAACATCTATTTTCTTCTGATGCTACCTCAGGTTTTCTGAGATGCTGAAGGCAATTTATTCCTTAAAGCTCAGATTCCCAAAGGTTAGTATCAATGCAACTTAGGCTCCGAAATGGCTTTGGCAAAGTAGGCATAAATATGAGGTACTTTTTTTTTATTTTTTATTTTAATCATCTTTTGGAACATCTGGTACAGGCCACTGTTCAAAGTTCAATACTGAATGAGATGGACCAATCTCTTGAATGCGAGGTTATTTCCTTTGTGGCTTTCCTTCTATTCCTTTAGCACAGTCTAGAAATCTGACAAGACAACTACTGGGAAGAAATTAAATAACAAATAGAGTGCCAAACAGAGAACTTTCAAAACCATCTGTTTGTGCCATAAAACTACTAATAGCAGAGAGGACCTTTACTTCTACGTATTTATTAGATCATGAAACATTATTTTGAGTAATGAACAGTTTGAAATGCATTAGTCACCACATGACCCATTTAATATTTTTCAAAGCTGTTGATCAGCATTCTTGCCCTCTGAATTGCCCTTTTATATCACAATCCTGTTCCTAGTTATCATTAAATAGTATTTTGTTTCATTTGTACACATGGACAAAAAAAGACAGAAAAGATAACTTTATCACCATCTTACTAAATGTTAACCAGTAGGGTGTGCTAACCTTCATACCAAGCAAAATTTTATTGAATTCAGGTGTAATTTATGCTCTGTATCCGTCTGCTCTGATTTTTGACAAATACCATGGAAATGATAGAAAGTCTCAGACTAAGAAATCTACCACTTATCTCAAAAGTAACAACATAAATAGCACTATCACATGCAGAATGTATGTATATGCTCAGAAGAACAGTAGGCATCATGAACAAGAAGCAATGATCTGAGTAACACTGGGGTTGAAGGTGTTTTAACCTATTTCCCCTGTCCTTTATCAGATGCTGGCATCTAGTGATAAACTTCTTCTCTCTGGCTTTTTGATCCCATATCAAAGATGTAAGGAACAGGAAAGAAGTTGTGGCATTCTGCCTATATATCATTCTCTGCAAGTCTAAATTGGTCCCCGTTTATCATATTAGCAGACGTTTGGCAATTCATCCATTACTTGACCCAAAGGACTGAGTTTCCTTACTCTCCATCCCCAGTTTTGGCATTCTTTCTGTTCACACTGGGGCTATGTTGATGTTTTTTGAGTTCTCTTGTATTTGTGAATCCAGCTAGGAAAGAGAAATTAGTGTTGGTTTCAAACTTGAATAAGGACCAACGGAGTCTGGAACTAGACAAATCTCAGAGGTTTTCTAGGCTTTAAATATTTCCATGCAATAATATCGCATTGTTTGAATGATAAACATGCTTACAAAATTGGGGTTGCTTCACTCTGTCAATCTAAAACTGCCAATATAATTAAAAATAATAATATTTACACATAATTATCCCACTACAATCATGAACTTCATCTATAGCTCCTTTCTTTCTTTTTTTTTTTTTTTTTTGAAAATTGCCTTTGAAAAGATTAAACAAATATCTATGAATCAACTGTCAGTTAAACTACCTAATACTTTGTGAGAACAAATTCCAGCCTACGGATTTTCCATGTTCAGAGAAAATAGTGCTTTTTCACTTGTACTTGGTTTCTGAAATCTGCTTATGGGCTTTGTGCACAGGAATTGTGTCATTGTAGTTCGATTTTTTTTTTTTTTTTTTTAAGCCTAAGGTAAAAACACTTGCTATCAAGAGTGGCAGGAAATAAATAGAGGGAGGGAGGGATTTGTAAACAGTTTTTTTTCTCCTCATATTGCACTCAAGAAAGGAAATTGTAGTTGGACTATAAAAATACTTGAGTTATTTCCTGAAAGCAGAGAACAAAAGCAGCTCTAGGAACATCATACCAAAATGAGGGCCACTTAACTTTATCCAGCTACTCGCCATTCACTGTATTAACTGGAGGAGAAAACAGGGTGCTTTCATGAAGCAGTCCCCAGTTTTGTGAGAAAATGTTTATATTATCCCAAGAAAATGATTCGCAGTCTGCAAGACTTTTATATAGTGTGTTAGATGTTTAGCTTAAGTGACTTTAATCTCACAGCCTTGCATACTCATAAGAAGACAAATAAGCATACCTATTACTTTGCTTTTTAATTAGGGTATCCATTCATAAATTCAGTCTTGCAAACCCCTCAACCTCCAGCTTTGAACAATAAACTAAGGGGAGTGCAGGATTAATTTAGTAGCAACAAAAGAAAAAGTAGGAGGTCTGACAGGCAGTCACCACTGCAGAGGAACACATGAGCAAGAAAATTTTGTTATGGCTTGGTACACGGACTTCAGATTCAAAATACGAAGGGTAAACAGAGCCAGCCCAATAGGTTCCCTACTCTTGCTCAAGACAGACGCAGATGACCAGTCACAGCAAAGACTAACAGACATGGTGCCTGAATACCCTCAGCAGTGTTGCAAAGACCAGGCAGTGTGCTATAGCTCAGAGATGAGAGCAGCACAGAAACAGCAGTTCAGAGATGGAGTGGTTCCTGTTGGAAAACCTGAATGATTTTAGCAGTGTCAGGACTTTTTTTCCTGGCTAGACAAAGATTTATCCATAGAAGAGTTATGCAGATAATCACTGGATGCCTTTGAGTAACAGTGCTGTGCCTGCAACGCAAACATTTTTTGGTGTTTGTTAGAACAAATCTGTTTCATATAGTTGCATCATATCTGTGCTGCTTACCACCCACTTCCTAATGCCACCCAGATTTATGGGTAACCACTAGGCTATTTGTCTCACCACTGCAAAGGTGGACAGGCTGATGTTTAGAAAAATAAACAAGAAATTCTTCATGTGGGAATATCAGCTTGGAATAGCTACAACACAAACGGCAGTAGGAAAGGACACAAAGTTGGCAGATTTTTAAGTGCTAATAGGAAATGTATACTTCATAAACATTACATATAAATGTGAAATGCTTGCAAAGTTTTGTCTTGTATTGCTTTTCTGAATTCATTTGTGTGTGTGTGTGTGCAGAGCACAGCTGTAGGTCACCTGTGCTCTAGATTTGCATACCAATTTTCAGTGTCACCTGGGTGTGCAGAAGAGAGAAAGAAGTGGGAAAAAAGTGGGAAAAATACACTGATGAAGAGAAGAAAATGAAGACATCTGAAGATAAATTTCATCATACTGCTCCTCCTCTGGAAGTTTCACTTTTCATATTGTTGACAGGAATCCTTTATTCTAATAGGAGTATTTAAGGTTCAATTACTTAAAAACAAAACAAAACAAAAAATGAAACAACAGCACACAGTGAGTCAGATTCTCTAGTGAATCTTTTTTAGTTCAGATTAGCAGCCATATTTCCTTCAAGGTTGAATTTTTTTGCTAGAAGTAGTTGTATAATATAGAGGTTTGCATATCTGCTTTCCATCATCTACTTTAGGAGAGGAGAATAGCATCTTGGGGAAAACGAAACTACATGCTTCTTCTCTGTAAGACTCTAGATGCAGTTTTATCCTTACCAGCTCACCCAAATGTCTGTCTTCTAGCTGAAGAATATATTTATTACATTCTAAAGAATTAAATAATTTTTTTAATATGACCTTTTGCTCCCTGACTCAATTAATATGCTTTGGATGCACAACGTTGCTGTACTGGTGCCTCCAACATTTATTTAGATTCAGTCATACTCACGCTTTACCACAACGTAATAAAGTTATTAGCACATACTAGTTGGACATAAGTAACAGATCCATGTGTGCTCTTTCAAGCTGCAATAATTAGGAGGTAAAATATACCAACTTAAACTTCTTTCATTAACTGTTTACAACATGGGTGGTTATCCAGGATCAACTAAGGAACGTGGCCATTAAATCACATTAACTCAGTGTTGTGTTTGAGCCCTGAAAAACAATCCCTTCCAATCTATTGCTGTAGTTCACTATGTGCTAAATTTGAAGAACTCCTCAGAGTTCTTCTCAGAGTTAAGGAGTAACTGAAAACAGGTGCAGCTGGCAACAAACAACAAAACACATTATTCCTAGAACAAAGACAAATCCAAAAAAGGTTCTAATTGCTACAATTGGATTAAAAACTATTATTAAATATTTTATAATAAATAGAAAGTATTTCCAGCAAGAAGCAGGTAAATTTAAGCATTGTTTTTTCAGTTCAAATTATTGTTTGCACAGGCACATGACACATCTGTGTTCCATTAACATTATTTACAGGAAGAGCAAATCTTGCTTCTTTTTCTTTTGCCCTCCTCCCTATCTCCAATTTGGCTCCAGCTTCCAAAGGCTCTGTGAGTCAAAAGGCAGTGAAGACTGCTCAGCACCTTGCCTGTACATTCACCTCCTATAATATTTCTTTTCTAGCTGTCAGTACATTTGGCTTAGAGCTAATTTAGTTAGGAAAGCCAGTGTTCATGCCAGGACTGATCTGTCAAAACAGGCATGCAAGTGAGCTGATTACACAGGCTTTCTTGTGCCAGTTTTGTTCCTGAAGCCAGCTCTTCATTGTCTCCCTTGGAGTGCTGCATGAAACACTTTCTGCATGTGTATGAGGAGTTCACTTAGAAAGACCTCACACTCTGTGCACAAAGCTGACATGTAGGCCTGGGGGTCAGAGGGCATGTTACAACGATTTCTGCAAGGTGTACAACTTGTCATGTGAAATGAAACTTCCTGCTTCCTAATGTCTAGCAAAGTGCTCCATGTAAACACATGTAGAACAGCCAGGCCAATATGAAAACTGTCTCTGATGTTAAAATTGAGCTTTTCATTCCTCTTAGTTTCTTTTTTTTTTTTTTTTTAAATAAATAACAAATTTTAACTGTTTGAATATCACTATTAAGAAAACAATAAAAGAAAATAATCAATATTCTTGAAATGCAACTCTTTTTCCAAGTACCTGGACTATATAAAGTGCCAAATTAAATTGTTTGGGGTTCCTTTCACAATCTTAAATAGTCCTATCGAAGTAATATCCAAATGCTTTTGGAAAGAAGGGAGGAAAATAACTTATTTTATTCATATGTTCTGATTCCAGAGTTCAAAAGACCCCAACTTTATTTGGTGATGGGGAAGAATGATGCAGAAAGACTTAGGAAAACAGCACTTTCAACCATTAGATAACTCTCTCACTGCTTATTGTGCCTCAGTCTTTTTTTTTTTTTTTCCAATTAATTAAGTCTTTCCCTCATAGCTGTAAATGAACAAGTGAGTTAGAGGCCAAGTAACATTGCACACTTCCTTAAATTCAATTATTATGGGAGTGCTAACATTTTAGCACTTTGGTTCTCATTAATGGAAGACAATAGGATCTCTGAGCTCCTGCACATGAAGAGTTGTTTCTTTCTAGCTTCCTTAAGTGAAGCTCTCTCCAGATGCCCTTAACTTGACTGCTTGCAAACGTAACCCTGCAAAAACTCAGGGCTGTCAGCCTGCCCATGGAGTGAATGGTATATAGATACTTTATCAGAAATCCAGCCATGAGCACAACACTCCAAATAGAGTGCAGAAGCTACTTTCCAGTCTTTTTTCCCCCACGGCTGAACTCGTTGTATCTGGGAGAATGCAGTCCTATTTCTGATGGCTTTGGGCATGTGGGATAGGTGTGCCTTACAAGTCTGTGCCTGAAAAAGGGAATTCTGTCCATTGCTCTGAAACTCAAGGTTTAGTTCTGTTTTATTCAGAATACTGACCACTCTATCTGTGAAACACATCTACAATACGGATGAAAAGTATTTTTTCTTTCAATGAACTCCCTACAAATCAAAAGACAATGGTGTCTATATCAGGGAGCAAATGGGGTCTCCACAAGGGGAGGCAAAATCGGAGTCAAGGGAGACAGCAAGGCAGACAGGGTCATGGTCCCAGTCAGAAAGAGCAGAGCAGGTCCAATGGCAGTAACCTGGGTTGGCCAACTGTTACCTGATTGCCAGGTGAGTCAGAAGTGCTAAGGCAGATCCAAGGTGAAGCCAGGAAGCCAAATCTGCAAGGCAAAGTTACAATGCCCAAACATAGTATACATACTTTGTAGTTGGACAAGGGCCATGGGTCAGGGCCCGAGCTCAGATGCAATTATGAGCCCACAGGGAGGAGGGTGCGTAAGTGGGGGTCCCCGATGAGGTTGGTGAGGGTGATACTAGTGAACTCAGGGCCCTAAAATTTCTCTCCTGGAAAGCTCTGTAATTCTTACACCACTGTGTCACTCTTATCTGCATTCGGTAAGTAGAAGCAACAACAAGCTCCATCCTCTCCACAGTTTAGTTTCCACACTTTTATCTGTTTTAAGCAAATCTCATTCACAAACAAATCTATGGAGATGTTTCTAGTATTCCACAGTCACAGTCAGGAGTGCTTGAATGCATATCCAGATCTGACCTTATTTTTTTGTTTTCAGCTCTGCATTCCAAAGGAGTTTAAAATACATCAATCTTTTAGTTTTAGTATTTCAGTTACATAGATGGCAGTGTCTGGAAAGCTGATAAGAACTGAAATAGATCTACTTGAGTTCATGGAGCCACGCCAGATCATGCATGCAGTTTTAGCATTTTGCAACGGATGCTGCTGAGCACTTTGACTTATTTGACAGTTTGAGAACTCTTTTAGAGAAGTATATTAAGTAAGGCATGTAAAATATACTATCTGGCTAATCAATGGGACTGGTCCTTCATATTACAGACTTCTACTTCTTCTGCAGGACTGTTAATCTTTAAAAGCTCCAGTAACTGGACCTCTGTAAAACAGCTTTGAAGTGAATGAAAACAAAATTTACTCAGAATTGTCTTTTTTCTTCCACTGCTTATTTACTTTGACATTCTCAGCATTTTTCTGTCACTGTATACTATATCTTAATCTCACTTAACATGATCATGATCACGATTGTTTTCTTCAAGCCCCATCATAATGTCACAAGTATATCAGATGAATTAGGGTTTTTTTGTTGTTGTTTGTTTCTTTGTTTTGTTTTGTTTGTTTTCCCAGTGCATGTTTATCTACACCTTTCTATCCTTCATGGCAAGTTTGCCATCTCATTTACTTTCAATACTAAAAAAGGCTTATTTTATCTATCGCTACCTATGAGATTGGTAGTTTTTCTATGAAAATATTTATCCATCATTTCAGTCAAAAGAGTGGTTTGTACCAGGCTGTAGCAGTGGTTGTAATGGTCTGTAGCAGACGTTGTTATGATGATGGCTCCAGTTTTAAAAAGAAGAAGATTGGGTACACGCATATGTAATCTTGTTTTAAAATCCACTAGGAAACACTGTTGCTGAAGTCAATAGGAGAAGGTAGAACCATATTCTTCGAAATTATGCCTTTGAAATTAAGCTTGTCTTTGTAGATCTGGATAAGAAAGCTTCATTTTGGGCTGTCTGTACAAGGTCAGAAGGTTATTTGAAACCTATGATATAAAACTAAAGGCTAAATGCTTCTGTTTGACATTCTTCCCGAGATGTTACTCGCAGCATTCCATTTCCACAAAAGTCAATAAAAAAGAAAGGGAGAATCAAAGACTCTGGTTACTGTCTTACAGTGGCCCAGATAAACATAATCTGCATAAACTTGAAGTGGTCCTCAAAGGTGGAATTCTTAACAGTGAATGAAAATCTCTGCATCTGAGCTAGTGACCCTAGTGTCAAGCATATGTTTAGTCAAATGAATCCCATCCTACATCCTATAAGTAGCTTAAGGTAGTCAGGTTGTAGACATTTAAAGTTAGGTAAAATGAATCCTACCTAAAAGGCTATTATGCCTATCTGGGTATGATTAGAGTGCAAGGCAAACTGCATGGAGTTTTCCTTCCTCTTCCTCCTTACAAATGGTCAGCCCCTTGACTATGGTTTACAGGATTTATCTGTTCTAAGCAGACTCAAGGTTCTAAACAGGAGCTGCAAACTGAAGTGAACTTAAATTCTTGTTCTAGAGTAAACTTATTTTGTTTTTGTCTTTGTTTTTCTTTTTTGTATGTTTGTTTTTGTTTTTCATGTCTTCACATATAATTTGCTTTAACTATCCAAACCTCCTACACAGGCACAAGCAAATTTCTCATTTGTTTCAAGAGGAATTTTGCCTGAGCACATATTCATGACAAGGTTTGACTAAAAAGCATATTTTTTAAGAAATATAAAACTAAAGAAATATTCACCAAGTTTAGTTAAAAATGCAAAATTTATATAAGCAATAATAAGTCACAAAAAAAACTGATTTCAAAATCCATAGACTGAGCAATATCTCTATCTCTTTCTGTTATATATCTCTATGTACACAGTAACAGTCATGGTGTTTACTTAGAACTTAAAACTATGAATCTGTCAGATTTGTCAAATATATGTACAAATTCAATGGTTTAAAAAAGGATATCTACCTAAGGCCTAACTTTTCTGGTTGGTGTGTCACGTATCAAAAGTTCTTTTTTACTAAAAATAGGAGGGGGCATCGTTTGAAAACACTTATGCCTAAACTTTGGAAGAAAAGATGATCTGCTTTTCATCCAGCCTTCAGTAGCATGTTTTTCATAGGTATTATTGTCAAGATTATAAATGCAATTCTTGATTTCAAACCAGTTTGCCAGCAGGAAGCCTCCTCAGGAATGACATGCAGCAACACCTGCTGAGCCAGTTGGCCCAGTAAGGTAATAAGACAGTCAAAATAAAAAATAATAATAATAAAAAAATAAAATCAACTAGAACTACTGACTGTTTCTTGCATCTGCTATCTTCAGGATCTCTGATAATCAGTTTCCAACCAGGAGGGGCATGCTATGATGGAAATTTTGAACCTAACTGAAGGAAAAAGCAAACTTTACTAATTTGGGCTGTTTCCACATTTTTAACTATAAAGAAAAAAAAACAACAACAAAATGTCAAACAGAAAAAAAATATTAGGCTGAATGAATGATAAATCCTGTGGTATGTGTGTTTTTTTGTTTTTGTTTTTGTTTTTGTTTGTTTGTTTTTTGACGTTTCCCAGGAGTCAGTATAAGCCCTGAAATAGACTCTGCTTAATGAGGATTTGAATTTTCTCGTGTTCCTCCAATTCTCCCTAGCTTGCCAAGGTATAGCAAGCATATCTAGATTAAGATATAATTTTACATTGTTCACTTGGGTGCCTAATAATCTTTCATAGACAAGAAAATATGAGGTATCTATTTTTTTTTAAATTGTTTCTTACACAATACTTCATAGCAAAAGCTACTATGCTTTGTTGCCTGTGTTAACCTTCAATATTTACAGTGTTTTGGTGTATTCATGTTATGAAAAAAGAAAGCCCACTTACTGATTGAATGTTCTTTGTAGTACAGTAGATCTTCTGGAACAATAAGCCCCAGAAAACAAAAATCCATGTTTTTATATCACACACAAAGAACTTATATGGCTTCACCATCTTTATCTAGATGACCATTAACAAAGTATATTGCCACTTTAAGCCTTGGAATTCTTGAGTTTTAAAAAGGCTTTGTTGTTATAGCAAGTCCCTCCTTTATGATCAGAAAGCCACAGTCAGTGTCTTAAGACCATTTTTGCTTTTATACTGACTTTTTATCACCATCCTTGAGATACCTGTTAGTGTCAGGGCTTTTTATTTCTCTTTAAATGATTAGCTAAGTAATCTGAAGTAAGCTCTTACACTTTGCTGTAATGTTTCATAGATTCATAGGGCTTCAGACCAGAGGGTCTAGCTTGACTCCCCTGTATACCACAGGTTATTGATTGACTCTGAGTTGCTCCACAGCAAGGCCAGTGATTTGCACTTTTCTGAAACATGCTCTCCAGCAGGCTTCCTTCTGTAAATTAAAGACCATGAGCATCCATACCTTCCCTTGATATCATGCTCTATCGGCAAATAACCCTCTCAAACATAGAAGCCAATTACAATTTATGAGATTTCAGCATATGACCATAGGTTACTGATAAGCCTTTCTCTACTTAATCAAGAGATTAACAAATTAACTAATGTTACTAGTTTTTCCTTGTGAAAGTGTTTATGTCAAATAACCTCTCAATTTGTTTTTGATTGATTCTTTTTTTTCTGTCTCTCTAGTAATCTTTGTGGCTCTTATCTGCCTGATTTTCTTTTTTTTTTCTTTCTTTCTTTTTCTTTTCTTTTTTTTTTAATTCCAATATCCTTTAAAATATCTGCACAGGGAAATGAGTGGACTAACCCAATATCAGTTTCAGGATACTGAAGAAATAGAAACTCTTAATAAATACTGATTCAATTTCCATATTCATGGTCCTGGTTAGTTCTTTTGCCACCACATTGTTATAACAGATTAGGCAGTATTGCTTTACATTAATATTCTCTTAAGTCCAGACTTGTACTTTGTAGCTGTGGCCTCCATTCCATGTTCCTAGATGCAGAACTTTATATTATTTGTGTTAAAACACATCTTATTTAAATACACTTCAGTTTACTAATCTAGCTAGTCCTCATGAATACCAGCCACACCCTGATGATTCATCTGACAGTTCATAGATATCTTCGTATTCAGGGGAGAGAGGTAGGCATTTTTAGGGAGTGATCATCTGATCTATTTTGGAAATTAGGTAATTCACACCCTAGAAATCATAGAATCATAGAATGGCTTGGGTTGGAAGGGACCTTAAAGATCAGGTAGTTCCAACCCTCCTGCCATGGGCAGGGATGCCACCCAAAATGAAATTGCCTAATTCCTTTTACAGAATGTAAATGTAGCTGTTCTATGACTGTGGTGGTTTTACCCAGCTAAGCAGCAGAACTCCACCACAACCACTCACTCACTCACCCTCCTCAAAGGAGGAGGGGGAGAAAATACGACGGACAAGGGCTCAGGGTTGAGATAAGGACAAGAAGGTTACTCACCAATTACTGTCATGGGCAAAACAGACTCAACATAGGGAGGTTAATACAATTTATTACTATCGCTAGCGGACTAGAGCAGTGAGAAACTAAAAGCAAACTGAAAAACACCTTCTCCCCCCATCCACCCTCTTCTACCTCCTCCCCCAGAGCAGCATGGGGGAACGGGGAATGGGGGCTGTGGTCCGTCCATATCGCTTTGTCTCCACCGCTCCTTCATAGTCACTCTCTGCCCCTGCCCCAGCGTGGGGTCCCTCCCACGGGATGCCATCCTTCCCGAATGGATCCTGCGTGGGCTTCCCACAGGCTGCAGCTCTTCAAGAACTGATCCAATATGGGTCTGTACCACAGGGTCCATCCTTCAGGAGCATACTGCTCCAGCATGGGTCCCCCACAGGTGGCAGCACCCACTGGACCTCCTGCTCCTGCATGGCCTCCTCTCCAAAGGCTGCAGCTCCTGCCCGGAGCCTGCTTCTGAGGGGCTCTCCATGGGCTGCAGCCTCCTTCAGGCCACATCCACCTGCTCCACCGTGGTCTCCTCCATGGGCTGTAGCATGGATGGAGATCTTCTCCATGTGGTACACCATGGGCTGCAGGGGGACAGCCTGCTCCACCATGGGCCTCACCACAGGCCGCAGGGGAACTTCTGCTCCGGTGCCTGGAGCACCTCCTCCCCCTCCTTCTTCACTGACCTTGGTGCCTGCAGGGCTGTTCCTCACTCCTTTCACTCCCAGCTGCTGTTGCACAGCAGTTTTTTTCCCTTTCTTAAATCTGCTCTCACAGAGGTGCAACCAGCGTCGCTCACTGGCTCAGGTCTGGCCCGCAGTGGGTCCTTTTTGGAGCTGGCTGAAGCTGGCTCTTATCTGACATGGGGCAGCTTCTGGAATCTTCTCACAGAGGCCACCCCCATGGCTCCCCTGCTACCAAACCTTTACCATGTAAACTCAATACAATGACCAAGTCAGATGAATGAACATGGCTAAATGGTAGACATCTACCTGTTGTGAAGTACCCCCTTCACTATCACTCTACCAGTCTTTGTGCAGGAATGACTTTATTCGTGTGATTGTAACTTTCATTAAACATATTGAATATTTTAAGAGTATGTGGAAGAAGAGAGTATCTGCTCATTTAATGGTGTCTAGTCAGGGACCTTTTCGGTGCAAAAAGGCAATAATAATAAAAAGAGGAAGCCATGAGCAAGAACACACAGAGACACAAACCTGACCAACAAATGATAAGAGAGGCAGTAGCAAGAACCAAACCTGGTTAGTCACACTGATTGGTGAGGGTATGTGGGATGTGGGAGTATGTATTTATGTAAGATTGTCTGTTGTAGGACCTTGTCAGGTGTGATGAAAAGGAAAAAGGGGATGCAATAAACATACAGAGACACAAAAATGTCAGACAAACCTAACAGGACAAAGACAAGAAGCAAGCCTTGTCAGTCACACTAATTGATGGCCTATCAAAAAACTACAAGCAAGCTTGGAGTTTGCAGCTGATAAGGATGAAACCTGAGGGTCGAGGGTGCTGCAGGGGTTGGTGGACCTATGCAAACTGAGGGGGCTACGTGCAGGGGAAGGGGATCGGGGAGGAACAAAGGGGGAATGGACAGAAATGGGTGTAAAAGGGACTGGTACTTTGTAAAATGGGGCTAGTCAGTACGTTTGTCTGAGTTAGTCCTGTGCCCAATCACCGCAGTCTGTCCTATCTTATTAAGTCCTTTCTTAACTGTCTCTCTGTGTAATCTCTCTCTCTGCCCTGTGTGTGTATGACTGCTGCAGGGATGAGGTGCCAGCTACTGGGGGCCGGTGTGAGTGGATTTGGGGCCAGTAACTGCAGTCAGATTGGGGGTGTAGGTGCCCTGGAGCCAGTGGGAGTCCTGGTTCCAGCTATTGGAGCTCTGGGGCCTCTGTGCCACTCACTGCAGCAGGTAGGGTTTCAGCCCCAGCCACTGGGGCAGGAATGTCATATGCCTCAAAACCCAACTGCTGCTTGGTGCCAGCTGCTGAGGGAGTGAGTGTCTATCTCCCCAAACCTGGTGTGCTTGTGTCATTAGCCAGCAAGCCTCCAGCTGGAGCAGCCAGCAAACCTGCAGCTGGAGCAGCCAGCAAGTAGGAGACCCAGGCTCCCAGCAGCGCTATCAGCTGGGAAAGGGCCCAGGCTGGTTTTCTGGAGGCTCATGAGGTGTGTAGGAGGGGCTGGGATCCTTGCACCAGTACTGGGTGGACAGGGGCTGTGCCGGTACACGGGAAATCTGGAAACATGTATGCTTGTGAACCTGGAGAGTGTCGAGTGCGTGCTTTCACTAGTACCTTCTGTCTGCCAGCTGAAATGGAGGAAGGGGACTGGGCTGTGCTTATATTCTATGTTTTGTGTGGATGCAGAGGAAGGCAGCACATTGTCTGTGGCAGTCTGTGTGACTGGCCATGTCCTATGTGTGTCTCTGGGACATACTCAGCTCCACCACTGGTTGAACCTGCAAAAGGGAGGATGTCAACTATGTCCCTCATCCTGGGCAGAGACCCCAGGTCCCCAGGTCCCCAGGCTAGGCCGCAGCAGCCAGGCAGGAGGGGCGTGGGTTGGTGCTGTGTGAAGTGGTGGCTGTTCCTAATCTCCATTAACAAATACTGTGACGCTATATTCAGACAGGATTTCTACTGTTTTCTGTGGAACCCTCTGATGAACAATTCTGTTCTACATCAGGGTCTTGCTCTCAATTTCTTTCTGAGATATTATTTTGCCAGTGCTCAACAGATTTAGTTTGCTTTCTACAGATAGGTTTTTCCTCTCTTGCTTCCCATATTTCTTGTTCAGACTCAGAAATGGCTCATTCAGAGGAAAACAGAACAAGCAAGTGAAAGACGTATATATTTAAATACGATCTTAATTTTGAAGAGTATGTCCCTAAGTGAGTACATATTCAAATTATCTAACATTTTTGTCCCTGGATTTTCCCTGTGAACACAAAACAAAATGGAAAAATAATATTATGGGTTTTTGTTTGGTTGTTTTTTTTTTTTTTTTTTGTATTTAATATAGCCATTCCAAAAGGACAATGTGGCAGCATATGAAGAGGAAGCTAGTGTACACACTGCCTGGCCATACTGGTGAGCTTTAGAGAAGACCTGCAGGATACTGGTGACATTGCAGAGCTGCCCTCTGTATGAAAGTTCATGGGAGAGGAGTGGTGTAAACCTCATTTACTCTTCAAACAAGTGGATTCATTGCGGTGAAACATGTTCTTTCCAGATAACCATGCTGCATCAGAGCAGAT
The DNA here is from genome assembly GCA_013399475.1 of Chauna torquata. Classification (NCBI taxonomy): domain Eukaryota; kingdom Metazoa; phylum Chordata; class Aves; order Anseriformes; family Anhimidae; genus Chauna; species Chauna torquata. The sequence continues at coordinate 212,210 of VXAL01014901.1, forward strand.
TGTCATGATGTGCTAGCACAGAATGAACATTTGATGTTAACAGAAGTCCTGTTTGAGGCAGGAGGAAGGGAAACTGTATCCTGCTAGCTGTCTGCTCTGTGGATCTCAAATTTATTTCTTTATCCTGGGAGAAGTTCTCTCACTTGCTGGATTCAGGTTCCTGGAACAAGAAGCAATGAAGCTAGCGCTGCCTCCAGTCTATCCAAGGCTGTCTTGAAGACGGTTTTTGACAATACCATGGAACTGTTAATCCCTTACAGACTCAACATGTGACTAAGCTTATTTTCTCAAAAATCTTACTGACTGGGAATCATTCCTTCTCACAACTGTCAGTGTGACAAAGACTACTCTTTTTCTATGCATCAGCCTATGATAGTACAAACTGGAACAATAATTTTATAGGGACACCTCAGATAGTGGGGCTCCAGGAGCAGAAGCAAGGATAAGTCCTGACTCTGTTAACACCAACAATAAAACTTGGATATGTCAAAAAAAAAAAAAANAAAAAAAAAAAAAAAAAAATCTGTCTTTACCATTGTAAAAGTAACTGAACTGAAAAGGCAGAGAAAAGGCATTTTAATTTGGCTGGGTTGTATCACAGTTGCTTCTCTTATGGTAGTAATTTGACGGAGAAATAAAATTAATTCTAAATTTGTAGTGATTGAGATCCTCCACTTGTAGTATAAACATACATAAAATTGGCACATATAAATAAGATTGTAGCAGCCATTTCTTTTATGGCCACAAATGCAAACTAATCACCATTTCCTATGCTCATATAATGTAAATTGGCAATAGAAAGTGCTTGCTAAGAAAAAAAAGGAAAAAAAAGAAACCCTGAGTATTTAAACCTTGTGTCACTTCTGTAGTTTACACATTAGCAGAAGATTGTTCATTTTTTGTCTGAATTCAGTTATGCTACTGACATTTAAATATGTGGTGCAAATCTGTAAACCAATATCCTTATTCTAACAATTTAGGAAAGCTTTCAGAGCTAATTGAAGTGTCTGTGTCATTTTGATGTGCATTTTTCAATATCAAGGGCTGTAACATGGTAAAAGAAATGCTTTTGTTGTACAAAGCAATTTTTAAGTGCTTTTAATTAACATTCATTTCCAGGTTGAGTTTGAGTGCTTAAAGACACTTTTGTTAAGCATTCTTGAAGATTCTTCAGTAGCAGTCGAGTGACAAGCGACTCTCACAAATGTAAAAGAAAGCTTTGGTGAAGGCAAAAAAAAAGATATCCTTCCATTGCTAACAAAATTCCCTGTTTTGTCTAAGATTTGGTATACCACTTTTTTTCTCTTTCCTTCATGGTCATCACAAGTAGCAGTTCTGCAGTTTACATGAGCATGTAACTTGGGACTTGGAAGCAAGCCTGATGTAGAAATTAATGCAGTATTAGCAGAAATGGTAAGAAAAGAAAAAAAAAAAGCAAAAAAGTACATGTAGGTGGTGCCAGATGCCTTCCTGCTTGTGCACGCATTGTGCATTTTGTAATTCCATGTTAAACAAATTTATGTAAGGAGGATAAAAATTGCTCTCCTTGGCCAGCCAAGAGATCCACATGGGTTTGGACTGTACAGTGTGGTTCACCTCCATATAGCTCAGGGATAATTGCATCAGGAAGAGCGTAGTGAATCCACATGGTCTAGCATTTGATCAAGTCTTCTCTATGTATTGGACCTGTGACCATAATATTGAGAATAATGTAATTGTTCTTATATAATTATAATGTAATTATAGTTTCGTAGCCTCCCTGATATTATGTTTTATAGGATGATGCTATAAATAAGGGCAGCTTGATGTAGGGTGTGGCACCTGAATGTGTGGATTGTTTGAGAGTGAAGACTGAGCTAAAGGAGCAGTAGAAATTCTGGGGAAGGTAGGAAGAAAAAATGATCCTGCTTGTTAGAGGCAATTCTAGGCTCAGTTACTCCAAAAGCCGCACCCATTATTTCTTTTGCAGAAGGAATAAATGACACATTCATTCTGAAAGTGACCCCAGAAAAGAACCGGGGATGATCAGATGATCAGCACCCAGTAGTGAAATGGAGAATTTAATGATTTTATAATTATGTGACTGTCTTGTTGTACCCCAGCTCCTGTCTCAAACACCGGTCAGTAATGGAAAACTAGGGAAGACTACAAAACTAGAATAAACACACAATGACATTTTTCCTCTCTGAGCATGCAATAGTCTGTATTTTAAGCACTGTTGTAGAGGTAGTATCGCTGTGTAAAATAACCCTTGATAGATTTCCATGAATTTATTCAGTCTCTTTTTGTACCATATACATGTTACATCCTGTGGCAAGAACATCAACAGTTTAACTAAGTGTTAATGCTGTGTCTTATACCCTCTCAGTGCCTCTAGAAGTGTTTGGTGAGGAACCTTGAAAAATGCTTTTTGGAAATTCAAATAAACTATCAGCTGCTTTTGCACTTTCTCTATGCCTTCTGCAGTTTGTATTAATATGAATCATCAGGTAAGAACAAGAGATATGAAGTTGGAATTGAACTGAAAAAAGAGAGGTTCAAGCTGGGGGTAAGGAGAGCCTTTTTCCCTCCATGGAGACACTTCAGCTGTGGAAGAGGCCTCCCAGAGAGACTTTCCAGTCTTAGTCCTTGGGGGTTCTCAAAACTCAGCTGAGCAACTTTGTGTGACCTTGGAACTGGTCCTGCTCTGAGCAGGGGTTGCACTAGAGACCTCCTGAGGTCCTTCCCAAACTAAATTATCCTGTGATCTTACCTTTTTTTTCAAGTACTTGTTATTAGCTATTGGATGTTGTTAATACATATCTATTCCAATGTAGCATTATAACTCCTTAGACCTCAGTGTTGGCGAAAATGTGCAGAGACACAGTGTTAATCTTATTTCATTGAACATGACTACAGGTTAGGTCTGGTGTCAAATACTTGGCAAGGTTTATTGTTCTGTGTGACAGACGCTTATATGCTCATTTCAACAACGTGTTAATATATGTAAATCTATGATAAGGCAACAGCAGAAAAACACATTAATTTTACTCTTGAGTGCTAGCCATGAAACATTAAGAAAAACATTTATGCTGGGCAAAGTCTTGGCACCTGCTTTTCNGTTTCAGCCCATGTTCAAAAATAGCTTGTTTAAACAAAAACAGCCTATATTTTTTTTCTGTGCTCTGTGTTTTACATCTCAAATATCTTTTCTCTCTTTCTGATATTGTTCCACTGATGCATCAGTAGAAAGCAAAATTATCCATTTTCATATTGAATCCCTTTCAATCTCATCTAGGATCAGTCTTTCCAAACCAAGCAGCCTCATACAATATCCCTAATAGCCTTGTTAGCTCTCTTGAGCATGGGTTGACCTTTATTCCAGATAAGGTCTAGTAATAGATTTTGATTACCAAGAAGAAATTAATAGTAATGTTTTTCTAAGGAAATGTAGAATGTAATCCATCGAAATATTGTAGAACAAGTTAGACAGACATCTCCCAGAAATGATGTTCATTGGTGACAAGAGATGAACTGAAATTTGTCATGCTGATTTTCTAGCCCTGTGGTTTTATTATTAATACATATCCAGTATCAATACTCCTCTAAACTCTATCACAGGCACTTCGACAGACACATGAGATTTTGTGTGCCTTTTCAAGATGTATCAAGTAAGGTTTTGTTACTATAGATATTACTTGTGTGTTTGATTTTACTCCTCCTACACAAAGTCTGTCTTACAGGAAATGGAGAAAGACGAAAAGTGGGAAAAGAGGAAGTGAAATAGTTTCTGCCCTCACAAATTCACACATTATAATAAACTTCCAGAGCAATAATTCTATTATTATAGACAACTTGATAGAATAAAAATGATAGTAAGATAGCTTAGATGCTGTTTTCTGGACCATTCCTGAAAAACCACATGGACACCAGACCAAAATCTCTCTTAGTTCTGGGTTGATAAAACTGGTTTCTGGGATCTCCCTAACTCTGCCAGGTCTTATACTAGTCACTTACTGCAAAATGCTGTTCAGTATTAAAAAGTTGTAATATGACACAGTAGCATGAACTGTCCCACTTGGAATAACAGCATAAAATGTCTTACTGGATAAAAGCACTAGTACTTTCAGCTTAGTTTTCTGTCACCGACATAGCAATAGGAGATGCTGGCCACTGTTTGCTTTTCTTTTCCTTTGTACTTCCTCAGTGCTTGTGTCTCATGTATGAGGGATATTACAGACTGCATTCAAGACTATATCTCATAGTATCCACTTATAATACTCTTGTCTGCCAATTTGTCTAATCCCTTTCTGAATATTCTGGTGCTGTCTGTCTTCAAAACTTTCTGTGGCAGCAATTTCCAGAAAGAAAATCTCTCTTTTAAATCAGCTTCCTACTTGTTTCATTAATTGTTTCCTAGTTTTTGCATCATCAGATTTGGTGAAATGTAGATTGCCATTCATTGTTATCTTTTGCCTTCATGATTTTAACACCTTGAGTACTGAAATGAGAACGGGCTGAATGCAATCAAAAACCTATAATCTATATCTACAATCAATATTCAAATTACTTAAACAGATTTAAATAGTTGAAATGGCTTAACGCCCACACAACAAAATAATACCCAGCAAAAGGTGAGTTTTCCAGTACTGGATTGATATTATTGAATGTTTTGAAAGGAAGCACAGCTAAACAGAATGAAGGCACTAAAGGGATATCTAAGGCAGTGTGGAACACAGCAGTAGTAAGAAGATGTTTTGAGAAGAAACATAAAGACAGGGTAGTTTAGCCGTCTGAGAGGTTAAATCTTCTTCCTCATATTTTATAGAGCTTGATAGACTTTTCACTAAATTACTTAATCACATATTGAACCTACTTAAACTTTTGGTCTCTACAGCATTTTATAGGGATGAGATCCACAATTTAATTATACCCTGTGTGGAAATGTACTTCCTTTTGCCTGATAATTTCATTGGATGCTCCTATTTCCTGGACTCTGAAAGAGAGTAAATAATTGTTCCTTAATATCTTCATGACCTTCACAATGCTGTGCAACTCTACCACATCTATCCCTTGCTGTCTGTTTTGCAGACTGAGGAGCCCTAGTTTATTAAATCTTTCCGTATACGAAAACTATTCTATGTCTTTGAGCATCCCTGTCATCTTTCTTTGTACTTTGCAGGCTCTACCTTTTTAAGTATGGTTAGAACAGCATGAAGCACTCAGGATGTGGATGTAGCATGGATTTATACAACAACATAATTAAATATTGTGGGTTTTCTGTATTCTTTTGCTAATAACACTTTACATTCTCTCTTTTTCATTGCCATTGTCATGAATCTGATATTTTTGTATAGCTGCTCATAATAATGTTAAGATCTCTTTACTGAGTAGAATCAGATAATTTCCCTCACAGTCTCAGTGTAGCAGTTATGTTTTTGACTATGCACATTGTTTTCAGTCTATTGAAATTGCTGTCTTATTGCACAGCCACTCCTATCACAAAACATTGTATAACTATTTGCAGCTAATATTGATTTTTTTTTTCATCTCAATTGTTTTGACTCTAGCAATATTTCCCATTTTGCTATTTACTCCCTTTTTCACTAGGAATAAGTTTGCATGGCAAAGTTCCCAGAAGAGACATGTTGAAAGCTTATTATCTCAACCCTTTCTACTAAGAGGAACTTTATTTAAACTTCTTTTGTACAGCAATGTGAAAAATAATGGAAAGAGGGTGAACCAATGTTTGAAATATTAGTATGGCACAAAAAATGAAATTAATCTTGGAAAAATAAGTGTTAACACACCCAGGAAAAAGGCAAATATATCTACATGCAATGAGAGAGTGAGAAGACATTAAATTTTCTTAAAAGAATTACCTAAAAGAGAAGAGAATGATCTGCCACTTGCATACATGTATGAGTTTGATAGAAGAATAATTACATTTTGAATTGCACTGGCAGGTGCATCAAGTTGTGGAGCACAAAGGCTGTAGTATAGAAGAGTTCAAAAGGTACCTTAGGAGGTCTCTAATCCAATGCCCCGCTCTAAGTAGCAACAACAAGTTCAGACCAGGTTTCCAACTTTCTCCATTGCTTGAAAACCTCCAAGAAAAGAGATACCAGCATCACTTGGAAATCAGCTCCAATATTAAATATCCTCACAGCATTTTTTTTCTTATATCCCTCTGTGGTGGTTTTGCCCAGCTAAGCAGCAGAACTCCACCACAACCGCTCACTCACTCACCCTCCTCAAAGGAAGAGGGGGAGAAAATACGACGGACAAGGGCTCAGGGTTGAGATAAGGACAAGAAGGTTACTCACCAATTACTGTCATGGGCAAAACAGACTCAACATAGGGAGGTTAATACAATTTATTACTATTACTAGCGGACTAGAGCAGTGAGAAACTAAAAGCAAACTGAAAAACACCTTCTCCCCCCATCCACCCTCTTCTACCTCCTCCCCCGGAGCAGAACAGGGGAATGGGGAATGGGGGCTGTGGTCAGCCCATCTCGCTTTGTCTCCACCGCTCCTTCATAGTCTCTGCCCCTGCCCCAGCGTGGGGTCCCTCCCACGGGATGCCATCCTTCCCGAATGGATCCTGCGTGGGCTTCCCAGAGGCTGCAGCTCTTCAAGAGCTGCTCCAATATGGGTCCGTACCACGGGGTCCATCCTTCAGGAGCAAACTGCTCCAGCATGGGTCCCCCATGGGTGGCAGCTCCCACTGGATCACCTGCTCCTCCGTGGCTCCTCTCCACAGGCTGCAGCTCTGGCCCGGAGTCTGCTTCTGAGGGGCTCTCCATGGGCTGCAGCCTCCTTCAGGCCAGATCCACCTGCTCCACCATGGGCTTCTCCACAACCTGCAGCATGGAGATCTGCTCCAGCATGGTATCCCACGGGCTGCAGGGGGACAGGCTGTTCCCCCATGGTCCTCACCATGGGCTGCAGGGGAACTTCTGCTCCGGTGCCTGGAGCACCTCCTCCCACTCCTTCTTCACTGACCTTGGTGCCTGCAGGGCTGTTCCTCACTCCTCTCACTCCCAGCTGCTGTTGCGCAGCAGTTTTTTCCCCTTCTTAAATCTGCTCTCACAGAGGTGCAAACAACATTGCTCACTGGCTCAGGTCTGGCCACCGACGGGTCCCTTTTGGAGCTGGCTGGAGCTGGCTCTTCTCTGACATGGGGCAGCTTCTGGAATCTTCTCACAGAAGCCACCCCAGTGGCACCCCTGCTACCAAACCTTTACCACGTAAGCCCAGTACACCCTGTGAACCACAATTATTTTAATTTACACTTTGTCCTCCTGTCATACACCCCTGTGAAAAGCCTGGCTTCATCTTCTTGTGACCTCCTATAGTTGCTGGGGGGCTGCTCTTACATCCCCCTGAAGCCATTTCTTCTTCAGGCTGAACAAGCCTAGCTCGCTCAGCCACAGGCCAAGTGCTCCAACCGCCGGCCAGCTTACTAGCTCCCTGATGGACTAGCTCAAGTTAACAACAAGTCGACATTTTGTGGATCTTTTACCACTTCAGAGCTTTTGGTTTGGTTATCTATAACTGTTATCATGAATCTAATACCCATGTAGGAATAAAATTCTATGGGACTGCTAAAAAATGCTGGTTAAGCATTTCAGAGATACTATGATTATTAATAACAATTTCTAACAGAAAGAAGTAAGCTTCTAGCGAATTATTCCTTAAAGATAATATAGGAACTCTCACAAGTCTTCTTAAATGAGTTCCTTTGCTGCATTTGTTAATGTAATGAATTTTCACTGAATTTGCTGATGTGAATGAGCCTAACACCTTTAAAATCCTTCCTGAATTCTACATAACGTATGGGCAATTATGTGAGTATACACATATACATGTGTGTGTGTCTATGCGCATGTGTGTGCAATATGCATATGGCATCACTGAATATAGAGGCCTGATTAGTTACTTTGAATTAGTGTCTGAAATCATGCTTTTTCACAATATGCACAGCAAATATGAAAAACAGAATCATTTCAAACTTTTGTAGGACGTATAATTCAAAGTTTTTTTTTTTTTTTTTCACAAACAAAACTGCCAAGAACTTCTTATTTAGAGAAAATAAGTTTCAAATTTCATTTAGTCAAATATAACTGCAGCCAGTCAGTAATTTGTGGTCAAAGTATAATCTTCTTGAAACATAAGCTCCTCTTTAATGTGATTTTCATAAAAACATCTTTCAGGATGTGTGCAGCCTTCAGGTCAGTAAAACAGATTTCAAAAGACCTTATTCTCTAAGGGAAAAAATGTCTGTTTGTATTCTTATTTGAAAGCATACACACAAGTAGTCATCAAAACTAGCTTCCTTAGATACATCATTAATTTATGTAGTCTTGGAAACTGCAGTCTGAGCCCGATTTCAGTTTATGGTGTTCAGCAATGTATTTATTCTGCTTGGTTCTTTAATGGAAATGTTTAGGTCTGAAATCAGATTGTCTGATTATTATTGTATCAGTGATTAAATATATCGAAAGATAATCAGTGTATTTCAGATAGCATAATTAAAGTTCCAGTTATTTACTGTACATAAAACACAGAAAAATGTTGAATCAGTACTTTCTGAAAGCTTTCCTTTATGAAAGTATTTGCTTATTTATTCTTGTTTCTGACTTCGAGTTATCACTGTCTCTTTTGTAGGTGGAAGCAATGACAACGCTGAAACAGCTTTGACAGACATACAGAAACTATTCTCTGGTTCAGTGAACTGAAAATTACACATCCTCTCTTGAGGTTCTGTTTAAATTTTTGAAGTACTTATACAAAGTTTTCAAAGATGTTTGCATTAAAATAAGTCAGGGAAGAAAACAAATTGAGGACAAAGCTAGCTTACCTTACCCATTCAGGTTGTCCTAGAGATGTTAATGACACTACTTAAAATGCAAAAGATGGGAAAATCAATTTTTATTATCTTTAATCTATAGTCAACAACAGACAACATACTTTCAATCCACGAAAGAAACTTTTTTTTTTAACAAGGTCATATTTAAATGTATTTTTCTGCAGTAATTTCTGTAGCAGTCTCTTTTCTGTGGATAATTATCACATTTCATAGTACTTCTCCATGTTAAGGAGGTGACCAAGAATGTAAGTTTTCAAAGGGGTTTTCAGAGAAGGAAGGGTGGAATGTTTATTTTTCCAAATTTTTATGACAATTTCTTCACAGAAGTTCTTCGATACTTTCTTGTGCCTTTGATTGTTTGGCTAATCTCTGAGTGGATGTGAAAATGCAGGTGTTAAGAAAGAAAAGAAAATCCCCTATTTCATGCTGCCTTGCAAAGAGAAGAAGAAAAGTGGACGAAAAGCAGGTTGAAGGCTCTTTCCACCTGAACTACAAGGATTAAGAATGAGCTTGCTTCACCATACATATGATTTCTGGGCTTCTAAAGAGATAATGTAACACAGATTTTATTAAAATGCCATTTCAGTGGATGAAAAAACAAACAAGCGAACAAACAAACAAAAAAAAACCACCAGATTTTCAGCAGTTCTAAGAGTTAAAATAAGAAATGCTACCTCAGATTTTAAGATGCTTCACCATAAAACTTATTTTGTATGCCAATCCTAGAAATACTTATTCCATTCAGTCAAGAATTCATGTAAAGAACATACATGCCTTCCCTACTTGTTGATATCATCCATGTTCATTTTATGTAGAGAAGAAATATAAATCTAAATATCTCCTTGGCCCTAGCACCCTAATATTATTTTAATATAAAAGCAATAAAGCATGCAAAGCTCCCCAAACTACAAAAGTTAATGGTAATCTTATATGTAGAGGAATAAAAATTTAATAGAGCTGTGATTATTTTCTACAAATACACTATGATGAAACTGAGCATTTTAATCTGATCTGAAAATCTGAATACCAATGATTGTGGCTTTAAAAAAAGAGATAAATATTTTAATTATATAACATGATTTTTTAATTAAATATAGTGCTGAATATAACACTTAGTAATGTGCAGTATCTTGTGATTAGCATAT
>VXAL01014901.1:231985-258069 GCA_013399475.1 Chauna torquata
AGAGACGAAGCGATATGGGCTGACCGCAGCCCCCATTCCCCGTTCCCCTGCGCCACTCGGGGGGAGGAGGTAGAAGAGGGTGGATGGGGGGAAGGTGTTTTTAGTTTGCTTTTAGTTTCTCACTGCTCTAGTTTGCTAGTTATAGTAATAAATTATATTAATCTCCCTATGTTGAGTCTGTTTTGCCCATGACGATAATTAGTGAGTAACCTGCTTGTCCTTGTCTCAACCCTTAAGCCCTTGTCCATCATATTTTCTCCCCCTGTTCCTTTGAGGAGGGGGAGTGAGCGAGCGGTTGTGGTGGAGTTAGGCTGTTTAGCTGGGTAAAACCACCACAAACCCATAATTCTGAGTCTACCAAATTCTGGTAAACTATAGGAGGGCACACTGCTGTCTTCTGTTTTCTGGTGAAGGGAAAGCTGTCAGTATAAAATGGGATTTTGTTCAAATGTGCAATGGTAGTAACCTTCCAAGTGTTATATAAATGCTATATGAATAGGGAATGTCAGATATAGCTCAGATGTAGCCTGAGTTTCTAAAAACTGTTTTTGAGCCAATCTTACCAATTCAGCATGCAATTTTGAGACATTATAAAAGACAGTAATAGATCCTTTTCTGTCTTTTCTCTCCCTTCTCACTTTCCTTGCTATTAGTAGACTAGAAAGTTTATAGTGAATATAAGGAAATCAAAGAGAAAGGTAGAAGCATGTAAAATTCTGTATAGAACATAAGCCTGGTTGCTGATACTCTTCTGCAACAACTGTGTGGCCTCTTTTGTGTGAACATTTCAACATCTAACCGTTTTTTTATAGGACCTAAAGATGATAGGACAGAGGTCTCGTATATGAAGTCTGTGGGTCTTGAGTATTTAAGATTTTTGAGAAGACAGTTGGACTAGATGATCTTTGAAGGTCCCTTCCAACTGAACTATACTATTCTATTCTATAACAAAAATGACATTTCCTGATATTGAGGGAAAAGGCAGCAGTATAAATTATACATAATCTGCATCTATGTCCACTTTATATTAATCAAAAAGGAATCTGTGCTGCTTGTTTTAAGAGAATATCCACTAAGCTGCGTTTAACAAGGCTTTCACTTAAGATCTTGATTAATATAAGATTTCAATACCATACCAGATAAAACTAACCTAGGATGAGAAAAGCTCATTAATGCCTTTCTAAATGACAGTAATATTTTAAAAAATTGGCTCTTACTTTTGGGGAATTTTTTTTTTTTCAACGAAATGAATATATAAACTACGTCAAGTCAAGTTTCAAGGTCGCAACTGATTTTTGCTCAGGAGGTATATTTTTGCTTGTTTGCTTGCTTGTTTGTTTTTGAATATCCACTCTAATTTCCTCTAAAACTCCTCTCATTCTAAAGGTTTCTTCATCTTCCTTTTTTTTTTTTTTTGTAACAAAACAATTTATTGTGTTCAATTTAAGATTGTATATTATTTTATTTATTTTAGAATTTATTGTACTGTGTTGCTGGTATTATAAATTATTGAAAACTTTTTTTTTTTCTTTTTATTAAGGTTCTCAGATTGCAATCATGCACCCCAGAAAAGTTAATGATTATGCGATTTAGAAAACTGAGTGGAACCAAATCATACTTCCAGGCTTACATTTTCCCGTAACACCACCTTTTGATTTATTCCCCAAAGGTTAATGTCAAAACCCCATTTCATTTCTGAGGGTCCTTTCTTAATGTCACAATGTGCCAAACTGGCTAATAAACACCCAGATTATGCACTTATCCAGACTGTACCGTGTTGTATTGGGTTTACGTGGTACAGGTTTGGTAGCAGAGGGGGCCACAGGGGTGGCTTCTGTGAGAAGATTCCAGAAGCTGCCCCATGTCAGATAAGAGCCAGCTCCAGCCGGCTCCAAAAGGGACCCAATGCTGGCCAGACCTGAACCAATGAACGATGTTGTTTGCGCCTCTGTGAGAGCAGATTTAAGAAAGGGAAAAAACTGCTGCGCAACAGCAGCTGGGAGCGAGAGGAGTGAGGAACAGCCCTGCAGACACCAAGGTCAGTGAAAGAAGGGGGAGGAGGTGCTCCAGGCGCCGGAGCAGAAGTTCCCCTGCGGCCTGTGGTGAGGCCCATGGTGGAGCAGGCTGTCCCCCTGCAGCCCATGGTGTACCACGGCGGAGCAGATCTCCATGCTGCAGCCTGTGGAGGAGCCCACGGTGGAGCAGGTGGATCTGGCCTGAAGGAGGCTGCAGCCCATGGAGAGCCCCTCAGAAGCAGGCTCCGGGCAGGAGCTGCAGCCTTTGGAGAGGAGCCCACGCAGGAGCAGGTGATCCGGTGGGAGCTGCCACCCGTGGGGGACCCGTGCTGGAGCAGTTTGCTCCTGAAGGATGGACCCCGTGGTACGGACCCATATTGGAGCAGCTCTTGAAGAGCTGCAGCCTGTGGGAAGCCCACGCAGGACCCGTTCGGGAAGGACGGCATCCCGTGGGAGGGACCCCACGTTGGAGCAGGGGAACAGAGAGCGACCATGAAGGAGCGGCAGAGACGAAGCGATACGGACTGACCGCAACCCCCATTCCCCGTTCCCCTGCGCCGCTCGGGGGGAGGAGGTAGAAGAGGGTGGATGGGGGGAAGGTGTTTTTAGTTTGCTTTTAGTTTCTCACTGCTCTAGTTTGCTAGTTATAGTAATAAATTATATTAATCTCCCTATGTTGAGTCTGTTTTGCCCATGACGGTAATTAGTGAGTAACCTGCTTGTCCTTATCTCAACCCTTAAGCCCTTGTCCATCGTATTTTCTCCCCCTGTTCCTTTGAGGAGGGGGAGTGAGCAAGCAGTTGTGGTGGAGGTTGGCTGTTTAGCCAGGTAAAACCACCACACGTGTCTGTAGAAATTAGGTGCTTAAAATTGTGATCTTAATCTGAACAGAGAACCACAAAAAACAAAAACAAACACACACACACACATAAGGAAAAAAAGGACAGAGCACTGCTTAAATCCTTTGTCCTCTTCAAGATCTGAATCCTGTATGCTTTGTGAAAAGACTAAACCTCCATCTCCTGAAGGAAAACATTAAGCTACAAATCTGAGTCATGCTCACATTTGAATTTTTTTTACACTTGGACATATTGAAAAACTACACATATTTGTTTGAAACCCCTGAGACAAAGAGACTGAAATCATGTTTCAGACTGCAGAAATATTCTGAAGCTAAACAGTTGAGTAGAAACAGGCATCATAATATGTTTAAAGAGGGTGTTATATTTTTAAAGGCACTATGTTGAGATATTCTCAGCACACTTCTATCAGATCAGACTCTGTAAGTAGAAAACAGGCAGAAAAATGTCTTTTTTATGACTTCTGATGGTCCTCAGGGTGAATTAGATCTTAAACACTAGAAAGCATATACAGGGGAGGAATTTTAGGTACCTGAGAAACTTTGATGTTAGAAACTAAGACCACTGCACCGTTTATGTGTTTCTGAGGTCAGCTGGCACTTGAGGGATATAAGTCAAGTCTTCATTCGGATATCTGATCCTCCTGAAGTATCATTCCACATAAATAAAATCTTAGATGGATCTGGACTAGTTCGTACACTGAACACATGCAGCTTCTATGCAAATTTCCTAAAGATCCTCTATCATTTTGCATTCCTTGAAAGGAAAAAATAAATATATGTCTGTACTTTAATGTTTCTGCTTATGCTCAATTTTATGTATGCAAGTGCAGTGAAGGGCATGGATGAATTCAGAATTTATCTTCCTATGAAATTCTGACAATAAACCTCATCTAGAGATAGTTTACAGAAAAGAGTGAGCTGATCTGTAAATCACATTAAAATACATCAGGTAGCTTGTTAGTGTACTGCAACTTGTGCTTATGGTTAAGCTGATCTCCAGATCTGGAGTTAAGAGAGGGATTTTTCCTATTGTTGTGATGACAGGAACTGTTATTTTGTTGAATCTGGATATTTTGTGTGCACCTTCTTCTGTAGTATGGGGGATTAACTGCTTCGTTGATTTATCTGGTAGTCTTATAAAATTCCTGCTAAAGCAAGGGCTTAAGACACCAGAAATGCTCCTCATCTCTCCTGCAGCTTTCTAATAGCAAACTAGAATTCTGATCTTGTACTTACAATTGTGGGACCTCAGTTCACTACAGAGCACTGGGTGGTACATGAGGGCACATGGACTTGATGTTACAAACAAAATCAAAACTACATAAATGTGGTGTGAGGCACATGACTGAGAAGAATTAGACTCAGATGTTCCAGAAAATTCCTACCAGTCAAATGTTCCTAAACTCTGCTTTCTGGCCAGTTCTGTGTACTTCCCAGAATCCCAAAGACATGGAAAGAAAGGAAAGAACAAATTTAAAAATAGTTATGGCAAGGAAGTCACAGCCTTAAAACAGCTTCTTCTGCTCTCTTTTCAAAGGTAGTAGCTTTTCCAGCAATGGAACAATAAAGGACTTTCAAACACTTTCATATTCCTTCTTTACACATGATACTGTAACAAATATTATTGAGCAATAATGTCTTAGAAATAACAATAAAATTTAGCCAACATGTCATGATTTGCAGCAAAATTCCAAAGGCAATGCAAAAATATATATAAGAATGTAATGTCAGGTTTTGATGTGGAGCAGACTGTTAAAAATGTTTCAGCATATTGGAAAAACTGGCAATTATGGACCCCAAATAATTAGAATGGTAAGCCAAAAAAATGATATCGATGAGAGTGTATTTCAAGCCAAATTAACTGTGGTTCTTCTCTTGACTATTTCAGAGTCCTAAGAAGTAAAAAGGACTGTTTGGTTGACTAGTCTATAAAAAAAAACTATGGCAAATCTCAAATTGAAATATGTTTTGCATTTGAAACTGTTTTCTCAGATGAAGAGATAGTGGGGGAAGAATGGACAGACATTCTTATTTTGGCAGATATCAGACTTCAGTGACTCAGATAACAAACAGAATTCTACTTAAAACTCACAAGGCTGCTTATACTGATCAGCTTTCCAAAGAGTAACATGAGACAGTCGGATTCTGATACTGTCAAAAAGGAAGAGTTTCTCAGATTTCTATCTGATGTGAATTTTAAGTGCATTACTGAAGCAACTGGTGTTTATCTTCAGTAAAAAGGAAAATTATTGATCTAATAAAACTATAGGTAACTAAAATTTAAATCCAGAAATTCAGAGCAACTATTTGCACATACTAAAGACTGTAGTTTCTAATTTCAGGAATTACATCTTTCCCAAGTCTTAGAAATTAGCTAGAAAACATAGTATTCACTATTTCAAATTCCACAGTATAATTAATTAATGCAAATAAAACCCTCAATTTTTTTTTTATTATTCTTGAAAACTACATACAGAAATGTCCATATCAGAAGGCCCAGATCTGGGAAATCTTCACATTAGGAATATGGTAGGATATGATTGATTTGAATATTTATGTTTTCAGATGTAATTGATGGACTGAAATTTAGTGCTGTAGGGATAAAAGATTTGAAAGAAGAAAGATAAAGTCTGAAAAGAAAAAGGTTTTCTTTTGAGTAAGAAATGTCAATCTGTTGCTCTTTAAAGCAAAAGAATAGAAAAAATATGCTTTTTTTTAGACAACAGTAATGTTCTGAGGAGATGGGTGTTCACTGTGAAAATCTGAGAGTCCTTATACAGTTATTTTATTCAAGAATTTACGTAACAATACAAGAGTAGCTGCAAGAAACTATTGTTATAGATATGGAAATAGCTGGATTTTTAGTGTGGCATGAACTTTTAGAACTGTAGAACAAACTACCTCTGTAAGCTTCAGATATGTCACAAAAC
This sequence comes from Chauna torquata, assembly GCA_013399475.1. Classification (NCBI taxonomy): domain Eukaryota; kingdom Metazoa; phylum Chordata; class Aves; order Anseriformes; family Anhimidae; genus Chauna; species Chauna torquata. The sequence goes on from VXAL01014901.1 coordinate 237,793, forward strand.
CACACCATCTGCCGCTTCAGCCACTATCAAATATCTTTTCTTCTTAAAAAGATGGTATTACAATCAGTTAAGGAACTTGAGAACAGAGTTAAATACACTTTTGTTTGTAGTTACAGAGCTGAAGTTTCTTTTGTATGAATTTACTGTCTGGAACTCTTCCCTCACATCTAAATATATTTTAAATTCTCAATTTTGAATAAGGTTTACATACGTCATTGAACAAGAGAAACAGATTTTGATTACTTTCAACTGAGTGTAAGGCATAGTTAAAAACATAAAATATTTCGAACTATTGTCCCAGGAGCAGCAAAATATTTTTACCCTGTCAAGCGATATTCAGAGAGAACATGAGGGCCTGTTATACACTTGTCCTATTACGTCTGCTGTGAAGTGTTTTTTTCCCGTGTTAGGTTTTCAAACTGCTTGCTCCTTCTCAGCCTTAAATAGCAGAACAAGATTTGTTCTGCCTGCATTGCAGAGAAAGACTCACAGAACTCATTCTCTCAATGATGACTTGTTCTCTCATCCTCTATTCTAAAAGGAATTCTTTTTACTTTTTTATTTTATTTTATTTTTTAAAAAAGACTTCACACTACAGTTTATATTACTGACAATTCAAAATTTGTACAAATTAATTTATATCCTTATTGTTAATGAATTAGTCTTTTCATTATTCGTTGAGTTTTTCCAGCATTTCTGTTCACCAGGAATTGACATTTTGAAAAGAAAGAAATGACATCAAGTTTTACTGTCACTGTTAAAGTAATATGCAGGAAGAAATTTACCTACATAAATCTTTCTGACAGACCTGCCACTCTTTGTTTCCTTCTCTTGTTCCTCTTGAGTGTCTGCTAAAAACCTGTTGGATGGCATTTGTGTAATAAGTAATAGAAACTATATGTTTGTGATGCAAATAATGTGTTTGGTACACATTATTCAGTAATGATATCAATTAATACATTTTCAAATGTTATTTCTTGTTATGATTGTTCATCTACTCGTTAAATATTAAAGTTTTATTTTTCTGTATGTCAGATCAGTGAATCTGCTTTATATAACGTTAGGAATACTCAGTGGGGTTTTCTCCTGTTTTATTCCATTGATCCCTGGGTTTTGTCCCCTGAATAATGCAGAAAATATGCAAATCACATGGACAAAACATTTTGCAATCATTTACAATTAGTGAAACCAATTGCAAGCAATATAGCTAGCTTTTTTTTTTTTTTTTCCCCCTTCAATTTGCATCTGATGTTGATCTTTCATTAAAGGAAAGGACAAAATCCTAATGAACATTAGTAAAAACAAATACACAAAAATGTCAAAGCATTTTAATATAGTCCAACTGAAAGCAAGTATTTTTTTCTGTGTAATAGAAACAGTAGTACTTAATCTTGTCTGCTGATTCAGATAGTTTAGATTTTCTCTAATAAAACAGCAATGTCCTTTTGCTGCCTTTGCTAATAATTTAGTACCAGTAAGTTACAGCATGATTAATCATAGAATCATAGAATGGCTTGAGTTGGAAGGGACCTTAAAATCATGCCGTTCCAACCCCTCTGCCATGGGAAGGGATGACACTCACTAGATCAGGTTGCCCAGGGCCCCATCCAACCTGGCCTGGAACACTTTCAGGGAGTGGGCATCCACAACTTCTCTGGGCAACCAGAATTCCAATGTGTTCCAGTGCCTCTGAGTAAAAAATTTCCTCCTAACACCAAATATAAATCTTTTAGTTTGAAACCATTCCCCCTTGTCCTGTCGCTACCTGCCCATGTAAAAAGTCACTCGTCATCTTTTTTTATAAGCCTTCTTTAGGTGCTGAAAGGCCACAATGAGATCTCCCTGGAGCCTTCTCTTCTCCAGGCTGAACATCCCCAACTCTCTCAGCCTGTCTTTACAGGAGAGGTGCTCCAGCCCTCTGATCATCTTCACGGCTTTCCTCTGGACCAGCTCTAAAAGGTCCACATTTTTCTTGTGCTTTAATCAATGTAAATACAATACCATAAGTACTTTTATTCTGTCATCTTATTTGCATGCACTGTGACTTTCTGAGGTGTATGTCAGACATAACCAGTAGGTGAAGAAAATTAGTCACCTGATAGCAGCATTTATACCTCCAAATTAGACTGTCAAATGACTTTTTGATAGCTGCCTGTACAAAGGTAATGAAAAAAAGTCCACTGAGGGATATCAGATAAGAAAATTTCCTGTGTTGAATTCCCAGAGAGAGTTTTCCTAAACCTCTTAACTACTCTTCTCAATATTAGCTACTGTCCTCAACGATTAAGGTCAAATTTCAACTTCTCTGCTTAGTTCACTAGATCAAATGTTACTCCATTAACATTTTCATAATACAGATCACTGAGATTAAATTATTTTCTGCATGTTTGGAAATATTTTGCAGAAACAAATTGTCTTACACATCCTACCAATTTCAGCAACAACAAACAAGCGAGCAAGCAAACAAAACAACAAACCTAAATATTAGATCTTATGACTAGAAGGACAGTATGGTACATTTAATGGCAAGAAATCATGGAGTAGAACTACGGAAGTGCTAACATGAAATAAATACGGATGCACCTAAGTAAGGTATAGTCATTCATATGTTCACATCAGTTTCACATCAGATGGCTTTTGAAGTGCAGTAGATTTTGCAGGAAGTACCATCAACAGACTCATGTCCTTCAGCTACAGAAGGATTTTGGAGGTAGGTGGGCATAGAAATTACTTCAGTAATTTCTGCTGCCTCAGAGTCATGGACAGCACTGCTACAGCAAGATCTATTAACATAATAGCTGGTAGAGGGCTACCAATGTCATCTGCCAAATCAGTTTGTTTCTCAGGATGCCCTCGGCTAAGTAACAACAGACTTGCTAGACCTGTGTATCATGACAGAGACACAGTTTAATGTATGGTCTTTGGTTATTTAATAAAGAAATATCTGCTCATATAATATATGCAACTTCATGTTCCAGTTATTGTTTGGCACTTTGTGTTCTTTTGATATTCTTAATTTCCTGATAGATGAAGGAGAAATCTTAGCAAAAAGGGGGGGTTTGGAGAGGAGGAACAGAAGTCGTCGTCGTCCCTCCCCCAATAAAAACCCTTCAAAACCAAACCAAGAGTTAAATTTCTTCAGTATCAATCATCCTTAGAAAGGACCTTACTATGAGTTTTTAATGGCTGTCATTTGTACCTGAACAAGAAATGAAGTAAGCATGCCGAGATGGAACATATATTTACTCACTGGAGAGTGTTTGTCCATAACTTCCTAGTTTATAATGTTACTCATACAGGGCAAAAGTCTGTTTTTTAGCATGCATGACTTGGGAGATAGGGAGAAAGAAGTTCTCTGAACCAAAAGCAAAGGAAAACTTAATAGTCACCAAAAGAAAACATCAGCCCTTTGTCTTTTCTATTGCTTTTGGTTACAGGTAATGTACATCCAAACATTGCTCAAACTTGTTTCTGAGATTACCAGAAAGCAATTATCAGTTTACTTTTAATGTAATTGTGTTACACATCCTCAGTATTAGATACATATAGCAAACAGTATAAGGATCAACAGCGCTTTGCTAAATAAATAAATAAATAAATAAATAAATAAAATTGAGCTGCAGTGTTCAGATGATGTGTTGTAGCTGTGTAGTATTGATTTCTTCACAAATGTATATTTAAGGAAAACAAAAGAAAATGAAGAAGAAAAAACAGGTGAAGTGGTAAGTGGAAGAACTTCCAATATTTGGCAGAAGACTGAATCTTCATAAACATCTATTATGTACAATATTAGTTAGGTGATTAATTATATTCCTTTTCTACAGTTGACATGGGGTTGCTTTACCATAATGGACGAAATTCTGTGATTTTTCACACTTCATAATAATTTTGGGAATGAACATGAGGACTTTCCATTCAGCTGAAAAATTATAAGTAACATTTCCACTTATTTGACAAAGCCATGTCAAAATGTAACATTAGAAAATTAGACGTTCCTTTCAGAGCTCGAAGGCAAAGTCTGACTTCTAAATTAGCATATTTACCAATGCCATCTTCTCATATGAAGCATATAGAGAATATACATATATATATATACGTCTAGTGAGAATCAACATTTGTTAAAGGAGAGGGTTTTTCAATGGAATAGCTTGGGAAGTCTCAAAACCATCTGAACTGCACCTCTAGTTGTATAACTGGGTAAAAAGAAACATTAACTTACAAAAATGGAAAACCCTTGTAATATGGTCTTGTAATCATGGCACAAAGAAGTAGTAGGGAGCCCAGGGCAGGAGGGATATGTTATGATGTATCAATCATAAGTCAGGAAGAAAAGCAGCATAGGTGGTCTGAGCAGACCTGCCTAAAAACCATGCAATAAAACCTGGGAAAGTGCAACAAATTCTCTAAATGCCATAGTATGAATGATGCCCTAATTCCTATGTTGGATTAGTTGCTATAGGCATCACAGGGAAGTTCTGCTACAGCCCCCTGCCCTAGCTTACTTTGAGGAGTGTCTGATATTTATCTTTTGATCCCATTCACACATTTTCCCTCACACAATGATTACTTAGGCTTTCAGGGTAAAGTGAATTTTATCCTGTAAGAAATAATATATTGTACTGTATTGATGAAAAGACTCTATTCTGTTCACAGCTGATTTTGTCTCTTCTTTTGTCTCTCTATTGTGTGCATATATATTTAAATTACTCTTTAATTGATGTAGTCCTGGTGTCTTTCATTGAAAAAATGTCTAAAGTTGTGTGAAAGAGAATGGATCCTGAGAGCCTGCGGATGTAAAATGAGGGTCAGACTGTGCATTTTAAAGCAACCTGTTTTCATAAATGAAGAAACTATTAGCTTCTTTGTGAAATTTAACAATGTGTATCAGATCTATAGGATTGTCATTAATTATATTTCAACAACCAAAAGGCCATGAATCTGCAGTATGGAATACTTCCCCAGCACTTGCAGTTTCTGAACAATCCAGACAATTTGCTGGTATGTCAAATGTATTTGAAATGTAGGCTTATCTGGAACCATTACCTTCTGGCTTCTGCATTCCTTATCATACTCATTTTGTACTTTAAAGACATATTTTTATTATATGTGACCTTAACAGTAATTCCAAGGAGAAGATGTCCCACAATAATAATAATAAAAAATAATTTATTCTAGGTGTTAATTTTTAGGACATGTAGATAGAAATTAGGGACTCTATGGTATTTGTGAAAGCTATTGATTATGACCAATTTAATAGTAGAATAAAGTTAATTTTCTGCCTATCATGTTCTGAATATATTCCATTACCAGTTGCTCTCTTTTCTCAGTGCAAATTTATAACTGTAACATTATGAGGAGTTCTGGAATCACAAATTCAAGATAAATCTTTTTAGCACATTATATGGAATATCTAATTCTTATAGCATGTAGGAAATGCTTTCTTTTCACTACTGCATAATCCATTATTGCTAAGGAAATCATTCTGAAACACTGGCAGTAATATACCATTAAGACATTTCCTGGTTTGTCTAAGTAGGGAATTTTGCCTTACAGAAAGAAATTCCATTTTCCTAACAATAATTCTAACATTTTCTCTCCAGAGCAATAGCACAGCAAAAGCAAATCTGTGCTTTCTTTAAATAGGTGTAATGTTTGCTTTAAAATGTTGCTTTAATAAAGCCATTTGCCCATAGTTAAAAGAAGACAAAAAGAAACCTCAGACCTGCACAAAGACCTGTTATTAATATTTTGTTGTCATATTACAGTATAAATGCCTTGGATCACAGAAATCTCTCTTTGGTCAAGCATTATTTGGTATTTTCATACCATTCAAGACAGATGATGGCCTGAAGAATACAAATATAAGCTATATGGATGATACAAAACTAGTGTTTCCAAACACTTGAGAAGACAGAATGATCTTCATAAATCAGAGAAACAGTCTGAAATAAAGACTTACATGCTATAATGACAAAGTACACAATCATACTGAGCTTGGAAACATCAAACATACAAATATAAAATGACAAGTATCTGTCAGTCATTAACATTAAAATGGAAAGATTTTAAAAAAGAATCACAAGTTAGTGATGCTCTTGTAGAAAAGCAAATGTAATTCTGGGATACTTTTAACAACACTGCTATGTAGCACACAGAAATCTATTATTCAGTCCTACCATGCTGTACTGTGATCACAATGGGAATAGGGTACTTTGTTTTGACCAGTGCACTACCAGAAACATTAAGGCAAACCAGACAAAAGACAAAGGACAGTAACAGGAATGTTAAAAGTTTTATAAAAGTGACCTAGCCATGGAAATTGTAAGAACAAGGTTTTCTTAGTGTAGAGGAAGACTGGAGGGGAGAATTTCAAATATGTCTGTCGTGGGGATAAGGGAACACCAGGACAATGGGACACCAGTAAACTCAATTTATGTGTGAGCTATAACTCCGTTACAGAATACTGTTTTTTATTAATGGTTTCCTATAATTTCTTGTTTGTAGCCACGGATTTTTGTAATAGTTACTTTACATTATGTCTGCACATAACCTCGTTGCGTTTATTTCCTCTCTGAGCACTCTTTTAATGTCCATAATAAAGGTCAATAAAATTCAAATGAAAAATTCTATACATATTACCAAGCATCTAATTACTGTAACATTTATTCAGTTGCTCATTCACACACACTTTACTAATCTCACCTTTTATGATATGGATAGCATCTAGGTTAAAAGACTAAAAAATTAAAAATATCTAAGAATATTAGCTTTACAAGAGGCTTTGCAAGTAAATCTGCTTATGACTATGCTAAAGATACTAATTCACCAATAAAAGTAACAAAAACTACTGAGTAGTATTTGAACAGATTTTCATCATATAAAAAGTCAAATTGTTTGTGCCACTTGAGATATGATGTATTTTACAGATTGCTGTTCAGTGCATCTCATGATTTGTTTCAAACATGTTATCATTCATTCTCAATGACCCACTGTTTTACTAGTTACACCTGAAATAACCCCTGTCCTTTCATTAATTTAAAAATGTTCCAGAAAGATTTATTACAACTGTTTCTCTAGAATGATTGAAACATTTAATGAGTCTTTTTCAGCTAAGTTGTGTAATATTTCTCACAGTTAATTTTTTTAGTTCAACATTTGATATGCTTGAGATTGTGTGGAAAAGAAAAGCTGGGACAATATAATACTTCTTTCACTTCTCTGTATCATCACAACCCTTTCCTCTTTAATGACAGCCCACCTCCATTCATTAAATATTCAACCAGTGACCAGTTACCTTACTCATGGTGTTTTTGTCCATGAAGACATGGACATGATTATGACCTCTTTAGTTCTTAAGGTAATTAAGGTTTCCAGGTCACAAAAGGATTTAGAGACCCTGGATAACAACCTGTATATCACTGATTTCTAAACTCATAAACTCAATCTTAACTCATAAACACAGCATAGTTGATCAAATTTTGAAATGCTCATCAAATCTCAGTATAATTTTCCTCATGCATATAGGCTTTCTGTTATATCTGTCTGTTCAAGAAGTGTCATCCTCATGTCTTAATTTAAGGGAATAGCTGTCCAAGAAGCCTTGGGTTGTTCCCACTCTAACACCACAGTTAGGTCAAAGCTGTCTGTTTCTCTGATGGCTGTAATGACTGTGAAATAGTGGACCCTGAGGTGAGCAAGGGAAAGCAAGTAGCTGAGTATGGACCCTGGACTTCATGAGAGCAGATTTTTTCTTATTCAGGGAACTGACAAGTGGGATCCCATGGGAAGCAGCTCTGAAAGGCAAAGCTGTTCAGGAAAATTGAGAAATCTTTATGTATACCATTCTTCAAATACAGGAATGGGCTGTCCCTTTAGGGGGACAGCCAAGGTTTGGATAGGTCCAAACAAGACCTATCAGGAGACTGACTTGGCTAAGCATGAAACTTGTAGTGGAGCTCCAACATAAAAGGCAATATACAGGAGTTGGAAACAGGGAGAAGCCACAAGGGAGAAACTTAATCACATTGCCCAGGCATGAGAGGAAGTTATTAGGAAAGCCAAAGCTCAGCAGGAGTTAAGACTTCCAAAAGACGTCAAGGACAACAAAGAGTCTCTACATTAATAGCAAAAGGCTGAACAAGGCAAGTCTACCCCTTGCTTAATGAGATGGGTGTTTTGACAGTGGACACAGATAAGACTAAAATATTGAATGTCTTCTTTTCCTCAGTTTTCACTGAGGTATCTCAGGTCTCTATGCTAAGAGACAGGGTTCAAGGAGGTGACCAGAAATGGGTGATGATTGAGTCAGGGATCTTGAGAGGACTTGACGCATACATACAGTGGGACCAGATGGGCTGCATCCAAAATTGCTGAGAGAGCTGGCTGATGTCCTTGAAAAGCCTCTTTTTAAGTGATGACAAGTCACCCAGGCCTCTGTCACCTTTGAAAGGTCATGGGGGAGATCCCTGGCAACTCTTTAAAGGCAAATGGCATGGGGAAATACGTGCCAGTCAACCAGACAAATCATGGAGCAAGTCATGCTGGAGAACATTTCTGGGTGCACAAAGAAGAAGGGGAATGAAGAAGTCAGTATGGATTTACCAGGGGTAAATCATACCTGACCAATCTGTTCACCTTCTATGATAAAAAGACTGGATTTGTGGGTGAGGGGAGAGCAGCATGTCATTTACCTTGAATTTATTGCAGCTTTCAACAAAGCATCTCACAATATGCTTGTAAACATCATTGCGGTCTGGATGCATATGCAATTGGTAGGGTAGAAAGTTGGTTGGATGGTCAGGCTCAGAGATTAATGGGTTTTGCTTTATGTGGATGTCTGGGACTTTTTTTTTTTTTTTTTTTCTTTAGAACTTGTGACCTTGTTTTCACTTACATCAGGTTTTCTTTGTTTTACATTTTAGAAAATGTATTGAGAACTACAGTTTTGCACCATGCAAGGCTTCAGGTCAATCTGTTTTCTGAAGGAACAAAATTAATACGGATGATCTGTGCAGCATACCCTGAAGATCAGCATATGGTTGTCCAGCCAGGACTGAGAGGGCTGCCTAAGTTAGGAGCAGTGGAGATACTTCTATCCTGCAAACTGTGAGTGTTTCTGAAGTGAGTTAATTTAGTGATGAAAATAAAATAATTCTTTGGAAAAGTAGAGGAAGGAGAAGATAAAATTCCACCAGTGTACAGTTCTCTTTTTCTGGGTTTCAACTGGGAAGGCTGTGAGAGCTTCTTCTCCCTCCAGGGTGTATGGCTGCTGGGCCTGGGGACCAGCTTAGCAGCAGCATGGCAATTTCCTGCCCATGGGGACTGATGAGGCACCCATGCCTGGCTCCTGCTGGATCAGCAGCTCCCTTGTGTTGCAGCCTGGTCTGTGCTCAGCCATGGTATCTGATCTGGGCCCACAGGCCTGCCTAGCCATCCTGGGTCTCCATCTGATCCTCGTACCCCTCACCGGGCCTGATTTTGACACCCACTCGCAGTCCAATATACCAGTCAGACCTTGGCCCATCACCGTCCCCAGAGAGGTGCCTGATGCCCAGAGCTGGGACTGCCCAGTCTGCCCTGGTTGGGGTGGTGGGATGGGCCCTGGTTGCCAGACCCTGCCCTGTTGCCCTGGGGGAGCCACCACAGCTCTTGGTTCCCAGTCCCAGGGAGCTGCCAGTGCACACTGCACCATGATGTGTGGAGAAGATATTCATTATCACAGTTCTCATGAGAGTGTGGCATAACTGGAAGGACTAAGAGCAGTATAAGTGAAGCTAACTCGTCTGTCTCTACGCTGGTGTGTTAGTTAGGAAATGCAGTTATTACATTTAATGTACTTGTCAGAGATATAAATTTGAGATCTGCTCTTGGATGTCCTTTCTTTTCTCTCTTCAAGGACTCCAATGGTGTTACACGGCAGTAGGCTGCTTCCTTGTCCTAACACTTCTTTATTGTCTCCCTCTTAGTCTATATCAATTTGGACCTGACACGGTGGGTTGACTAACAAATATCTGGTGATACAAAACATATAAATTACTAACCTCTATCTTTTTTGTTGTTGTTGTTGTTGTAAGATAATACAGGAGTCTAAATGTTATGTGCTAAATGTTATGGTCTAACATGAAAAAACTACAGCAGGATGCAATTGTTGGGATGAGTTTTTGGAAACAATTAAACAACTGTAGTATAACTAGTTTTTGATATCAAAGTGGTTTCCTGGGAATCAGTCTAGAAAAATAATTATCATAGGCAAAACAGAGACTCGAAAGTCCTTCACAGAATCACAGAAACACAAGGCTGGAAAGGACCTTCAGGATCATCTAGTCTAACCGTCATCCTACAACCAATACTACCCACTAAGCTACTAAACCATATCTTGTAGCACCTTGTCCAGGCGCCTCTTAAAAACCGCAAGGGTCGGTGACTCCACCACCTCCCTGGTCAGGCCATTCCAGTGCCTGACCACTCTCTGAGAGAAAAAGTTTTTCCTGATATCTAATCTAAATTTCCCCAGGCACAACTTGCGGCCATTTCCTCGAGTCCTATCATTAGTTGTCTGGAAGAAGAGGCCGACCCCCTCCTCATCACAACCTCCCTTCAGAAAGTTGTAGAGTGCAATGAGGTCTCCCCTGAGCCTCCTCTTCTCCAGACTAAACAATCCCAGCTCCCTCAGCTGCTCCTCATAAAGCTTGTGTTCCATACCCCTCACCAGTTTCGTTGCCCTTCGTTGCTCCTTCAAGGAGTTTAGGAGGATATTTTTTGATTACTGCAATTCAAGAATAGCCAGTGTCCTAAATATTCCTGATGGTGCAGGTTATAATTTCTAAATTCTCTAACCCTATCAGCAAATAAGGACAGCTCACATACATACATACATATATGTACATTTGTATATGAGCATATGTAAATATGTATATCTATAGATTATATGTACATAACATTCTAGGTAAAATATATATATACACAGGCAAATACACACACACACATACACAATATGTGAGCTATGAAAATATAGGTATGGAAAATGGCACCAACCTAGTTAAATTTTAAATATGGGTGACAATTCTTGTTTGAATTGGATCAGAACACAGTACATTTGGCTGGAGTGAAAAAGAGGAAATGTTCTCAAGGATGTACCTTCAATTAATTTTTGGGGCCATTATTATTATTATTATTTTTAATATTTATTTATTTTAATCTTAATTTTCATCTTTTTCTGTGATTAGTAGGAGAATACAACTATGCATTGTTATGTCTCTCTCTGTCATGCTTTCATTTATTAAGTTCTTCAGTTACTAGCCTGTGAGATGTATTTTAGAAGGACAAAGAAACAGACACATCTTACAAAATTACAAAAAAAAAAAAAAAAAGAAAAGGAAACCTGAATTTACANNAGCTGAATTTAACGTACAAATATACAGAAAATATAAACAATATAAGATGTATTGAGAGAGTCCCAAAAGACTGTTACAAAAGTAACAGTCTCAGACTGAACTGTAAAAATGTACTTGGTATCTCTACAATGCATACCTTAAGCAATCCTGTACTGTTTATTTTTTAATTCGTTTTTCCAAGTTCACATATAATGTATATTTGTGCTTATGTGAACATAAAATTAATAAATTAAAATTTTAAATTAAAATTATAGTTGAACTTAAAATTAAGTTAAAATTATAGTTGAAATTTAATTTCACAGGGTAGCATAATCAGAGGTCTTTTTAATGTTCCAAAGGCAGGGACTGGGAGAATGAAAAACTACCTACTGTAGGAGAAGATCAGGTTCAAGACCATCTAAGGGACCTGAATGTGCACAAGTCCATGGGATCTGATGAGATGCATCTGAGGGTCCTGAGGGAACGGGTGGATGAAGTTGCTAAGCCACTCTCCATCGTATTTGAGAAGTCCTGGCAGTCCGGTGAAGTTCCCACTGGCTGGAAGAAGGGAAACATAACCTCCTTTTTTAAAACAGAAAAAAAAGAAAACCTGAGGAACTACAGGCCAGTCAGTCTCACCTCTGTGCTCAGCAAGATCGTGGAGCAGATCCTCCTGGAAACTATGATAAGACATAAGGAAAACAGAGAGGTGATCAGTGACAGCCAACATGGCTTCACTAAGGGCAAATCATGCCTCACAAATCTGGTGGCCTTCTACAACAAGGTTATAGCATTGGTGGATAAGGTGGATAAGGGAAGAGCAACTGATATCATCTGCCTGGACCTGTGCAAAGCATTTGACACTGTCCCACATGACATCCTTGTCTCCAAATTGGAGAGACATGGACTTGATGGATGAACCACTCAGTGGATAAGAAATTGTCTGGATGGTTGCATTCAAAGAGTTGCCGTCAATGGTTTGATGTCCACATGGAGTTCAGTGACGAGTAGTATCCCTCAGAGGCTGGTATTGGGACTGGTACCGTTTAATATATTTATTAATGTCATAGACAGTGGGACTCAGTGCAGCCTCAGTAAGTTTGTGTACGACACCAAGCTGTGTGATGCAGCTGACACTCCAGAGGGAAGGGATGCCATGCAGAGGGACCTTGACAGGCTTGGGAGGTAGGCCTGTGCAAACCTTATCAATTTCAACAGGGCCAAGTGCATGGTGCTGCACCCGGGTTGGGGCAATCCCAGACATGAATACAGGCTAGGCAGAGAATGGATTGAGAGCAGAGAACAACTTGGGGGTACTGGTGGATGAAAAACTGCATACAAGCTGGCAATATGCACTTGCAGCCCAGAAAGCCAACTGTATCCTGGGCTGACTCAAAAGAAGTGTAACTACCCTGTCAAGGGAGGTGATTTTCCCCCTCAACTCCTCTCTTATGATATCCCACCTGGAGTACTGTGTTCAGCTGTGGGGCCCCCAAAGTAAGAAACACATGGGCCTGTTAGAGTGGGTCCAGAGCAGGGCTATAAGGATGATCAGAGGGCTGGAGCACCTCTTCTATGAAGACGGGCTCAGAGATCTGGGGTTGTTCAGCCTAAGGTCCAGGGAGATCTTATGGCAGCCTTCCAGTACCTAAAGGGGGCCTACAGAAAAGCTGGGGAGGGACTCTTTATCAGGGAGTGTAGTGATAGGACAAGAGGTAAGAGTTTTAAACTAAAAGACAGTATGTTTAAGTTAGATATAAGGAAGAAATTCTTTACTATGAGCATGGTGAGGCACTAGAACAGGTTGCCCAGAGAAGTTGTGGATGTCCTACCCCTGGAAGATTTCAAGGCCAGGTTGGATGGTGATTTAAGCAGCCTGATCTAATGGAAGGTGTCCCTGCCCATGGGGAGTTGTAACTAGATGATCTTTAAATTCCCTTCTAGTGCAAACAATTCTATGATTCTAAACATTCTATGACTGTATGATTTGACAGGAGTAAGCTAAATAAAATTCCTCTAATTAATAGTTAGTTTAGATGTTTCTTTAGCCTAATTGAGTGAATTTCATTTAATTTTCAAGGACTTTTAACTGCTGTCCCAGATGAGAATTTAAAAAACAGCTGCTATTGTGGAACAGCCTGGAATGAGATGAGACATATTTCAGTTTATCAGGAAAGCAATACAAGTGGGGCATTTAAATATACAGCCTTATAGCCCTACTGGAACTAATTGGCTATAATGTTTCTTAGCTGTATTTGAAATTAAACAAATTGGTAAATTAGAGCTGCAAAGACCTGTACCCCAGAGATTTAAACTCCAGCACAAGCTCCCTGTTCTTCATCCATTAGGTTAATGGCTTACTTGCCTCACTCATTTCTGCTGTTTGTGTTTATCTGTCTGTTTCTGTCAGAAACTGGAGAGAATAAATGCTGCTGTTTGCCTTCAAAATTAGGCACTGTTCTGCATCCAAGCTGCAACAGTCAGTTGAATTTGACAAAGTAGCAGCAGTGATACATGCTGGATGCTTGGTTTGTGACAAGAAATAGGTGTAAAATATAATTCCCATAAGAATTGGGAACTTTCTGCAGTTTCACTGCAGATTTAGGTTTTCATTTGTCATACATTTTAAAAGTGTGTTTAAAATGAATGATCTTATTTCCTTTGTTTCATTTCAGGACCATAACATGTTGATAGTGAGACATGTATTACCTAAAGAATTCCAGTCATTCTGGCTATAGATTTTAGGTCAAAAATGTTCTCAAGAATAATATGATTAACTTCTAATAGGTGTGTGAACTGTTGCCCTTACTGAAAGAGTCTGATTTGTTCGTAAGACTTTAATGACTTTTACTTCTAATGCTAAAAAAAAAAAAAAGGGGGGNAAGGGGGGGGGGGGGTTGCCCCTTAAGTGTAAGCAATCTTACATGTCTGAAATCTCAGTCATAGATTTTTATGTCTGAAATCTCAGTCATAGGTTTTTATGTCTTAAACCTAAGTGGCAATGGTTTCTGTCAAAATCACAACCATTAGGTTTCCTGGTTACAGCAAAATTGTTTTGAAAGACTATTAGGAGCAGCCCTGCACTGATAGGGGCAAAAGTGCGCATTCTAATTTTCACCCTTACGTAAACGATTTTGTAATGATTTTATGCATTAAGGTTTCATCATTAACATTTCATTTTAGAGAATTCAGAGAATCTGGCTACAGTGAAAAGTTGTCTGTCTTTGTTTTTATCTGGATGTCACTATATCCTATGCATAAACCTTTGTTTGAGTATCTATTAAGGGTTTGTAGGTTTGTGTGATAAACCCTGTTTTTTTTTTTTAATTTATTTATTTTATTTTATTTTATTTTATTTCAAAGAAAGGCAACATCCCAGGAAATAGTCTTGATTTTAGTCCCTTGTCATCTCAGCTTGTCATCTGTAATCTATAGTCTTCTTTGGACTCCCTTACTCTGGGTTTCTTGGTCACCTTCTGGTGAGCTGAGGTTTAAGGAAAACTCAGTTCCTCCTACTCTAATAATCCACTAAACTGAACACTACATGATGGGAAACTTCAGAAAAAGAAAGATCAGATTGTCAAAAGACATTTGAAAGAACTGTAAGAAGTGACTTGGAGTGTTCACATTGAAGCTGGCAACTTATGTAGGAAAGCAGTAAAGAAAATCATTTTACTTGACAGACATACCAAATAACACTGCAATAGGTTTTTATAAGGATGGTAATTGGACAGTACACAGCCTTTTCTCAAATTCTGCTGATCAAGGACAATCTATCAAATAAGAGAATCAGAGTTAACAGAACAAAGCAGTATTCTGACCACTCATACAAATAATGATCAACAGCACAAATGAATTAATGATCTATAACTGTAACTAATTCCCTAGTTGCACAGACTTACTGTAGAACACAACTCCACTGTTAGAAATCCACTAGTGCCAGTGGAGTTATGCTAAGGATAGTAGAATCCTGAACACACGGTATTATTCTGTATTGATGGAGAACAGAGGGATATTGGAATATCTTTACCAATATCCTTTTGTAGGTTAAATGATTTATCAGTGCTCTGCTGCATTACTGCATTACTGCTGCATTACTGTCATAACTAACTAAAATGGAAGTTGAATTTAACTACTGTTTTCAGTGAGTCGTTCCAGAGTCTTTTAAAGCTAAAAGACTATAGGTTATAGGTTTTTAGGTTATAGGATTTTTCTGAGGCTCTGTGCCTTCTAAGTTTGAATCCTAGAAGAAAATATTTTTGTAACAAGGCCTAGTAAGCAAAAGGATTTTGTACACATATAATAAGCATAAACTCAAGATATTTCCATGAAGTGTATTGTAAGTATGTCATATATAATACATAGGCTGGTGTAACCTGGATCTCTATTTAAAAATATACTAATGTTCATGGAGATGAGTTGAATTCCACAATTTGATACTTAAAATATTAAATGGAGAGCTGCTACATTTATTTTTTTCCTACAAACTTTGAATTCGATATTAATTTAATTAGCCATCATAGAGTCTGAATTCCCTGCATATTGACACATCCATTGAAACCCTTAATAGGCTGCTGTCACAACTAAGCCATGACACAAGGAAATTTAGAAGCAAATAGTATCATGGATACTGGGTTTGGAATAAAGATTTTGTCTTAGAATTAGTGTTACATCGTGACCAATGGAACCAGTTCAGTTAAGATGGACAACAAGCAACATATTTGCCTAGATTAAGGTTGCAACTGCTTTTAAAGAAACAAGATACTGTAGTACAAGGCTCAAAAGTGAAACCAGTGCAAGTCTGTGCCTTAACGGTGTTATTTATCTCTGAAGAAATCCCTGTCAAAAAGTTGAATGAATGTGAAGCAAGGAATACATGATGAAAACCATTTCGTCATGCATGTTATCTACATTCTGTAATGGTTAAAAAACATCTTTTTTTGATTAAAGGTAGCAAACATTATGAGTAAAGACACACATACTGTCTACATTAGAAAAGTATACTGCATAGACTGGGACTTGAGGAAATGTAGGAATTGGGATTTCATGTAGCAAAGGTCAACAAGGATGATTGAAGTATTAGAAAATATTCCTTGTAATGTGGACTTCAAAATCTTAAAGTATGTAACTTGCCAAGAGAATACCATCACTTAATATTTTAAGATTTTATCACCATATACAAGGTATTAACTCAGTTTCTGTATCTGAGGATGTCCAAGCCATCCACATAGCTCTGACAGGTATTTCACAGGACCTGTGGAAGACTATGCACTATGAAATAGCACCGCAATCTGTAGGGAATACATAAAACAGCTTGAAGGTAAGTAGAAGGCTATATCTAGGCAACTAAATCCTTTACTTATCATGTAGAAAAAGAAATTGGAATAGCTGGTTATTCAAATCACACATTGAATAGTGAGGTCCAATAACTAGACAATATAGGAACAGGGCACACACAATGTTAAGAGATACCTTTGGAGCTAGCCAAGGATTGTGGGTTAATTTTATCATTAGAAATGTCTTAATTGGACAGACTTTATAAATGAATTTTATTTCAACCCCAGCAATTGGATTTGAAGCAAGAACTAATGCAAAGAAGTCTTATGATTCCAGAATACAGGCTGTCAGATTAGATGACAGCTTTTGGTTAGGAAAGCTACTGATTATTCTCCAGTAAGAACTGTGAATAAGGCCTGTATTTCTGGTTCCTCCTAAAAAGCCAGTATGTTTTAAGTGAACTGCATCATATTAATGGATAGCTTGTATCTGATATGGGTTACATTATCTTATACAAAACCAGATATGAAACTCTGATCTTATCTGAAATTATGATGATAATAAAAACAAACCCAAATTCTAATTTAAGATGAAGAATATACATTCTTATTTTTCCTAGAAGACATGAAAATAAAATTAAAAAAAAAAAAAAACCTTTTTATTTTCTGAATGTTATATATTCTTAGTATTGTCTTGAGTGGCATTTTCTATTAAATCAGAATATTGCATATGGTATATACATAACAAAATACAAAATTTTATTAAGAAGTGTTACTGACTATGTCTAACAGGATTTTAATGCACAACAGTGTGTTCCTGAGATTGTTTTCAGCACAGGTTACAGCTAAAACTTGCAGCCCTAAGACTCCCTATATCTAACCCAATGGCAATCCTAGAGCCCCATGCATCACATATTTATTCTAGTAGAAGACAGAAGAGAGCTTGATGTTTATCTGGAAAATATTAGGTGTGAGTTTTAACGATATCTAGGAATGGAAAAATTATGGTAAGGCTATTGCAATGCATAGTCATGTCTAAATAATTAACAAGGCAAATCATTATCTATGAAACTTGGCAGCTTTCAGGGCACTGACATATATTCTTAGCACATTATGTTTGCATATTCTCCCTCTGTTTGTTAAGAAAATGGTGTCTAAATAATATGGTATCTTGTCAGCAGATAAAGTTGGAGTGAATTAAAATGAAAGTGAGAACTAAAGAATATGTTTGGTAAGTTAAAAATGAACTTTAAACTGATTGGAAATCTCACAGCAGACTTGAAATTGATTGCTCATCAGTGAGCAGAAAATGGCTAGATCAAAATTTTATGTTTGGCAATTTTATAAACATTCTCTCAGTTCAAAAAAACAGTAAAGATAAAACTTCTTATGCTTGCTGATGTATAAGAACATCACATCAGGAAACACTGAAATGAGTTAAATTCAACAGGATTTTTGAACCAAACTGTCTTGGCATCTAAGTGAGTTTAAATCAAAATATGTTATCATCAATGAGCTAAAATTGGGTCATACAAATAGAATGAAAACACTGAGGCAAACTGATGAAACTTGGCAAGTTTCATCAATATAAACATTCGCTGCTAAGGTCTATGCTAAATCTGACAATAGCTCTCAGTATTGTTGGATTTCTATTGTGAAAAGACAATCATACCCTATGAGCAGACATAAGAATGATGGTAATCCATTCTGATCACAGCAGAAGTACAAAATGGCTAGTATAAATTTTGAGTAGTGTTTACAAACAAACAGTGTACTTTCACTAGCAGATGATTTGGAGTGTACAGGACATCATTTAAGTATTCTAGAAAAGTGCAAAAATTGTATACACATAACATGCATGTGTAACAGGCAGGAACATTTTTATCCAGTTATGTTCCTTAGGTTTTTCGCACATTAGATATGACTATATGGGTGAAATCCCATATTTACTATCTCATTTTCTTGGCTGCCTACTAAATGGAACTAGAATCAATTAAATCATGAATTGTTGAGGTCACTTTTTTTCTGAGTGGAGACATAAGAGATACAGCTAATAGAAGTTCAAACATGAGCAAAATGAATGACTCTTCTCAGTATCTCATACACTTGTGAATTTGCCCAGTACTGTAGAGATTCTCTGCACAAAGAAAGAGCCAATTTGAGGTCCCCTAAATCAGTTTAGAAACTGGTTTAAGCCAAGTCAGAATCAAATCCCAGCTGTGACAGTGGTATTTGATCACTACCTAAAGAAGAGCACAATAATTCATATAGAACAATGCTTTATTGTGCTCTGTGCAGCTTCCAAATCTATTTTAGATCTTGTAAATTCCTGTCTATACAGTCTCTATTTCTCAGCTGGGGTTGGCTATAGAAATCTCCTATACTTCCTCTCCACTTCCATCACTAATTGGTTCCTGCTTTATTATGGTACATACGTACAAAAGAAATGCTGTTAAAAATAGAGATCTATGCTTCTGATGGGCCAGATTCAGCACTGATGCTAAAGCTGATTTGATGTACTCTGGTGATAAAAGGCAAAATAATTTCCAAGATAAGACACTAGTAGTATACTTGCTTCCTGCAAACAGAAAAACAAAAAAGAAACTATGCACATTGAGCAATCCACTCCTGTATATTTTCTGCTGATTAGAGCTCTGTGTTGTAGCTGAAATTGAACTAATAATGTAGCAAGCATCTCAATATTTACAGTTAGTAGCTACAACTATGAGCATGATCCTACAAAGCTCTGCATGTATGCATGTTCCTCATCTTTGGCAGATTAGACACCGGAGATAGTTTTAAAGAACTAGCACAATGGATTTTCCTGCAAGTTCTATATTGCAGCTTCAAGATACAGAAACTTGCTGAAACACTTCACTGGAATATGGCTTAGAATTACTATCAAAGCTGCAGTGCCTGCCAAGAAGTAATTAAAATGAAGCTATCTTGGATAAACTGGATTTAAAAAAAGTAGTAGTCTTGGCATTCAAGTTAATTATCTCATTTAATTGTCATTTTAAAGGTACAGTAATAACTTATGTAGAATATAATATTTCCAAAATTTTGATAACTGTAGAGTGCATAGTGTATTAACAGGGGTCAGAATGAGACCCACTGTGTTGCATGCACTTTGAATGGGGGAACTCGTAGAAACTTTATATCTAGTATATCCCAATACTGGGCAACTATTAAGACACCTATGAAGTTCAAGAAGGCCAAGTGCAAGGTCCTGCACCTGGGTCAGGGCAATCTCAAATATCAGTACAGACTGTGTGAGAAGCACAGGCTGTGAAGGACTTGGAGGTACTGGTGGATATAAAATTGAACATGAGCTGGCAATGTGCGCTTGCAGTCCAGAAAGCCAGTCATATTAACTGCATTAGAAATAGCGTGGCCAGCAGGACTACAGAAGTGATTGTCATCTTGTACACGGTGCTGTTGAGACCGCACCTCAAACAGTGTGTTCCACTTTGGGCCCCTCACTACAAAAAGGATATTGAGTTGCTGAAGTGTGTGCAAAGAAGAGTAATGTAGCTGGTGAAGCGACTAGAAAACAAGTGTTATGAAGAGCGTCTGAAGGAACTGTGGTTGTTTAGTCAGGAGAAAAGGAGGCTGAGAGGAGACCTCAT
>VXAL01014903.1:16378-37203 GCA_013399475.1 Chauna torquata
AAAAAACTAATAAACTTCAGTTAAAAAAGAAAAAAGGCTTGGGCAGCTTCTGTGGCTGGCATGGCACCCCCAGTTGCTGTGTGAGGATTGAAAGCAATTCCTCAGGGTTGATCTCTTTAGCTATGTAGGCAGTGGGCAGAGTTAAAGTTTTTTTTTTTTCTTCCTCCACTCCTTTTCCCCTCTGAAAGCTCGCCACATCTTCAGAACCAGCTTGGAGTGTGGGCTGGCATTGCTTCAGAGGGCGGCTGTGGCGCAGGAGCTCTGGCACTGCAGTGAAAGGAGCGGCTGCTTGCATTGCCCCACTAGGATTACAAAGGTGCTATTCAACTGCACTGTAATGATGGGAACTGGAGCTCACAGAGGCCCTAGAAAGGTGGTTTTGTTGTTTTTTTTTTTTTTTTAATTATTTAGTGTAGAGGGGGGAAAAATTGGGAGGGCACCTGTGCAGCAGCACAGGCTGGCCACTACCCTCAGCTTGGGTGCCTGACGATGGGGATGGTGGTTGGAGCCCTGCTGTTAATTCCCAGCTGTGGCCCTCTTCTTGCTGCTCCATCATGCCTCCACACCTGGGTTTTGCACTTAAAACTGGGGGTGATGTAGGATTTGATTTGTAGTATCTGCTGCTTTTAGCTAGTGTTCACTTTAGGTTATTGACCCTCTGGGACATGCAGGAAGAAACCTTGCCCTTCCCTCCTACCTGTCATTCCCCCCACCCCTGAAAGCACAAAGAAAAAAAAAAAAAACCAAACACCTGAAATTGTGCCTCCATACCTGGGGAGGGGGGACTGGTTCTTGTGCCACATCCAGCAGCCAGCTGGCAGGCAGCTGCCCCATCCTCCCTGCCTGCCTGTGCTGGCCCTGCACCAGCATCTGCCCTTCACCCTAGGTGCCCAATTCACCTTTGATTTGATAGTCAAGTTCAAGGCTGTCTTAGCTGCACCTTCACAGTGCAGCATTTTGATCAAAAATCAGTGGTTAGATGGTAGAAGGCTGTTGGCATCACATCTGCTCCCTAGCAAGAAAAGTTCAACCAGCTTCTCCTCTTGAAGAAGTTGAAGATTTAATGAGTGTTCTGCTATAACAAAGGGAAGGTGAGAATGACTGTGGGAGCTTTTTGACCTCCATGTGCCCATGTTTGTGCACATCTTAACATGTTTGGGCAGATCTGTCACTAGCAGGCAGTTTTCCTGCAAGCCCCATGGAAATGAGGATGAAGGAAGTAGTTAAAATCCTGCTCTTTCATGTTTATGACAGCAGTGGGGAAATCCTTGCTGCAGCAGGTTCATTTTTTCACCACTGTTGTGCCACCACAGTGAACCATGGCCCTCAGTCTTGCTTTCATCTCATGGTCCAGACAGAAGTGGCCAAAAAGAAAGCCAGGTGTAAAGTTCACGGCAAATTTTTTTTAGTAGAAAAACATACTTTATTGCTTTTTAACAATGAAACAACTCTTTACATCTGGGAGCTGAGGAGAGATGCTTTTTTCCACCCAAATTCACTTGCTGTTGCTGTAACCCCAGCTTGGTCCATTCTTACGGGGCTTATCTCCACCATCCTCACTTCCCTCCCAGTCCAGTCCCAAGGCTGCAGGGATAGCAGCAGCCCCATCCCAATGATGAAGTGCTTCCCTCGAGTCTCTAAGAAGCACTTCCTGCTGGAAACACTTAACTGGCAGCAACTCCAGCATGAGCTGGAGCTGCCCAGAGCTTTCTGTCTTAAATTCAGTAGAGAGCTAGAACAGAGCATGAACAGCTGCTTGTGTGACAATTAAGGACCTCCACATCATGGCTTGGCAAACGTCCTTTCCTGCAGCACTGAGACCATGCATCCTGTCATAGTGCTACCATAGCCCCCGGGACATAGTAAAACCAAAACTCACAGCCTCAGGTAGCTGGCTTGGGTGTCACCCCCACTGCAGCCATCACATGTGCATTACACTAGGTTATGACTCTGGTGTCCATCTGATGATGCAATTTTCAAGTGAGTGGGAGAACTCAAAGCCACGGTACTCAGCTTCGTAACAGTTACTAGTAAACAATGACAACTGTCTCTCTTCAGAAGAAACAGTACTTTACCCTCACAAAGGGAAAGTTAGGACCAAACCTGCAGTCAAGAGGGATCCAGCATGCTTGGGGAGTGCCAGTGGGCTCAGAGCAGCCGCCCTCGGCACTCGATAGCCCCGCAGCAGCACAGCAGCTCTTTGCCTTCCACACTGCCCACTTCATAGTTGTAATCCCATGTCAGCTCTGTGCCAGCTCGTATCCTCCTGGAAAGAATCAACAAACAGGCAAACGCATAGCAAGGACAGGCTGGGAGAAGAGGCTGTTCTGAACAGGAGGACCTTCTGCTAGCAGAGTAATGCTTACATATGGCTGCTCTGGCCAGGGCAGTGCAGTCTAGCTTCCCCCAGGGCAAGGGTGAAGCAGCCAGTGCAGCTGCATTTGGCTCCAGAGTGAGCAAGGGACAAAGTTCCCTGATGAATCACTCCCGTGGGGCTTCACAGAGGAGACATCGTGTTCGTGGCGCCAGAGAGGCGCACAGCAGGGATTCACCACTGCCCGGCGCTGCCTGCGAGGTGGCGGCTCATCCGTCTGCTGCTGGTGACTCAAACACCCTGGCAGCCAACTACTCCATGCTCATCTCTCCCTTTTGGAAAGGCCCCAGACTGATGCAAATCACACCAGAATCTCTACCAAAGGAAGAGAGGTCCTCACCCAACTCATCTCCAAGCCCCTTCTCCCTGCTTAGGCTGGCATGAAACCAGGGTAGCAGTTACCAAGAGAAGGAAACACCCAGCCCACATTGGTCGTGCAGCCCCAGCCAAGGTGCTGGGCCCAACCAAGACCCACAAACTGGCAGTGGGAAGAGCCCACCTGCCCTTCCACAAGCGCTCTGTGACTTACTTGCTAGCAAAGAAGGCAACCCACGGGAAGCGGAGGTCGTGCGTGTCCACAAAAACATTCTGCACAAAGAGGTTCGGACTGCAGCTATGCTGCAAATGGACCAGACAAATACAGTAAGCAAGTTCCTGTGTCAGGAGGGATGCAAACTAGCCAGCAGTAAACACAAGCCTTTGCAAACGAGCAGCATTCCTGATTTGACTGCTGCATTCAGTGTAATCCTGCTGAAACAGGACACACTCCTTCCCCTGCCCGCATGACCAGGGATGAGTCATTAGATCCAAGTAAGCAAAGGTAACGGTCATTGGAAGGACTGACTTGGCCATCCCACTTACCATGCATCACAGGGCTGGAACAGCCTCCCCTGTTTCACTCTGGGGTGGGGAATCATCCTGCTCTTTTCCCTTTTTGTGTGTGTGTTTATCTAGCTTTGGGGAGGAACAGGCCCACTGAAAGGACACGTTACCTCAGATATGTCCCCTTCCCTTCTTGGATGCCAAAGGTACTAAGACAACCAGAGACATTTCCCTTTTGTCCCCTATTTTCAGCACTTGCATCCCCACCTTGAAGCAAGGGGCAAACAGGTTTGTCTGCTATTCGCAATTCATCCAGGAAAGGAGCAAAACCACAGAACTGGAGTGCAGGCAGACAGCAGGGTTAGTTTCACCCCAAATACGTCCAAAATCCTTCCGAGATCAGCAACAATCAGCCACTTGGACCCTTCAAAGTGAGTCTGATGTGGCCAGGAGATCAGCTCAGCTCCTAACCAGCATCACACCCCACACAGTGGCATCCCAACACAACAGAGATTGGCAAGGTCAACAAACCAAGGTTTAGGGTGGTTACCCAAGGTCAGATTCATTCAAATCACACACAAACTGTGCTCTCACAGAGCTGCTGAGGCTGTGACTCACATTAAGGTACCGGCCCAGGTTCCCCTCCAGTTTGGCGTCGATGATATAACAAGACTCCTCTCCATCGTAGAACTGGCGGGTGGTTTTGCGGACAGGTGCGCTCTCACCCTTGTCAGCCACTGCCATGTTGGTTGACTTGATGGCAATCCCATGAGTAGATTTGAGGGCAAAGCCTCGAGTGGATTTCACTGCCACCTGCCTCTTAACAGGACCTGCCACAACAGAGGAGCAAAGGCTGCCACATCCTTTCTCCATCTCCCAAAAGAGGAACCCTGCAGTAGTACTGCCAACCCAAGACACTCTCCTCTTTTACACAGGGGTAATAAACCCCTTAGAGATGCAGCTCAGATCTAAAACACCACCCTGGGATGAGTCCTGGAAATCTCCCAGCTTGACACGCAGCCCAGCAGAGACTGGAAACCCACCATAAAAAACATCACACAGTTGTTTTTTTCTTATATATTCACTTATATCTAGTACTTGAAGACTGGCTTTTGCAGAGTTGTATCTCAAGCAGGGCATGGGGAAGCTTCCAGCCTTGGCTGTAAGACTTAGCTCAGAGGTGTTTGGAGCAGAATACACAATACTCACAGCTGCTAATACCCTGCCAACGGGGGCAGCAACTCAGCAAACTTTCCTGGTGGTTTCTGACCAGTATTTCTTGCTATACCTCTGTAATTTCTCCACTCTGCCATTATTCCTCACCCAGCGTGGTGCAGCTGTCCTCACCTGAGCCAGAGGGGTTTTTCTTGTCATCCCCTTCCTCCTCGTCAGAGCCAGATGAAATGGTCTGGATGTCATCACTGTCGTTGGTGGTGCCCTGGGCCTGCCCTGCCACCGCCTGTCCATTCTCCCCCTCGCTGTCAGTGCTGCTCGACAGGGTCAGCACATCCTGCAAAAAGGCATTAACAGCTCCTGAGTGCAGCTTGGGTCAGGGACAGCACTGGTCCACTGCTTTCCAAATTACGTTCAAGGCTCCCTTTTGCCCAATAGTATTTTACTTTTTCAGCAGAGGCCCTCCATACTCTCTCAAAAGGAAGCCCTTTTGCACACATGTGGGCACTGATCAGAGCTGGAAATGGGACAGAAACCTCTCCTCACAGGCCAATGTTTGAATCTGCAGTGGGGCTTCAGTGAAGTGGTTAGTCCTGTGGCACCAGTGCAGAGATGAGCCCTCTTGGGCCCATTAGGTGCTCTGGGTTTTGCAGAGAAGCGATAATATCCCCAAAACCAAAGACCAGTGATGACTATCCCCCCAGCAGATGGCTTCCTAGCCCCAGCTCTGCTGAGCAACGGGTCCCTGGGCTGCTGGGCGTTTGAACCAAGGTGCTACATCCCATTATAACACAAGGCCCAAACACAAAACCTCTTGTTTTGGGGCTTTCAGAACCGAGAGAGATCCCCACCATCCAAAGGAAGTCAGAATTCTCCAAGAAATCACAATTAGGAACCACAGGCACTGCTCTGGTACTCAGCTGGGAATGAAAGCAGCATATAAATAACCCAAAGTAAGGTTCAAGGCTCTCATCAGTTTGGGCTATAAGGCAGAGCCAGGCTCACCCCTTGTAGCCCATGTCTGAACCTGAAGGGTCAGTGCTTACTTCTGTGGAGGGCTGTAGGGGGACGGAGTGCCGTCTGCTCTGCAGCAGGGCTGTTTTGCTTGTCGGCCTCCGGATCCCTTCCAGTTTGGGAGGACTCGGGTTGTAGCCATACATCCTTCCCAAGTCACTTAGCCTGTGAGGCAAGGAGAAGAGCAGGTCACACTAGCATCCGCACCAGGCCTGTCTACGTGCCAGGCGGAGACCCAGCAGCTGAGGAAAGCAGAGAGCTGGAAGGGACCGTCATCTCCAAGCATTTAATTTGCCAGTGCACACCGGGGCACAGCCCAGGCCCTCCCAGCCTCTCAGCTCTCTTTAGTAATGGCAGTAATAGAGTTAAAGGGCAACCTTAGAATTGCAGCAAATCATTTAGAGGCAAATTTGGAAATAAAAAGCAGGAAAATACAATTTAAGGAACATTACCCAGGAAATTTGCTTGAATCTTCAGGTTCCTGCAGAAGAGAGAAATGCAGAAGATTAACATCTCTCCTTTTTGGAGCATTCTTCAGCCCTTCTGTGGAAATGCATCTAAAATACCAGCCTGGGTGTCCCTACTGCTCAGCGTGACACCCAGTCCTTGGGGTGCTCCAGAAGGGCCAAGTTATGACTGCAGGTCTCCCATCCCCCACATACCACTTTCTCCCATCCCCCACATACCACTCATTGGGTCCCCGAGTCCCCTCTCCAGAGTAGAGGATGGACAGAGACCACCTCCATCTCCCCACTGTCCCCAGCCCTGTATGAACACTCTCCAGACCAGCTCAGGTAGCCGGGCAGGCCACGGTGGCTCCTTCTCTCAGGGCTGCATACCCTCTGCACAGGCACGAAGCGCCCCAGGGCAGGAGGGGTGTTCAGCCCAGTTCATGCCGAGTGACTTGCTCAGAGCCTCTGTGCCACCACTTCCCTGAGGAAAGGGAAAGGCACCTCCACATCCCACCGTGGTGGCAAAGGCCAAGTAAACAGGGCAACAGGACATACAAACAGTAGCACAGTCCACCTAGTCATGCTGTACAGGTAGAAAAGCCATTCAAGCAAGAGCACAGCTAAAACACATCGGTGTGTCTCAGTTTCTTCATCCATGCCTGCAAAGCAGGCTGCAATACTCGTATCCCAGTCCCACAAACCTTCCTTACATCTTTCTTCAGTGTCTTTGACTCTCCATCCACATCACTCAGGGCAGAAGCAGATGTTTTCTCTCTCTCAACAGGGAGATCCATTTTGCAGACCTTGGCTTCACCACCTTCACTCATCTTGAAGGAAGAGGCACTGTCATTGTCCTGGAAGCCGTCGGACATGCTGTTGGAGCTCAGCCACGAGGCCACTTTGTTCTTGGAGGTCTCCTCTGACACTGGGAGCTTACAGGAGGCAGCCACCACCGTCTCATCATGGCTGATTTGCCGGGTGAGCCCCGAGTCCTTCGAGGCTGTCTCTGACAGCCCATTTTCCTTCTGGCCACGGGTCTGCCGTCGTGTGGCATAGCTGCGCCATACCGAGCTGGTGCTGAAGTCCTCGTCCTTGCAGAAGTTGTCATCAGAGCTGTCCTCATTGGACTCCTCCTGCTCCTCAGTGCCTGTGTTTTCCTCTTCTTCCTCCTTGAGGTCCACTCCGCTGCTGTCAGATGAGCATTTTGCATCACTCTCGTAGCCCTCCTTGAAGTTCTCCACACTCTCAATGTGATCCAGGTTTGCAAAATATTCGTCACCCATCTCTAAGCCCTCTTTGTCAGCAAAGTCATCCGTGAGGATTTTCCCTGGCAGTGGTAAATAGAAAACAAAGTGTGAGTTTTCCAGAGATTACATTCCTACCCGACAAATTTTGTCTTGTCCAAAGGCTCAGTGATAAACAAACAGGACTGACAGCACCTTATTCTAAAGCTGGGCTGGGAAAGGACAACATATTATCCTAATACTTGAGGTAATACAAATCTGAATCACATGCCTGATCTGAAGTGGATCCTTGTTAACACCCAGGCTTCCAACAAGGAAATCTCTAAACAGCAATTCAAACATGGTAACTGCCTTTACCTCTGAAGGGTTTTGGCTGGAGGTGAGGGTGTAGCACAGAAGCAATATTAAGGGCAAGAAAACAAAGCACCAGAACTCAGGCAATGCACATGGTTACTTTCTTTTCAGAGTTAACGCAACCATGCTGTGCAACTTCTGCATTTTATGGGTTTGTACCAATGTCCGAGGGACTGGTTTGATGTAAACAGGAAGCAGGTATACGTTGATTCACCCTCAGTGTGTGGAAACAGCTCTGGGGATCTGATCACTGCTCTTGACACTGGCACTGCAGCCACAGCAGTTTCTGCAGCATCTTGTTTCAGAGTTGGGCAAGGGAAGGGCACCAAAGTGATGCAAGTTCAGCATCTAAGTTTTTACTTTCCTGTCTCTTTAACAAGCACAGGAAGAGCTTCACACCCATTCTGCTGGGTTTTGCGTTTTGTGATAAACAAAGCCTGCATCTCAGGCCTGACACAAGCGGATCATTTCAATACTTATTTTTTCCCTCCTTTTAAGCAGTATAAACTAGCTTCATATCTGCATACATATGACCACTTGGAAGAGCACTGGCTCAGCAAAAGCTTTTCATTCACAGCACCCGTTTCAAACCTAACAGGTTTCTAACTCCTTGTTCAGCAGGGTGAGATCCTACCTGCGTAGATGCAGACAAAAGAGCCTTTAGCAATATCATCAAGGCAGCGAATGCCCCAGCCTTTGTTCTGAGTCTTGAATAACTGCAGCCGGACTTGGAGCCCGTGTTGGACCAAGCGATTGGTGCACATGTTAATGTTGCACTTGCATCTCTTGTTACACTCATAAACCCTGAAAGAAAGGAGAACAGTGACCTCTCTCTGGGACCTGAATCATCTTCCCCGAGAAAGACATATCCCAAGACTTGATGTTGTGCCAGTAATGATGCACAGGGACCCGCAGCAGCAGAGACTTAAAAGCTCAGCAGAGTAGGGAGACTGTGAGAGTGTAGCTGCCAGATACTGCAGCAATGTGTAGACACCCCAGGCCACAAACTAATAGATGAATCAGGAACAGAGGCACATTTTCAGTATCTGCACTTAGCTTCAGGAAATACTGCTTCTCTGATAGCATCAGAGGCCAAGTTTCTGGGGCTGGTATTTGTGAGGAAAGGAGAGGGCATAGCTGTACTCACCCTGTTGGGAGGCATTCTTCCAGCCTTTTGTGCTGGTATCCTGAATTGGGGTTGATCTGCCCACCTGGGGTGCAGCCAGTCGCTTGGACTGTCAGCTGGTGACAGGCACATTTTGATCTAGAGACAGACACAGAAAAACCCACCCAGGCCCCAGAGGTTAGATTTACACACCAGTTTTGCAGGAATGAAAAGAAGTTGCATCTCTCTGCATGCATATATGCAGAGAGATGAGCACCCAGTACTTGACCTGGAGTCAAACCTGTGGCCCACCAGGGCTGCATGGGCATAAACTGCCCCTGAGGAAGAGCTTTTGCTCAGCACAACTTTGAAACAGCAGAACCAACTGCTGTATCACATAGCAGAGATCAGAAGCATAAATGGGGTAAAAGAAAAGACTACATAAACGGACCATATCAAAGAGCTCAGCTTTGCGATGATGGGACAAGAGAGCGCACTGATATTCACCATACAGTGCTAAGGTTAATTGGGAGGCTGAAGACATCAAGCAAACATCTACCTGAAGGCCTCTCCTCACCAAATGCTGTAGTTTGTTCAGCTGAGCCAGGCAAGGATTGTTACAAGGGCAGGCAGCACGGTCCAGGTGCTGTTCCCCACCTGCCAGGCTCAGCAGCAAACAAGGAAGCACCTACTTATCTCTGCAGCCATCTTTGCAATCACAGCCCACGAGGAACTCCCAGCCGGTGTTGATATAAACCCCTTTGCCTGGGATGCGCTCTTTGCTGTAGGCCACCTGTGGTGGTGGGGTGTTATCGATCTCGTTGACACAGGACAGCGGCACGTCCTCCCTGCCCTTGGTAATGTCTGCGATGTAGTAGTAGGGTTTGTAGGGCTGGAATTTGCGATCTACCAGCACATACGGGTCCAGGCAGAACATCTCCAGGAAAAGAAAGTCACAGTCTGTCTCAAAAAGGTAGCGCTCGATCTCCTGCATGGTTCGCAGGCACAGTCCGCATGGTGTCTTGTAGATGACATGGAAGCCCATCTTGCGGTTAACTCGTCTGCGGGCCGTCATCCGTCGGAAGTCGTAGAGCAATGGGATGAGCAGGGGGTTCTTGCTGCGGTACTGATCGCTGCGGATGGGACGGACGCGGGACAGGCAAGTGTAGCTGCAGACGTGCGGCAGATAGAAGAGTTTCTCCAGTGGGGCTCGGTAAGAGGGCTCGTTGGGCACACGGTCCATCATGCCATGGAAGGTCTGTGTTGTGCCACTGCCTGCCTGGCCACTGGAGAACCTGTTACAGTAAAAGGCATACGCTGAGCAACTGCAGCTTGAGGAAGAGTTGTGCTTTCTCCTAAATCTGCAAAGTGATTTTAGGCACTTATTTCCTATCAAAGCAGCTGCTAGTTATGCACTGGGACATGTCATTGGCTTTCCTGCTTAGTTCAATTAGACACAAGCTCCAGCATTCCCATAGAGCAAGGCCGAGCATGTCCCAAATGGAGTGTTACCAGCCACAGAGAACACAAAAACCCCACCAAATCAGAACTAAGGAAGCAGAAACAAACTGGTTGTGGTCTCGGAACAGGGATCAACGGCTTCTGTGGTGTGACACAAAGCCACCACTGCGGAAAAGCCAACTGCAGATATAGATTAATACCAGCTCCCCGCTCAAGCCCCAGAAAGCCTGTAGAAACAGGAGTCCTTTAAAAACAAGCAGGTTCAGAGGCTTTGGCCAGGGCCCTAGCAGGGTAAGGGCTGGTCAGAACTGATAAGAGACCCTCCAAGCTCAAGCCAATGACAAAATGTAGCAAACAGCTGTCTGGGAGGGAGAATACGGTAAGAAGATGACAAATGCTCAGGACCAGACAAGCTGGCAAATAAAGGTAAATAAAGGTGCTGGTCCTTAACAGAGTAGATCTGTGCTAAAACAAACAAGCCCCAAATCTGTATCAGCACCCCGAACTCTCAGAAGGACCCAGGGATTCTGCTCCACGTGTATCAAGTACGAACAAGCTTTGTTTACCGATGTTGCTGGGATGCACCAGTCCTTCCGGCAGGAGGTGTATCACTTAGAACAGGTGAAGAAGGTGAAGACTGCCCAGAGCCCACAGAGCCAGGACGGAAGGAAGTACTTTTCTTGGCCACTTGCTTTCTCGACTGGGCCAGCTGACTGTCGGAGCATCTGCACAAGGGAAGAAGGGAGGTGATTTGCAACGTGCACACACACGCTCATACAACTGGTAGGATTCAGACAGGCAGGAACAGCCAAAATAACCCTCACCCACTGAAGCTAGCAACAGCGCCCAGACAAAAGAAACTGAGCAGGTTCTTCCTAACAACTGTGAAAATCAGCTCATTTCTGACTGTGTGTGCTATTAGCAATCCTGCAAAAGCCCCAACCAAATGCCAGAACTCATCCACTTTTAAAAGTGACTTCTGACATACAGCTATTTGTTTGAAAGCGAGGCATGAGTGTGAGAGGGAATGTAACGAGCATGTCCAAGGCCATCGCTTCAGGAAGCTGGACAAACTAGGACATGAAGAAACCCCTGCAACAGCAGAAATGACTTTACAGAGGCTCAATCAGTGCTACGGTACTGAGCAGCACTTCCTCAACAAGAAGTACAGAGGACTCTTTTGTCCATACCAAGCAACAAGATAAGATTGTACAAGGGAATGTAATAACATTACTAACAAAAGGGCTAGGAGGCGCTCCCAAACACCTCTGCAACCCAATGCACAACATCAGGAAGGTGGGAGGGACCTGGAAGACAGCAGCCCTCACACTCTGAGAAAACAACAGTGGAGGCTTTCAATCCATTTATAGTGATTAAACAAAAAACACCCCAAACCAGCCACTGGTCTTCCCACAAGTGGAAAAACACAGTTACGTTATCAAGGCAGAAAGGGAAGAGACAGTGAGAGCAGGAGGGGGGTGACAACTTCAGCAAACATCTACCTTAAAAGCAAGGTATTAAACACATTTAAAAATTCAAGAGCAAGAGAAAGATGCTTCTGTCAACAGACTTTAGACAGCCAGAAATGGCTGATAGCAGCTCCCTGGCACCGTAGAAGAGCCTGAAAGTGATAGACTAGAGAGGGAAGAGAACCAGGCCTTCCTCAGAGCGAAGGAAACACCGAAGCAAAGAAACCATTCTCTCATTTTTAATAATCTAAAAACAATGTTTAATTAGCCCAAAAGGATCCCTCGAGACAGCAGCAACATGGATATAGTATGCTGCCTTCAGTCAATAGTAAAAAACAGCTGTCTTTGAAGCAGTTCAATACTTAATGGCAGGGTGGGGAAACGGCTGTCGTGTCTGCTTATATTAGATCTGAAAACAAGATCCTAAAGTCAAAGCCACTGTGGGGAGAGAAAAAAAGCGTTTCTTGTAACCACTGCAAGGACTGTTAAATGGAAAAGGAGAGATCCATCAGTCAGAAGACTGCAGGCTGGCAGATCCTGGCAGTCCAACTTTATTGTCCTCATGTTGTGCTATTGCACATCCCTCCGACACCCTTGACAGCTCAGGGTGCCCTAGTGTTAGGGTGGCAGCCCAGCTCTTCCTCTGTTCACAGGTGGAGCCCTAGACTGAAGGTGCAGGAGCCAGCACTACATTCCTCATGCTGGAGCAGACCTCCTTTGGCATCGGGCCTCTCTTCTTGGTTTTGCAAGAGATGAGGATCAGGACTGTGGCTTTGATTCTCAAGTCTTGGTCAGAATAGCACAGGAGGAGCATTTCCTAGTTAGTCCCCACATTCCGGGGCAGAATGAGTCATATTGCACTGGTATTTGGAGAGGAATCCAATCCTGAGGATGGAGGCTGGGGGCAGACAGGGTTTCTTACATGCTGCTACACCTAGAGAGCATCTGGTGAATAAAACTTCACTCGCTGCACAAGTTCCTTACAGTTGGGGCATCTCCTTTCTCCCTTTTGCCCATGTAGCAAGGCACAGTCACAGCAGAAAACATGCTGGCAGGGAGCCAGGCGTCCGTAAATTCGAATGGGAAATCCACAGTGGTGGCAAAACTGAACTGGGACTGCATCTCTCCCCCCTACAAAGTTATTAAAGTCCCAGGGCACATGCTCAGGTACCCTGGTGTTCTCAGACATGCTCCCTTCATCACAAGGCTGAGTTCCTCCTTCATCCAGGCCTCCTTCGGCACTAGCCTGCACCTCTGAGAATGTCCCATTTGGGCCCCTGGCGGCAGGAGGCATGCGTGTGACTTGGCCGTAGCTTAGTTTTATCAGGTTTGGTCTGCGACCACCAAGACCAACCACTGATCCTGAGTTCTCAGTGCCTTGTAAGTCATTGAGGTCTGTGAGCAGGTCAATCCAAGTGGAGGAATGCAAGGCAGACGTGGACCAGTGCCTGGACGTGACACGAGGGAGCAATTCAGATTTTCAGAAGAGAAGCAGGAAACATTCTAACTGGGAAATACATCAAGTGTGAAGCTTTAGCCCTGGGTAAGAACAGGGCGTTTGGCTCAGGGGGTGCTGGGCTGTCAGCCCTCCCGCCCCCAATTACTCATCCAGCAACCTTTATCTACAGTTTTCCCCAGAAGCACAACTAAAAACAATTTGTATAACCAGGAAACAAGCCTAGTCATGGAGGAAACCTGCACCTGAGGATTCCTCTACACAGAAAGGGTGATGCCTGAAAGAGCTGAGCACTGGAGACAAAACACAAATGAGGCAGTGGTGGAAGCAGAGAACTGACTCAAGTACTTACTCCATCTCAGCAGGCTGTGGAGAAATGGACCGTGCAGCCAACGAGGCTGCCTGCATTTGCTCTAGAGGTTTGTACTGGGTACCAGCTCCAGTTAAATCTTGCGTATATTGTACTACAGGCCCTTTGCTCCGGACAGCACCTAGTGAGGAAGGAGAAAAAGCAAAGTATCAACAAGGAAAGTCTCTACATCAACCAAAGTCTGGCACTAGCCACAAAACACTGATTTAGTTCCTGAAGGCAACCAAAACAGAAGAATTTGCAATTAACAATGAGCCACACTGAGCTCTGAGTCACAGCCAGTCACCCCAAACACATTCTGGCCACTTCACACAACTGCAGTCTGCTTTTGCCACAACCTTTTGCCAGTAGATAGAGCCCATTGTAAATCTTAGAACTCCGGGAGTTCTACTGGGAAAAAAAAAAAAAAAACCAAGAACGCACGAAAAAAGAACCACAACGCATTCATTCAAATTCCAGGATGCACATCGAACAAAAAAATGCTCCATACCAACATTGGGACGAGTTCTTGCTTGTCCACTTTGCTTCTTTTCTTGGGTAGAGGCTGTGGAAGTTTTCATGCTAAACATGGGCTCAAGGCGTGTGGAACCCCGGTAAATCCACTCGCAGCGTTTGTCATCCTGCAAAAAGGAGAAGGCGACACTCACAGCACCTATGGCAAGAGCCTCCTAGATGAAGGATGTACGCCCAGGAGACAGCAGTGGTGTTTTTAAAGTCAGCAGAACTGAATTGAGAGGAGGCAAAGCATTGACCTGAAGGCTCATGAAAGACCATGCAGCAAAGACATGACCAAGCCAGTAAGTAATTCATTGCGTCCAGAGGAACACTGACTACAAACCCACCTCCACCTCCAGTCTAGAAAGAGGCCCACTAGCAAGACCCCAACATCAAATGCAGTTCTATTCTCAGCCCAGCAACTGATCAGCAAGGCACTGCTGGAGAAACCAGACTCCCCCAGGAGATAATCCTAACTCCTCTGCACGAAGACAATCTGCTCTAGGACAGTGGGGTTAAAATTTGCAAATGTACAATATCTTCCTCAGCGCTAGCGGCTGCGCAGTTATCTGGACAGGAAAGGACCAAAGTAGGCACAGTGAGTTAAGTATGTCTGTTCCTTTTCGGCAATTTGCAGAATTTGAGCAAGCAGAACATTGCAGCTTCTGCTCAGCTTCTCTCCTGCTTCTCGAACCAGCACTTGTATTTGGACAGAAGACATTGCCAGGAACTTACATCAAGAAGGACCAGGACGGAATACCTGCAGGTGATGAATTTTGTTTCTTATTCATCTACTAATTGCAATTTGCTCCTACACTTTCAAGTTTCACATACAAAATGCTTTAAAGGGCTTTTGAGGCTTTCATCATGCAAATGAAAGTCTCACCTTCACATCAACGCACAGTAGAAATTAGCAGAGTAAGCACAACACCTGCTTGCTCCAGAAGGCTGACATTAGCAATGAAACTGGATTTGATCAGGCCTGCAGAGTCAGCCCCCACACTTAAATTTAAGCCCATCTTCCCCCTCTAATGGAAGAGGGGAAATTGCCATACCAGGAAAAGGATTTTGACCAGACTGCCATCCACTTCTTCCACTCTGGATTTCCACCAGGTCCCTTCCCACTCTGTTTTGATCAGCTGGCCATTCTTCAGCAGCACCATGGGACGGTTGGGGTAGGCTGTGATGTACTCCTCAATGAAATCACGACAGGAAATATCCTCTATGTCTTCCCAAGTCTTTTTAACTGTTCAGAAAGGGATGGATGGGAAAAAATGAAGACAAGAAAAGACCTTTACAAAGCCGATTGTTGACTCTCTTTTAAAGAGATCCCAGATGGATTTTTACATAAGAACAATCAAGCAGCAATCCTGGGTGGCAGGATTTTTGGTGGTAGGGCATGTAGCCATGTTAATACACCCAGAGTGCAAGGAGCCACAGCACACTCACTGTGCAGGTAAATATACCATTATTTCTTCCCCCTTCATACGCAAAGCAAATCTCTACAGGCACAGCACTGGAAAGCGACATGCATAACCTCCACTTCTGAGCCAGGCTCTTTCATATGCCCAAAGGCTCTCCATATAATTTCAGTGTTAAGACATATGAGAGGCAGAGATCACTCACGTGGCCTGCAGATTGGATACAGCTCCCACTCCTTGACATAAGAAGCATAGCCATCATCAAAGAAGATCAGGAACCTGGAGAACAGCAAAAAGAACGTGTGCTGGAAGTTGGAATTAGAAATGCAACTGAATAAAATGCAGCTCCACATCATATAATGAAAGTGGAGAAGTTCTCTTTCTGCCAGTCACAAAGGCCCTCAAATCAGGTATGACAGATGAGGACAGACAGAATTGATCATTTCTGCCAGGAGCTCATGAGCTTCCCAATACCGCCACTTCCCTAGTCTGTTTTTAAACAGCTCTTCCCTAGCTCTGAGCTATGCCTGTGCTCCCAAAGACAACAAAAAGAAACTGCCCAAAGGCTTCCCAGCAGCGTAGCACAGCCAGGCCCTCTTCCCTCAGCTCCAGACTCCCTCTGTGCCTCAGCCGCAGGAGTTAAAGAAAGGGAAGAGACTGTTTAATTGCTCTTAATCTCTGCAAGCAAAGATATTTTTGGAGCCTTTGGGCCAGAGCAGCAGAAAAGGCCGCACACCAGGACTCAAACAGCACCACAGGGAGAGAGCTGGGGGACATTGCCAGGGCTCCACCTGCTGACAGGAGATGAGCATTGAAGAGGCCTCAGTGCCTGCAGGGGACTGGGAGCTCCCAGGGGTATGCCCACAAGGTTGATATGACACCAGCTTAGCGCTGCATGCCTCTGAATAACGACTTCAGGATATGGAGCCATGTCAAGGTTGCATTACAAGAGATCAGCATTACAGCTAGTCTACCCAGGAGGAGTAAATTTGCAATATGACTAATAAATGCAGTTCATTTTCAGTTATTAAACACTTATCAGATAGAACTTTACACAATTAAGCACTTATGGCAGAGCCACATTTGAACTAGGCAGGGTGATTACATCCTTTATGAATCTTCTTAGAAAGACCACAAGCCCAAACCACAACATCGAAGAAGCCCTGCCCCTTATTTATACGCAGCTGAAGAGACTGCTTTAGACCTGCTGTTTCTTCTCCTTAAGTGTTTTGGCAATGTTGCTGGCACTAAACACTTCTAGGGCTCATATTTCTTAATGCCATGTTCTATGCCTTGAGCAGTGCAGATCTACATTTGTGTGATAATTTGAATGAATTACCAAATATAATTTCTGACTCATGGACATGAGTAATAGCATAGAGGCTCCACCCAAAGCTTTCAAAGATAAGAAAAACTGAAGAAACAACATTGAGAACTACGTCCCTGGAAAGGTCAGAAAAGAATTTAGCTTCCACTCAAGCAAACTTCCTTCTTTCCAGTTAAAAAAAAGAAAAAAAAAAGGAAAAAAAAGAAAAAAAGAAAAAAAGAAAAAAAGAAAAGAAAAAAGAAAAAAGAAAAAAGAAAAAAGAAAAAAGAAAAAAGAAAAAAGAAAAAAGAAAAAAGAAAAAAGAAAAAAGAAAAAAGAAAAAAGAAAAAAGAAAAAAGAAAAAAGAAAAAAGAAGAAAAAAAAGAAAAAAGAAAAAAGAAAAAAAAGAAAAAAGAAAAAAAGAGAGGGATACATGACTGTGGAGCAGAATTAATACCTGTCTTTATTCTTCACGTTTGGGGTTTCAGCCACAATGCCAGCGTACAGCCAAACCTGATTCCCATCTTTGTATTTTGCCACAACCCTGCTCCCAACGTAGTGTTTCTCAGGGGAGGGGTGATAGTCATAAGCAATATGATTGCCAGAAAGCAAACTCTTCCCTTTATTGTCAAATTTCACTTTGTACTTCTTACCAGCACCTGAAAGACATTTCAACAGGGCAAGATCAATAAAAGCCAAGTGATTTCATACAAGAAGACCAGTACCACATACCACTCTGATCCATGCTCAGAACTTATTTGAAAGCCTTTCACAAGTTCATTTGGATGGCAGAAGGTTATTATGGTGATGTGTTGCTTTCACAACACTCTGTGAGTGTCCAGTGCTTTTCACTGGATATTCTTTTCAGGCGGCACTAGGTGCTCTGACACACGTGGGCACTTGCTCAAAGTCATTAGCTACCCAAAGCTTAATGAAAGCCAGAAGTGCCAAGACAGCAGCAAGCATGGGACGTACCGACCGTCTGGATTGCAATCAGAGTTCCTTTGTGCCATGTTTTGGTTCTCTTCTTGCCCAGGATCCTCATGCCAACCTTCAGATCACCATCATTGCTGAGATCGCTCCCAGCTGCAGCAGGTCCAACAGACTGGAGAGTGCCAGGAGCTTGCTGGGGGGTCTGTGCATCTACCCAAAGAAAAACAACCAGAAATAGGTTAGAAACTGCTCAAAGACTCACTTTCTTACGTATGCAATTGGAAGAACGTTAGTCAGACCTGAGACAGGAAGCGTTCCCGCTTTCCTTTACTTAGTCCTTGTAAGTGTCTCAGTTCTACTGGATGGAGCAATCAACAAATGAGGGTTAAATAGCGCTAAAAGGCTCTGGTGTTATGAGAACACCATCATTTGTATTTGGTTTTGGAAAGGGCTTAAAGATACAAAATAGGAATTTGGAATCAGTATATCCTAATGGGTCTTTCCATCAGGGAAATAGAAAAGAAAGGAGTTGTAGTTTTCTTTTTCAGAAAGAAAACCAACAGGCTTAAGATTCAGACAGGACCAAGGGTAGGGCACACGAGAGTGTCAGCCCATGTCTGTCAGCTCCAGGAAGCTCTCACGCACTGACCTTTTAATGCATCCTGGGCATTTGTTCTCTTGTTCACAGCATCCATAAATTTCTGAACATCCTGGGCAGATTTTCTCATTGCAGCCATGGCTTCCCGCAGCTGAAGGGAAGGAAAGATAAAGAGAATACAAAAAAAGTGTGCATCTTTTTTTTCCCCGCCAAATACAATGACGTCCTAAGCGTTCCAGCAAAACCCCACTACAAAAGAAGTGACCTGACCATAATCAGGTCTTTGCCAACTCACCAGAGTCTGATCCTTTGCAATTTTGGGGTTAGTATCACCTGTGTTTAGAGAGAAAAAAAGTGGTTTAAAACATCTTGAGGAGAAAGAATCCATCCTAGAAAGTCACTGAAAGAAAAGGGAACAGAGAAAAGCATCTGTTCAAAAGCCTTCTTTGTCCCTGTCAGGAAAACCACTCAAATAAGACTTTTACTAAGCCACTAAGCCATCCTTTCTAGATTCAAGACATGCTGCGCTGGCAGCTTCTCCACAGCAGAGGCAGCATTTGATGGGGACAATAATCAGGTAAGTGGACAAAGAGGAAGGTCCCAGCTTGGCACCTGAACAAACCTAAACTCGAGGAACCACGGAATAGTTATAGACTCCAGCAGACCATCCAAGTGGTGGTGTTACTCACATGAGCTAAAGGCATTTCGCATCCGATCCTCTCCTGCTTCAGGACCACTGTGGCTTATGGCCAGCTTTATGGTATCCCTGTTCTGATTCTCCTCATTCCCCTCCCGCTCTAGGACATGCTCATATCTCCACCCCTTCCTCATCAACACGTGGCGTAACGAGATACTGAACTGTTCTTCCAGCCTGAATCAATATTCATGATATCGTCATCATCCTCATCTGGGATCTCAATCACTTCTGTGGGCTTGGCAGCCAAGTCCTCATCCTCAGAACTGCTCTCACGATACTGGAGGCCCAGCTTGGAGTATAGATCCTTTACCAATATCTCACACTTATCAATGGCTCTGGGAAAAAAAAAAAGAAGAGGCAGATACAGGAAAAGACAAGGTGAGTCTGGCTGTACATCTCACAATACTACAGAAAAACCACTGGGGAGCTACCAATTAAATACAACCATCCTGAGGTGAGGGAAGAGCGTTCACATGAAGGATTCAAAAGCCACAATGGAATAATTTTAATTATCCTTCAATAACCACATATAAATGAATCAATGCAGAACCACGGCATCGGTCTACATGGAATGGAAATAGGCAGCACTCAAAAACATCGGACTTTGCCACCTGAACTACCCCTCCTCTACTCTCTGAGGCCCAACTCAGACACATGGCTGCAATTCCAAGCATGCCCACCTCGAAGCATCATCAAAGAGCCGGTCAACATGAGCCACTTCTTCTTCCTTCTGTTTCACGCACTTCTCCAGCTCCTCCAGCTGCTGCTTCCTCTGCTTCACGCACTCAAACTTCTCCAGCTCTTCGTCGATGATGTCCTGAAGCTCCTCCATGGAGATTCCCAGCTCCTCCATCACTTCTTGCTGCAGCTCTTTAATCTCCTGCGAATCCATTTCTGCTGCACAGCTGAAACCACAGAGAGATGAGAAAAGCCCAGCGAGAGCCTATAGCTGTAGCACACCCTCCCTGAGGCACAACCCTTGCAAAAGCACCAGCTCCATTTTTTGAAAGGTAGTCAGGAACAAAATGTTGTATGTGTCATCGAGAGAACATCACAAGGAACCAAAAATAACTAAGTACAAACTGTGAAGCCAGAGGCTCCCAGGACAAACAGGAACTCCTGAAGAATTTTCTCTAATCTCTGCACAGACTTCCCAAACCCGATGAATGACGGAGCCTTACACTTCACCACCTCAGCAGTTCCCAGCCCTCACACACCTCTGCCTAGCCTGGGATGGGAACCACGCAGATGCCTCTCCCAGTCTGTCCAACAGCTTTACCTTCAAGCAGCAGCTCAGAACAGCTCCTAACCTCTCCTACCCGTGGTAAGGAACATTATAACATCCAGTCTCAAGGATGTCCAGATCTGCAGCCCCTGTGTCCCCCTTTGATCTGGGCCTGGCAAAAATGCAACCAGTCTCCACTATTTTCCAGACTGCTCCCTGTCACCTGTCCCCTTCTTCTTTCTAGTAGCACTCCCCACTGTCACCTCTTGCTCCAGTCTCCCTGTCCACATCTCAGCACGCTCTCATCTCCAGCCCCCTCACCCTCCCACCTCCTGCCAACCCCAGGCCTCCCTCCTCTCTCCTTTCATCCTGCTTCAACCCTGGCCAGCTTCCTCTGCCCTACAGTTCATGTTTCTTCCCCCGGTGCACCCAGGCCATCCCCAGTCACAACCCCTCCCTCCAGCCCTGCAAATGCAAAGACCACCTCTGTTGGACTGAGGACTAAGATTGAGAAGGGGGAGGTG
The DNA here is from genome assembly GCA_013399475.1 of Chauna torquata. NCBI lineage: Eukaryota > Metazoa > Chordata > Aves > Anseriformes > Anhimidae > Chauna > Chauna torquata. The sequence continues at coordinate 36,872 of VXAL01014903.1, forward strand.
GGAGGAAGGTGATGTGGATGGGACATGCTGGGAAATGGGGGCTGCTGGAGGCTGTTTGGGGGATAGAGGTGTGTTTGGGAGGCATCTGGTCAGCGGGGCTGGAGCGTAGCTGGGAGGCACTGGGGGGCTGTGCACTGCACCTGCAGCCCAAACCCTTTTCTTCCCCCCCACAGCCTCCCTGCAGACCCAAGCTCCCCTCGACCAAACCCCCCACGTCCCACACGGGGAGCTCCTCACACTCTCCCCTTTCTCCTAAACATCCTCCCAAAGCCCTCTGCGCTCCTCACCCCAATTTCCCCGCCCCACATCCCCCTCACAAGCCCCCCAGGCTC
>VXAL01014903.1:37520-84503 GCA_013399475.1 Chauna torquata
GGGGCCCTGAGGGGCTGGAGCGCCCTGAGGGGCGGGGTGGGCCTGGAGGGCACCCTGAGGGGATGGAGCGCCCTGAGGGGCTGGGAGAGTGGGAGGCTGGCTGGGAGCCCCAAAGGGATGGAGGGCCCTGGGAGACCAAGTGGGCCCGGAAGTGCTGGGGGCCCTGGGATGCTGGGGCACAGCAGGGCCCTGGGAGCCCTGGAGCACCCGATGGTGATGGAGGGCTGTGGGGTGTCATGCGGGGGGGCCGGCTTGCACCAGCTCAGTTGATCTCTTCCCTGGTGGAGGTTGGGATGGCACTGTAGGGGTCCATGATGAGCTTGGCACACCGCACCATCACGGCCAGGAGGAAGAGGCACATGAGCACCACAAAGGTCATGCATGGCAAAGCCCTTGTCCACGTCAACAGCTGGCAACGCTGTGGCGTTCTTCATGTGGGTGGCCCATACGTGTGTGGCTCTGAGTGCCAGGCTGCTCATGGCATCACTGCGGGGCAGAGGTGGGTGGGATTCATGGAAGATAAGCGGGATGCAGTGAAGAGGGGGCCTCCTGATTTCCCAGGAAAATGCAGATTAAAATATCCCATTATACTTTTGTTTAGAGCAACACTGCCCAGATGGCTGGACCCTGCACTCCCTGCTGTGTTAGGTGCAACGGGCATACTGGGACTTGGCTGACCCTCTGCAGAAAGGACGGTGGCTTGGGTTAGAAGTGGGACAGGAGTTTGTGTGTGCTGGGAAAAAAAAAAAAAACACCAGTTAGCAAACAAGGGTGGTAACAGAGGGTATTCTAATTGCTGAAGAGACGTTTGTAGCAGTGGACAGATAGATTTGTACAAGGCTAGAGGAGAAGTGGAGGCTTGTTCAGACTGGCGCCAGGAAAGCCACATGGACCAAGCTGTGTGTATACAAGCCTATATATTTTTTTTTTTAATGTGTTTATAGAGCTAACATTTGCTCCAGGAGCAAGTGAACACAGCCTGGACTATGCCAAGGATGACACATGATGCAAGAGGATCTGCCAAGCCCTGCAGTGCCCAGAGATTGCTGGAAGTCCGTAGGTCTGAGCCCAGCCCCACGCGTGCTATCTGGGGCTGTTCCTTGCCTCCCCGTGGATGGACAGACAGGCGGGCTGGCCACTGTGCCCAGCTCACTGTCCCGCTGTCTGCAGCTTTTGTGCTGTCCCCAGTCCTGGTTGCCTGCTGTCACTGGGGCTTCATGAATACTGCAGGAATGCAGTGGCATTGCCTTTCAGGCACTCTCAGTAATGGGGAGAAACGATCCTGCAGATTAAATTCTCATCTGCTCAGGCTGAAAGCATTTCCAGCACCTCCTTTGCCTGTCGGGTGAGGGCTCCTGGGTTGCTTTGTGGGTCTTGCAGGGCCTGGCAGGAGCATGGTATGAAATGGGAAGCGTCAAGGACGAAGGTGGTTTACCCCCAGAATGCAGCAAGCACTAGGTCCCCTGACTCTCTCTTCCCAACCTGTGAGATAATTTGGAGCTGGTATTTGGCTGGTTTTGGCTCAAAACAGTGAAAACTTTTAGAACAGCAAGGCTTTGGGCTTTGAACTGAGCCACCCACTTGGCTCTTGCAAAACAGCCTTGCAACAAGCCCAGAAACAGTACAAACACAGCAGAAGTCCCCCTGCATGATTTGTCTTTTTTTTTTTTTTTTTTAAGAGGAGAAAGGGTCACCATGAGAAAGAGGATGATTTTAGGGCAAACCTTTGCCTCTGCTGTGGGTGCCCCCAGGCTGGCGCAGGGTGTTTTTTCCAGTGACTTTTGGCAAGGACTGAGTTTTGGGGTTGTGGGGGTGCCTGGGTGCATGGGAGGGAGGCCAGGGCTGCGGTGCTGTGCTGTGACGGGGGCGCTGTGGTGAGGGCCCCGCACCCCGGCTGGGCCCCGGCTGTGGTCGATGTGGCCAGCGGGCAAGGCCTGAAAACCGCAGGGAGCATCAGCCCGAGGCAATGCCGCGCCAGTGCCCCCAATCCCCGCCGGCTTCCTGCCCTCCGACCAAAAAAAAAAAAAAAAAAGGGACCTCACCGCCCCCGACCTTTAACTGGCTCCTCTCGCGCGTCCCTTCCCACACCCCCTCGTGGCCACGCCCCTTCCGAGGCCCGCCCCTTCCCCGCGGTGGGGGCGGGGCATGGCCGCGCTCACACTACCCTGCTGGTTGGGTCGTCGGGCGCGTTCGCCCCGCCCCCGCATCGGTTGGGCCAATAAAAGCGCCGCGTCTCGCCGCTCGCCCCGCCCTTCTAGGCGGGCGAGTTAGGCTGCGCGGCAGCGCGGTGAGTTTTTCTGCGGCGCCATCTTGGCGGGGGCGCCTGCCAGCCCGCGCGAGCCATGGCTGCCACAGCCGCCAACCCGGGTGAGCTGCGCTGCGCGAGCTGATTTGAGGAGGCCGCGGGGAGCCCTGGGGGTCGGAGCTGGGGGCACGGGCAGGCTGTGCCTGAGGGGCCGTGGGCCGGTCGAGGGGGGCTGCTCGGGGCAGCGACGCTAAGCGGAGGCGGTGGCGCGGGCTGGCGGTGCCGTTAGGGGGGTCAGGGCTGGGCCTGGGGGGGCCAGGAGGAAGGTCCAGGCGGGGCAAGGCTGCCGGAGTTCGGGAGGCTGGGGGCTTTGGGGCAGCTGCGAGGCTCGGCCGAGGGGCGGCCCGATGGGGAGCCAAGGGGCGGACTGGGAGGTCTGGGGGCTCGGGGCTGGCTCAGGGCGACCTGAGTGCCGGGAGGGTGCGGGGGCCCGCGAGGAGAAAGGAGGAGGCTAGTGTGGGGAAAAGAGTGCTGAGGGCCTCAGCTTGGGATGCTCAGGGAGGGTTTGGAGAACAGGGGCGGCGGGGAGGTGGTCAGAGGGGACTTCAACAGGCGATGCTTGGCTGGTTCTTTTGGGGAGAAGGTGAACTGGAGGTGCTGGGATAGAGAGGGAAATGTCAGCTTGTCGTGTTGGGCAGGAAGGTGTTTGCACTCGTTTTCACTCCCTTTACGTGAACAGTTGGCATGGGCCCTTCATGGGCCCCATCTGGTGTCCCTGGTGCTGGGGTCTGGCTTCTGTCATCACCCTTCTGGTCAGGAGCGGGTGTGCTATTTGTTGTCCTTAGTGGCTTACATTGCTTTTAGACCCTTTCTTGCTGTATGCTTCCTTGAGTTCTTTTCTTAATTAGTGACAGACAAAACCTGATGTACTGTTTTGAAAAGGATTTTAAAAAAAATCTTCACCTCTTTTTACACGACCGAGCTGAGTAGCTGGTGCATAACCAAGGGTGTGAGTGCCTGTCGGCAGAAAGCAGGATATTCTTTTGACTTCTGCTCTCTCAGCTTAATAAGTAAGGGGTGACCCCCTGTTTGGAGGAAGCTGGAAGTTAATGATATCTGATGCTTGCTGGGAAAAAAAAAAATTGAATCTTTCAGGCTTTGTCAGATTTCTGGCTAAACTGCTCTGAAATCAGTACGTATCTGGAATAACCTGGTGTCTGTGAAGTTTGTTGTGAATTTACAACGTGGTGACTGAGACCAGAATTTGAGCTTCTGTGTCTTTTTTTTTTTGCTTGTGGTTTCTGACTATTCTTGCTTGTGGCTTGAGGCTGACAAGGTCTTGGGTAGTGTGACTTCTTCAGGTTTATTGAAGACTGTTCAATGTAACTTCTGAAGGATTGTTTTTTCATTCTAACTTGGTATAGGAGGCTTTTGTGGCTTTAAATATTGAGAGAACATGTTGGGTTATTTGTGGTGATTTTGAGGAAAAGGTGCAGAACTGGTGTCTGGAAATGCGTGGTTGTGGTTTCACATAATGAGCTGAAATTTTTCACCAATCAGAAGTTAGAGCTGGTGTGTTAGAAATGCGTTCTTGATTCAGTTTAGCAAAAAACATATCTGAAGTGGTAACTGTCAAACTTGTGTTCTAGTCTCGCAATAAAATGCGCTTTTGGCTCACAACAATATCCCATTGAGGTCATTCCAAGTAGTAAAATCGTAGTTATACACATCTGTGGTGGTGTGGACTTGATCAGGAAGCTTACTTCTCCTGCCAGTGTACTGCTGATCAAGGTTCTGCAGTTTTGTGGACAAAGGATGTGGAGCTAAATGTAAAGCAGGAAAAAAAAAAAAAAAAATGCTGTTGCTTTGGGTAAGAATGGAAAATGTATGTTATGGGCCAACCGTGTAAGAATTCAGTGAATGAAGAAAGGAAGGTAGCTGTTGCTTTAAACTGTTCCTGTATTAGAAAGCATTTATACTACTGTAGCCTTCAGAGTTGCATGATATTTTGCGTAATAGAAAGTTTTAAACAAATTCACATGGAAAAGACAACGAACTTTCAACATCTGTGTTTAATATTAGTAACTACCAGCAGACTGACTGACCAATATTAGCTTAGCTCTTTTAAAAGAGAGAGGGGGAAAATACTTAGTCTGCATAAGCATTATATACATAGAGATTATTAGTACGATAAATTACTTGTGAAAAGTCTTCTTTAGAAGGTGGGTTCTCTTTTCCTTGATCTTGAAAATATACTGCAGAGCTCCAGTGGACACTGTGTAATGCCCAAAAGTATGCTGAATGTTCTCGCAGCTTGAGCAGGCCATAGTGAAAGATAGGGAAGCTGACTGCAAAAGAAGTTAGAACTTTTTTTTTAAGTGTTCAAACTGCAGTTGTGTTCAGTGTGCCATCCTGGGTCTTCTGTCCTTCCTTCCTCTAAATGCTACATGGGCAAAGCAGATCACCTCAGAAACCTGTGAGAGACAGATAAAGCACTTCTACATTTTCAGATAAAGCAAATCTATTGAGAAATAAATCTGCAAAACCTTTCTGGTCATCTCAAGGGTGAGGTGAGTCACTGCCCAGACTGCTGGTCTTATTTAACTGAAAAAGACTTAAATTGTGAAGAGTGGTAGGCTGAAAGCTTTCACTCGTGCCTATTTAAACAAGCTTAATGTTGAAATCTCCTGACTAGGAGCGGAAAATAGAATAGCATCCACCAACCAGGAGGAGTCGGGGGTGGGGTGGGAAGGCTTGCTTTCTTGATTGAATTTATAGATTTTAATATTAACTTGGATCATTAGAACACTTCTGATGCTGTCTGGATACATATATGGTATATCAGCTTCACATTTTTGCTTTCATGAAGTATGCTTTCAAACACTTGAAGATGTGCTTTTTTTATTTTTTGGAGTTAATTTCTGTAATGCCTCTTGGGGAGGGTTCCCATGGGGATGAAAGCATTGAGCTGGCATTGCATGGGAATTTCAAACAGCCAAAAAAACCCCACTAGCTTAAAAAATAAGTCTGTTTAATGTACCAGAGATGCAGAAATTGAGACGTTGTAAATGCAAAGCCATGCGCATTGTTCAGGCTGAAGCCTTGTAGTTATGAGTGAAATGCAAGTATTTGTTAATGAAGTATGCTGTTTCATTTTAGCAGCTGTTAACTGCTCACAAACCTGCTCTGAACTTTCTTGGCTTTTTGGGGAGCTAACTAATGATTAAGTTTAAACTAAATCTTCTTAAGCAAAAATGTGCTGACTAGTACCAAGCCTGGTAACAACCATATGCTGCTCAGGTTAGAAACTCTGCCATAGCAACTGCCATTTTTGCAGTGCTTTGTGCAGTGCCTGGTTGTAGCAGACTAAGTGGTACAATAACAATGCATTTCAGAGCTAGAACAGGCCTGTCTCGTAAATCACAGTTTTGAATGTTTTCTGTGACTCTTTCTGAAGTTTTTCACTGTTGAGATGCCAATAGTTGCAACAGAGCCCTTCCCAGGGGAGCTGGGGTGGAAGTCTGGCTCTCGAGATTACGTTCCCTTAGCTGTCTTCCAGCCTGCTCTATTCTGGGTCGAATTGTTGGCTGAATTGTGGTTGTGCTTGCACATTTGTATTCAGTTACGAATGAGGATCCTTATTTTCTCTGCGCTGCCTCTGCTTATCTCTTCTGGCCTTAATTAGATGTAACACGTGCTAAAGGCAAGCGAGGATTGATTCTGGAAAGGCCTGGAACAGAATATTGCTTGTTGCAGCAGCAGCTCTATAAAACAAATCCTGCTCTCAGAAGGATCGCCTGGGACTCCTGGTGGCACGTCTGACTTTTGAAGAAACGAGTTGAATGTTTGTCCCGTGGTTTTCTGTCAGTGTTGATTGTTTCAAAGGAGTGTGTTCATTGCCTCTTTTGTTATTCCAGAGTATTTGAAAGATGCTGTTCTCACCGCTTTGGGTATTGGTGTGTGGAGTCAGAGCTAAGCATCCTGATACCTGTGACCTGCTGGTCACTGCTTTGAACAACTGATCAGCAACTTTCCCAGGGACCGTAGTTTTAAATGAAACTGATGTTTCATACGTTACAATGAACCAAGTTTTCTTCCTAGAATCATTCGACTCCGTTAGCTGGGCCTTTCACTCTGCTTGTACCTGACTAGTCATGTCTTTCCTTTTGTGCTTGGACCCAGTGACCTGTGCAGCTGTGGAGAGATTTCTGTGAAGCATCTGCTTTTCTCATGACAGACATCTGGGCCACTGAACTTACCCCATGTGGCCACTTTAGACTTCCTCACCATGGCCCTATTGCCATGTGCAAAGCTTTCAGAGCTTGTATTAAGTTTGAGCACATTTGTTCCACCAATTCCGTGTTGATCCCAACATAAAACTCTTATACAGCCTGTGTTTGGATTGGGAAAAAATTGAGGGGGAGCAGGGCTTGAGCTTAGTGTTTGCTCAATGTTTTGAGAGGAAGCTTTGCATATGTGTGAGTGCCGTAGAAATACTGAAGGGTGAAAAAGCTAGAACTTCCCCCCAACCCTGTCCCATCTCCCTGCCCCCATGCTGCCTGTATTTTGGGGTGAGAACGTGGTGGAGAGCCCAGTGGGTAATGTGAAGGAGTACAGACGCGTTTTGATGCTCTCCCTTAGTATGCAGAGCAAAACATTATTGATTTACATTACCAAATGTCAAGATATTTTATGTTCTTTCATTTGTGAAAGGGCATACTGTACCCTGAGAGGTGAATGTTTCCAAGTAGGAAGCTGAAATGCGAGATGAAGTGATGCTGGGAGATGCTAGCCCATGCAGTGGGTTCCTTGGAAGTAGCAAGGGCTCAGGTGAGGCCTTTAAAAACAAAGATGCCTTCCCCCAGCTCTATTTAGAAGTTGATTTGCAGAGGAACTGTACAGTGTTACTTCCTTCCCCTGCCCTAATCCGGAAATTCCTCTCTCCTTAATTTTTTTTATTATCTGCAATGCTCCAGAAACTTTTTCTGTTCAAATCATGGCATTCGCATACACATGTTGAAAAGCCACAGACTCCTTGGGAAGCTGCCTAGAAAAAAGGAATAAACCTTCTGACCTGGTTTGCTTGCACTCAGGGCTGTGCTCCACTAAACAAAGACCTTTGCTGTCAGCCCTCTCTGCACCTTGGGGTTTTACTGAGGAATAAGGGAAGCAGCACAGAGAAGGTCAGCCTTCAGTGGTGGTGCCCGAGCAATTTGAAGTTGAGTGGGGAGAGTGTAAGGAGACGGAATGTCTGTGGCCCTAGCTTGGAGGATGGTTGTAAGGCCAGCCTTCAGTTATTTCAAGTGCATCACAACAGCTGACTTGAGTTTATCAGACAGAGGCTGATTTCCTGGCAGAGACCTTGTGTATTCACATGTTGAAAACCACTAATCTTGCATGGTCTTCTGTTTTCTAAAAGTCTTTGCTTCCGTACCTGACATTATTCTCATTTTTTTTTTTTTTGGAAACTTCATAGAGCTGCTTCCATTTTGTTGCTGTAGTTAGTGTTGAGATCGGGTTTTGCGCACTCATGCTGTTTGGGGCTGCCTGTTGGCCCCTCGATCTGCCAAGCACTGAGCTGGATGTTTGTTCCATATTTTAGTCACCCTTGGGAAATACTGTGGACTGGCAAAGAAGAAACTTTTTCTGCAATGCCAGCTGCTTGGAGGGAAGCAAATCAGGCAGTAATACAGGCTAGCAATGTTACCGTGGTAAAAGACTTTTTTTGGAAGAAATACCAGAAATTTTAGAGCATATTTACTAGGAACCAGAACTGTTACTGTGAGCCTGCAGCAGTGGTCCAGTCATGTAGCAGAGGTGGTTGCACGGCTCTGCTTTTAGTTGCAAGTGATCCAGCATCTAATTATGTAAGTACTGCTTAGATTAAACTGCTATCGGGTTGAAATCTGACTTCAGTAGCAGTGTTTAAAAAAAAAAAAAGTTAAACCCAGATCTGTCTATGATGCTGAAAATAGTTTTGTTTTCTTCCTTCCTTGGGAGGGGGATGCAAAAGGCTGTGTTTTGTTTGAGGTGAGAAGTAAAAATTGGCATTGCAGCACAGATGCTTTCTACAGTATAACTTCACTTATCAAGCAATGTGCTAGTGGCCTGGGCTCAGCTAAGATTGGACCATACCAGAGCTTCAGGCTGGATTTGTTGCCATGTTTGCTAAACCTGACTTTGACTCTTTGCTTTATCCCTCCAGTTCTGGCAGCAGTTCATGTGTAAGCAGCTCTTGGTGTCAGTGTACCACTTTGCTGTGGTCTGGGAACACCAGCAATAGGCTTTTTGGTGCGTGTGTGTCCCCCCTCCACTTTGATAAAGCAGAAGTGGTTTTTCTACCTTCAAGGCACTCCGTGCAACTCAGTTTGCAAAGATTGTGGTGGAGATTTTCTAGCTCAAGTGACTGTTTTGGTTGTAGTTTAGCAGTTGGTTAGCAGCAAACTTTAAAGAACCACAGCTGTTAAAATGAATAGAGAGCTTATTTCAGAAACATGAAAAAATGCCTTTTAAACTCTGGGTCTGGTGCAGATCGAACTTTTTTAATGTAGAAGAATGCTTAACATAGCTCTTGTGGCAATATATTATGATAAGATTTCAGTTTTAAACCTTGCTGAGCAAGCTATAACAACATTACAGAGGCTGTTCTGTGTGCCCCTAAACAATTGGGAATAGGGAAGAATCCTACTTGAGAAATCAGAAGTAAGGCTCTGTGCTATCTGTGCTTTTGAATGGAAAAGATTGGCTTGCAAGGAACTGGGCAATCTGTGTTGGCTTTGCTAAGAGCTGGGAGTTGCTGGTTGAGTGTGTGGGAAGGAATGGGGGCATCCGTACTGCTGGGATGTGGGCATGGGTCGGGAGGCCAGCCTGCCGTGCAGCCCGGGAAGGGTTTTGGTGTGGGTCTCTGCATAGAGAGCTGAGGCTCTTAGCTGTCACTGGGGGTGGGGTGGGGGGAACATGCGTAACAGGCTTGGGCCTGCTGTCTGACTTGTGAGGGCAGCACATTCAGATTCTCAGTCACTTCTTTCTTTCCCATACACTGGGAAATACACATTTTCGCATCTCTAAGTAGCCTTTTTATTTCCTAAGATCTTGTGTCCGTGTGGAACCTCTCATAGAAGTAGTGCTGTGATATTAGTGGTATGGTATCTAAAGGCTTGCCAATTCTACACTTCTTGCAAGTGTTACTAGACTCTTTTATCTCTTGAAGAATTCATTAGGTTTTCTGCTGCTTTTGCAACTTTTCTACATGTGGAACACAAGGTTTTTAGCTCCAAGTGAGACTGCCATTGTGCTTGATAGAGGTAGTGTCATTTTGGGGAAGAACTGCTTTTCTGCTCTGGGTGTGTGACTGGTTGTGGAGGAGCATAGGCAGGGACTGATAATCGTGCCTGTGGCACCCGCAGGTCAATACTGCTGAAGAATAGGAATGACTGTCTAAAAGATCATAGTTTTCAAGGTGCCTTACAAGCACCTTGGTTAATTCTTTCTCTTAAACTGGAAAATGCTTTCTCTTCAAGAGGCTGTGTTAATGTTATTCAGGCCAACCCGCAACTCTTCTCCTCCCCTTCTGCATACTCATGCAGCTAACATATGAGAGTTGGTTCAGCCCATGCCCATGATCACGTCAGACTCATCCTCTGTCTAAAAAGGAGACCACATCTTTTAGTTTAATCATCTAAGCTTTTGAGCTTACGAAAACAGCATGTGCTCAAAGCTTGAAATGAACCCTTAGTGCAGGCTATGGAGTGGCAGTAGATAAAAGGACTACAAACATTGTGCAAAATCTCTCCTCTTCAGATGCTGAAATACCATCACTTTCAATGAGAGGTGTGTGTTGAGAATACACTATCATATGAACTAGAGGAGGATTTGGTGTAATACTGTTTTATTTTTTTCTTCCCCTGCTGTTTAGAAATGGCATCAGATGTTTCCTCACTGAGTGCAGCCGTCAGTTCTGGGAACCCTGGATCAGGTGCACAAGCTGGAGGAGCCATTGTTCAGAGAGCCAACAAGAGGCGTCCTGGGTGAGCGTGTATTCTGCGTGGGGGCAGGGCGGGGGGTTACTTTTTTTCTGGATGTGTGTATGAAGTGTGCTTTTGAGGAAGGATTGTTCTCTCGAATGAGTGGTCAGCCTTGTGATGAGGGAACTTGTCTGCTTCTAAGTGGAGTTGCCTGATTCCTACAGGTGTGCTGTATTCAGTCCTTTTACTCTGTAGTGGTGTGCTTTATGCCAGTCATATTCCGTAAAGCCAGGGTTCTGTGTTGCATACAAAAAGGGGATTAAAAAGTTGAGTTACAGCTTGCAGAAGAAAGGGAGTTGTTCGCCAAGGATTGAAACAGGAGTCACTGAAGCAGTGAGACAGGCCAGTTGCTGCAAGAGCCATAGAGGAATGGAGAACGTCGATGCCTTGCTCAGACCTTTACAACTATGCCCTCTCTGGGACAGGGTTGGGGGGAAGTCGCAATGTGCTTGTGGTAGGCTTTTTGTTTACTAAAAACGCTTTTGCAAATTGAAAGGATATTGAGTGGCTTCTCTTAAATTCCTGGCACAAGAAATTTCCTCTTAACTTTCAGCTAATTAAAATCTCTCTGCCCTCCCTGTCACTCATTCATTCCTTTACCTCCATTTGCTGGTGCTCACACTCCCCTGCAGCTCCTCCCATACTGTCTGCTGCTTGTTCCTCACACTTCATTTACAAACACGCACACTGCTGTGCTGCCTCTACATGCCAGTTTTCCATCCTGAAAGGAAGTGTTGTGAAAAGCCTTTCCTCTGTCCTCCCACATACACTTGTCAGAAACGTTTTGTCCCTGTTACAGCACGGTGACATTTTCTGCTGTTGAACTAAAGATGCTAACTGCAGGTCACCAGACTGAACTGTAACTCTTGAAGTGTTTTGCACCTCTCTTTTTTCTTTTATTTAATGCAACTGATCCAAACTTTTGAGTTGCGAATGCTCTGTTTGTAGGTTGTTGATCTTGAGCAGTGAGGAGAAGTTGTGGCAGCCTTTTGGGCTTCAGATTGCTGCTGTGAGATTCAGAGCGTTTGGAACGGGAGCTTATGATGCAGTGGGTGCTCAGTGGCCTGTCTTTTGAACTGTTTCTTTGCTCTGTTTGTGCTGGACAAGTAAAAGAAGCCCCTTCTAAACTTTGTGGATTGTTTCATGTTAGTACTTGGGATTACTTAAATCTTCCTTTCAAGAATCATAGAGTCATTTAGGCTGGAAAAGACCTGCAAGGTCGTCCAGTCTGAACTTTAACCTAGCACTGCCAAGTCCACCGTTAAACCATGTCGCTAAGCTCTGAATCCAAACATTTTTTGAAGACCTCCAGGGATGGTGACTCAACCACTTCTCTGGGCAGCCTACTCTAATACTTCACCACCCTTTCAGTGAAGAAGTTTTTCCTGATATCCAACCTAAACCTCCCCTGGCATAACTTGAGGCCATTTCATCTTGTCTTCTTAGTTGGTGCTTGGGAGAATCATCTGCATCTCTGCAAGGACAGAGAGAAAAACAGCCTGTAAAGGAGACACTGCTTTGTTAATAATTCTATTCTTGCTTATGTTTTTCAGGCTTGATTTTGATGATGATGGAGAAGGGAACAGTAAATTCCTCAGGTGAGGGAGAATGTCACATCCAGAAGTTTTTGTTGTGTGGTCTAAGTGCGTCTCTGCATTCCCCCCCAGAGCAGGAGCTTGCTGCTTCCGTGGCTCTTCCTCTCGAGTAGCGCAGAGTGAACAGAGTGGCTCTGAAGGAGGCAGTGATCCACTTCCTTAAACTCTTCCCTTTCTCTTAGCAAGCAGTATTTCTCCATCTCTGCAGCTGATGCCAAATCAAAGCTGCTGTGCACACGGTTTCTGTGAGTCTGGAGAAGGGACTGTGGCTGGGAGGGGATCCTGTTACTGCCTCAAGACTCCCAGGGCCAGCCCCACAATGCGATTCAGAGGTCATTTGAAGAAGTGAGCCTTGTGAGCCCCTTGCTGGGCTCGCAGCAAGGGTGGAAGTAGTGTTGTGGAACTCAGTGATGTTAATGTTTGATACCAGCAACACAAAAGATTGAATATTTTCCATGAATGCTGTCAGCAATCTGCTGGCTGTTTCAGCACAGCGCTATAGGAGCACTGCTGCTGGCCAAACCCCTGTTTATTGTAGAGAAAAACCTTCTGCCAAATAGCTTGTCGGCACAACAGTGAGATGCTGAGCTTTTGTAAGGGCCTTAGATGTGTTACTTAACTCTCATCTGTTGCGAGGATGTTCCAGTTACAGAGACCTCCTTATTCCTGAGGAGTTGGCAAGGCTGCAAACATCTCCTCTCACGAGCCATATGGAATGCAGAAGAGTTGGAAGATTTCACGTAGTTTATTTGTGGTCTCACTACATGGTTTAGGATTGGACAACTAATGATACTGGAAGTCCATATGTTACAGTCTTCTAGAGGTGACTGCAGAATGGCTTCAAGATGATAATGATCCTGATGAACATGGGATTTACCTATGAGATCCTTTGGATGCGGGTGTTGGTTTGGGCTAATTTTATCTTCAAAGCTCTATTTAACGTATTGCTTTGTGCATGTGTTTGCTTAAATTACTGAGTGAGATGCCATTGTCTTTGATGGGAGTGCGATGTGGAAAACGTCGTCTAGGTCATAAAAGTCTACAGTTTATTTTAACTAGATAAACGAAGAGTATGATTCTGGATTGCCTGTGCACAGCAGAGTTTGCCTTTTCTATGTGATTTGTTAAACCTTGTTGTTTTCTGTATCCTTGGGAAATAAATAAGTGGAAACACTTAACTCTTCTTCCTCTCCCCCTTCTCCTAGGTGTGATGATGACCCAATGCCAAATGATAAGGAGAGATTTGCCAGGTAAGAATCTGCTGTGATGCAGTTTTGGAAGCTCATGGTGCCAAACCACCTTAATGTAAGAGATCCTGCAGCACCCTTCTAACTAGCAGCTAGCTTCCCACTTCTTTGAGGGAAGGTGCATCTTGCACCAAAGGATCCAGACATTTTCCTTGATGTTTTTTGGACCACTTCGTTATGAGTATGATGAAATTACCTTCTTTCTCAATATTTATTTCAGCTATTGCTTTGGACTCTCATTCTTTTCTCCTGCCCAAGAAACTTGCAGAGACAAGCTTCCTGCTTAGTTCAAGTTTTACTTGAATGGGTTTCCTGGCAAATTTTGTGTTTACCTGTGTGTGGCTTGTGTTTTGCGGGGGAGTTAGGCAGAAGCTGTCTTTAAATAGGGGATTTCCTAGACGCCAGAGTGTGCATAACATTATAGGCAGTATTTTGACTCTTGTCTACTTGTTGGTGTCTAAGAGCAGCTCTGTACTGTCTAGTGACCTTATAGTATTTTTTCAGTTTTCTGAAGCCCATGGAACTAAACCTAAGTATTTAATGGGTTTATTTTATGTTGCAGTGTAATGTTTTTGTCAGTGAGCTTTTTTTGTATATTCTGAGTGTTGTAAATTCCAGATTCTCCCCTCAGTGCAAAGGCCCATCATAGTACGTCTTGCTAAGAGGAAAAGTGAGCAAATACAGAAAAGTGGCCAAGATACTATGCTTAGTGACTTGTCCTAAGGAGAGATGTGACTTCAGAAGTTCCTGAAACTGGAGTTAAAATAGAGTTGATTGAGAACATGGGGGGAGTGGACTACCCAATGTGTTGTGTCAATGACCCTGAGGGTCAGCAAGGCAGATCACATCTCAGGATGAGCCAAGAATGATGTTGGTTGCAGGGACCTTTTTCTGCAATTTCCCAGAAGTCATGCAGTAAAACTAGTGGTGTAGAAATAAAGGCTTTACAAAATGTCTCTTCCATGTTTCAGCCAGAGCTATAAACTTCTGTTGGAGTCTTAGTGCACAGAGGGAAAGATTGCAAAGACAAAATTTCAGGTTACCGTCATGCTGATCATCGGCCAAATATGTAGTAGGGACTTCTAAGATGGGGCTCTCCAGCTTTTAAGTGGTTTGACTTGATCTGAAGTCAAGCAAATTGGAAATGTTTGTCAGCCTACACCGAATAACTTTGTTCCCTAGTGCAAGTCATAATCTCTGGGAACTTCCCAAAACAAACAAACAAAAAAACCCAACCAACCAAAAAACAAAATCCCAAACAAACCAAAAGAAATGCCACAACTGAATGTAACACTCGCAAAGTTGCTAAGGCTCAGACCTGAGCAGGAGGTGAAGAGCAGTGACAAAATCATCGGTATTGTAAGCGTGCTGACACCCTGAATGCAGCTGTAAGAAAAGGGTGGCACAGCTCCCCTCTGCATCTGTACCCCTTGGCCTGTGCACAGCTCACAGATCTGTGTTTTCCAGGACTGCTCATACCGTACTCCTGCAACTTTTTGGTAGCCTTTGTTTTCCAGTACATTCTTCCCTCCTCAGATGATGTGAAGCAAAACAGTGTAAAAAAGAACATCGCTTTTTTTAAGTGCCATACTAAAACCTATTTGAAGTGGAAAGGTATCACAGCTGACTAATGCTAAAGTACACCTGTTGTACTCCAGAAATACACAGTATATGTCTTAGATGCTCAGCCTTTGAGAGCTTGCATGCCTGCCTTACTGAGAACAAGTGGTTACCTTTACCTTTCCTGGCGGTAGCTCTTGAAGGATTATTTGTTATCCAAGGCAGCCAAACCTCAAGTGGAAAAACTTGCTAGCCTTTGCACAACAGTTTGCAGATTCCTCTTCCCCAAAACCTGAAGGTGCATGCAGGTTGGTGGGGATGTGTGCCTGCGTTTTTGTAGACAATGTACATAACATCTGTTTGCTATTTGTCATGTAGCCATCCTGACTGTGTTGTCCTGAATGGTGTTTATGTAGCAGAATTACAAAAATGTGTGTTGTTAGCTGTGAATCTTACACTGTCTTTAGATTGTTTTTTTTTAAATCTGCTTTTCTGATTTGTTAATATCAAACAGGCTATTGATTTTTTTTCCTTTTCCTCTAAAGAAAGAGCAGTTTAATGTGGCTAGGACCCTATTTTTAGTTTTGACATTGACCTTTTAATCTTGCACAGAATAATCTGCACCTCAGTTACATGTAAAACCTACCCCTTACCTATTTTATGGTTCTGATAAACATCTTAAAACAATGGAGATAGCAGGCACTAGTTTAATGTGTAATGATGCAAACTGACTGCTTTGTTTTATGGAATTGCTCCTCTGCAAAACAGACGTATCTGTAGGCTGGGTTTCCTAGTACATCTTCCCATTTTTCATTTCTTTAATCTTTTTTCATTTTAGCTTAGCTCGCTGATTTTATTTTTAGGTCTGATGATGAACAGAGTTCAGCGGATAAGGAGAGACTTGCCAGGTAGGAGAACGGAGATTTCAAGCATGGATAAGCAGAGTACTTACTTTCCTTTCTGTATTTCTAGGTATCCCTTCTCCTTTTTTTTCCCCACTCCTTCCCTCATCTGCTGCAGTAGAGGACTTGAAAATGAACAGACTTCTGGAAATCACTGTGTAGTTGGAATTAGGAGGGGAAAGGCATCTAGTCCCCTTGTAAGAATGTCTTTGGGGAATACACAAATGGTTTTGTTTGCTGAAGACTGCAGGGTAGAGCATGGTTGGGCCATTGCTTTCACTGAGCGTACTGTAGCTTTGCTAACCTGTGCTATATAAAATTTCTCTTGTGCTGGATCAAGGTGCCAAATGCCTCATTCTCACCTTGATAAGGTTTTCTCATGGAAATGCTGTCGTATTGTCAAAACAGAGGTTAAAAAGTGTACTAGTTCATTTTTTTTCTGCCTCTTAATTTCATGACCCCTTAAAAACTTCCAGGAAAGATGAAGTCCTACCCATGAGCAATTTAGCCTTACTGAAAACAAGATTTTTTCCCGAGTTCCTGTTTGTAGTTTTTTAGGGACTGTGACTCTCACTGTAATGACTGAAGCAGTCGTCTTGAATGCTGTACCATTAATACAAAAATGTACCCTGAGAACATGTGTTCACAGCTGCAGCTGTTTGAGATGGTGTGTTGTCAGGACTGCATTTTTCCAGAAGAAAAACACTGATCCTAAATGTATCCTTCCCTGTTTTGAACTACGGAATAAAAGCAGCTTAAATGACCATCAAGGTTTCTGTTGCTTGCCACCCACAGCTTGTTACTGCTACAGAGCTGAGGGTTGATAATTCGCAAAGAATGGCTTGTTTTGTGGTTTGTCATCTTGCAAACTTACCCTGTAACTTCTTTGGATTGTTCCACCCTAGATTTATTCTTAAACAATGTATAGGACTAAAAGACTGTTTTGGGCATTGAGAATGCCACAGTTCTGGTCAGTTTATTGCCTACTGGCTGGTTTTAAATTAAAAACAAAACAAAAACCCACAGCCTTTCCTAACTGTGGTATTGCATAGCTTAAATATTTGAGGAGATAAGGAAACCCTATAGGTGGGGCTTGTGAATACAGCAAACAGCAGTGTTTTTCAGGAATTTCTCTTCCAATGAAATAGTTACCCTTTCCTCTCTCCCCAGTAGTCAGTTCTTGCTGTCATGCAAGAGCCTGAAGTAAAGAATATTTGGCAGTGGGGCAAGTAAAATGTCTGGTGGTTTCCCAATAGCCTTTGTAGTGGAGGTAGCTTCATTTTCACACTTGAGCATGCGAGTTTGGAGAAACTGAATTAAAGGTGAGTGATAATCGAAGAACTTCTTTTTCTGAGTATTGGTTTCTTGCAGCAAGGAGCAAGGTCACTGAGTGATTGCACACACCTGGTGCTGATAAATGCTTGATTTTTGTTTTTATCCTCTTTAATTCACTTGCCTGTCTATGCTCCTTCAAACACATCTCATTTCATTTTCCCATCATGTGCTTCTGTGCATCTGATCCATCCTTTTGTATAGGAAACCTGGCTTTTAAGTTTTGTTTTGAAAAACCCACCTTAGTAATGCCATGAAACTACATGTGCTGGATAAAAAGAACAAAGTATAAAAAGGTTTTGTTCTGACCTCTGGGGACTTGAGGAATGTGTCTTGTGAGCAGACTTGCAAAAGGCATGTGAAGAACCTCTTTAAGGACAGTAAATGTGCAGAATTTGTTGTAGTACCTCATTAGAGGTCTGTGTGAACCACCCAGGTGTTTGCCTGGTAGGTGGGCTGTCCGTGTTGGCCTTGATCTGTACAGAAACCGGGTATATATCTCCTCTAAAGCTTTCCCTTCTGCCATGTTATTATATGAGGCTCTCAATGTAACTGAGAAGTATCTTCATAAAGGCACTGCAAGGTGAGGCTCATCTAAGGTGTCCAAGTCTTAATTTCAACCCTGGCCTCCTTGTATGGTTATTGGAGATGAGTGGGTGTCTGCAAGGGTGGGGGTGGAATCTGTGTAATCCTCAAATGGGGTGGGATGAGTATTCATAGCCTGCCTGCACCAGTGCTGATGGGGCCTAGCTGTTTAAAAGTAAGTTTCCTCACTCAAGTCTGGTGAATCCTACCTTGAGAGCAGAGGCCATGGTAAAGGAAGAAATCCTTTGGCTTGCTGAAGTGTTGTTGAAATGATGGAAAAGCTGCTCTCTCTGCTAAAATAGCTTAGCCTAGCTCATAGCCTTCATGAAATATCAGGGAGCCAACGTGATTTAAAGTGAGGTTCTCATGTCTGCAGTGAAGAAGGTCCAACTGTAGACTCTTCTCCTTGCACTTGTTCCTGCGTTCATTTGTGCACGACCAGCATGCGAGGCGCTTGTAGTCCTTCTAACTCCTGATGACCCCGATGCATCTCTGTGTTTTGCACCTTGGCCTTGTGGAAGCGTTGATACGCAAAAATGGCTGAGCCTTCTGGTCTCTTAGTAACTTCATCTTCCTCCTCTCCTTCCTGGCCTTTTGCAGGGAAAATCACAGCGAGATTGAACGTAGGCGAAGGAACAAGATGACTGCCTACATCACAGAGCTGTCAGATATGGTGCCCACCTGCAGTGCCCTGGCCCGCAAACCAGACAAGCTTACCATCTTGCGCATGGCTGTCTCTCACATGAAGTCCCTGCGTGGCACAGGCAATACCTCCACTGACGGCACCTACAAACCCTCGTTTCTCACTGACCAGGTCTTAGCTTAATGCTGCTTTGTGGGAAATACTGCAATTATGGGGGGGGNTAAATTGTGGGTGGGGGAGATAAGTGTCCAGGATTGGTTTAGAGGGTGTCACCTGCTTGTCTGTGG
Organism: Chauna torquata; assembly: GCA_013399475.1. Taxonomy (NCBI): domain Eukaryota; kingdom Metazoa; phylum Chordata; class Aves; order Anseriformes; family Anhimidae; genus Chauna; species Chauna torquata. The sequence goes on from VXAL01014903.1 coordinate 55,941, forward strand.
AGTTAAGAGCATGTCTGTCTGTTGTAAATGCAGGAACTCAAACACCTGATCCTAGAGGCAGCTGATGGATTTCTGTTCATAGTGTCCTGTGAGACTGGAAGGGTGGTATATGTCTCCGATTCCGTGACTCCTGTCCTGAACCAGCCACAGTCCGAATGGTTTGGCAGCACCCTGTATGACCAGGTGCACCCAGATGACGTGGGCAAGCTGAGGGAGCAGCTCTCCACATCAGAGAACGCACTGACAGGTAAAAGCCTGGGAGAAGATTGGCAGGGGTGGGCAGTGTGAAAGCCAGCAAAGGACTTGGTTGGATTAAAACCTTCCCTTTGTAGAAGGAACCAAACCCTGGTGCCTTTCTAACAAGGATCCTGCAGCCCCCCCTGAGAATGCATCTAAAGGTACCATTGGTGACACTTATATCTTGCCAGTTTCCTAATACGTTACCTGGTGCCTGTGTTGGGGAAAGGACTCAAATTGCAATAGCATCTTGTTTTTGCTTCTTTCTTTAGGTCGCATCCTAGATTTAAAGACAGGCACTGTCAAAAAGGAAGGCCAACAGTCCATGAGGATGTGCATGGGTTCACGAAGATCCTTCATCTGCCGAATGAGGTAATGGAGAGAGTCCTCAGGGAAATCTGTTGGAGCCTGAAGCTGAACTTGCCCACTGGCCCCTTCATGCTTTTATTCCATCTCTTTTTGCTCACTCTGACATAGACAAGATATAATGTGGCTGAGCTTTCCACACAGAGCTAGCAGGTGAATTCTAGAGGTTTTTCTTTGCCCTGTGCTAAGATAGCTCTCGACTATTGTTGTAGAAGACCTGGTTTCAAGTAACGATTTATTTTGACACCATGTGTCACCGCCCTTCTGGAAGTCTGTAGAATGAGTGCTTTTCACTTGTGTGATGAAGATTCAAAGGTTCATCCCCACTTATAGAGTACTTTATTCAAGATAGCCAGATTGTTTTTATGTTGACCAAGAAAGACAAAAGCCTTTCCCCTCTCACTTCTAATTCTGGTACAGGTGTGGCAACAGTTCGGTAGATCCAGTCTCTGTAAATCGTCTCAGCTTTATGAGGAATCGCTGCAGGTAAATAATACAAGGGTTATGGACAAGCCCTTTGCGATACTAGGAACAAAAGGAATGACCTCTCTGACAAAGTGGTGGGCACTGGTGGCTGTGTAGGGTGGGCTAGTACAGCTCTTAGAAGGGTTTGGAGAGAGCTGCTGGAAGAAGAACCAAAGTACCAGTATGTTGGTGAGGATAATGCTGAGAAAGATTAGTCCTTCTTTACTCCAAACTTGGATTTGAAGTCAATTTAAAACCATGTGTTCTTCAAATTGCTGTTGTTGGGCTCTAGTGTATATTGTCCCCATGTTAATTTGAAATGAAGACAGACTTCAGCCTATTGGGGGCCACCCTGCTGGAAAGCAGCTCTTCAGAAAAGGACCTAGAAGTCCCGGTGGACACCAAGTTGAACACAAGCCAGCATTGTGCCATTGCTGCTAAGAAGGCCAATGATACTCTTAACTGCATTAGGCAAAGTATTGCCAGCAGGTCAAGAGAGGTGGTCTTTCCCCTTTACTCAGCACTGGTGAGGTCGCACCAGGAGTACTAGGTCTCTTTTGTACTGGACACAGACATACTGGAAAGAATCCAACAGAGGGCTACTAAGATGTCCAAGGGATTGGAGCACCCCTCCTATGAGGAGGGACTGAGAGTTGGAGGAGAGGGAGCTCGGGGAGGATCTTAGCAAAGTATATAAACATCTGAAGGGAGGGTGCAAAGAGGACAGAGCCAGGCTCTTTTCAGTGGTGCTCCTTGCCAGGACAAGAGGCAGTGGGCACAAACTGCAACACAGGAGGTGCACTCTGAACATCAGGAAGCAGATCTTTACTGTGTGGGTGACAGAGCACTGGAACAGATTGCCCAGAGGTGTTGTGGAGTCTCCTTCAAAAGCCACTTAGATGTGGTCCTGGGCAACCTGCTCTAGGTGGCCCTGCTTGAGCAGGGGGGGTTGGACCAGATGGCCTCCCAGAGGTCCCTTCCTACCTTAGCTATTCTGTGATTGTGTTCTTAGACCTCTTGCATTTACATCAAGTTTCTTTTTTACCCTGAAGATGTTCTGTGGAAGTTTTTTAAAGTACAAATACAAAACTCGCCTGACGCAATTTAATATATAGCACAATCAGAACTTTCTTTCTTTCTCAAGGAATGGCTTAGGTGCAGCAAAAGATGGCGAACCTCACTATGTTGTGGTGCACTGCACAGGTTACATAAAAGCCTGGCCCCCTGCAGGTAATGACCTAATGAAAGCATTCAGCTGTGGCTGTTTCTAAGAACGTGTGGTCTGAGGCTGTCTGTTCTCTGAACTGAATGTGCAAGCGAATGCTTTCCAAATGTATCTATCACTGTCATTTTAGAATTGAACTAATTTTTGTAGATGCTAGAGCAGAGATGTGTGTGTCTGAACAGTACCCTCTGTAGAGGATGAACATTACATTAGGCTTTCAGCGCAAGCTAGCAAATTTGAAAGTTAGAAATCTTGAACCTTTCTGGCAAGAAAAGGGAGGGGGAGAGGCAACTTAATTTACCAAATTTCTTCATGGAAAAGGATAATATTGAGTTACAAAACAGGGTGGAGAGATATATTGAAGTCAGAACTGCATGTCTTTTTTTCCTCTGAAATCAGCAGTTCTTCCTGTATTGACCTTGCTGGAATTTTTGGCACTCCCCTCTCAGGTGTTTCACTGCCTGATGATGACCCGGACGCTGGCCAGGGCAGCAAGTTTTGCCTCGTGGCTATTGGCAGACTCCAGGTGTGTAGAATCTTTCAATGGTTCAACATTGCCTTGTCCTAAAAGTCCGCGGAGTTGAACTGTTCTGTCTGAAGGTGTTCCCTGATTGCCACAAATCTGACTACAGGGCTGACTGGCCAGAAGAAAGCAGCTCTCTTAAGATCTGATAACAATGTACCTGTTTTACCTTGCAGGTCACTAGCTCACCCAACTGTACAGACATGAACAATGTTTGTCAACCAACAGAGTTCATCTCCCGACACAACACCGAAGGCATTTTCACCTTCATAGATCACCGCTGTGTGGCTACTGTTGGCTACCAGCCACAGGTGAGAAGATGGTGGGCGCTTTCTAAGAAAGAACTGCTGTTCAAACTTACTTTTCCCTCCTCCCTCTTTTGTACATTGTGGCTTTGCTTGTCTTTACAGATCTAGATAAAATGGTGCCCAGGGACTAAACCAGACATGTGTTTCTTCTCCACTAGTTGCTTTTTCATCTGCTTTTTGAAGTGCTTTGATCATTGGCAGGGTGGGTGGCTCTGGGTTATTTCGAATGTCAATTAAGATTTTTTTTCTTTCATTTGAGTTAGAGATCAAACATTAGTCAAATGCTGTTTTGCTTCTCTTTAAAATACAGCATGCCACTTCCTGCACTTAGTTTTTGTAACAGTGATTTGGAGGGGGGAGGGGGAGAGTAGTGTGGGGCAAGCAAATGGGGGCAGACCTGAAAGAGGGAGTGTGCCTGCCAGATGAAAACTGGCTTGATCTCTCTCCCAATTCCTTTAAAATTAGGAACTTCTGGGGAAAGACATTGTGGATTTCTGCCACCCAGAAGACCAACAGCTTTTGCGGGACAGCTTTCAGCAGGTAAAACACTTAAACTATCACTTTGCATGCAGTGTGGTATTCAAATTGGTATCTTCTTGGTGCTTGCAAAGTAACGAAACTAACTGGAAAGCCAAAGGAATAAACCTTAGATATTTCTTCTTTGCCCAATGGCAAGCAGTTACATATATAGTCACATAACTGTAAATGTGCAAAACAGAAGCATCTGATGTCTAACTCTTGAATTCATCCTCTGGTTGCTGGTCCGGTCTACTTTTAGGGCCAGACACTTGGCTACAGAGTGCCTCCCTGATTGCCATGCTTCTGTGGCTGAAACACTGGTTCATCTCTAGGGCTCAGCCAAGTGGTGCAGAACTCGAAATGGATGTGGTTTGTTTGCCCTGTTGTGGTTACTCTTATTTCTGAGGGCGTTGGACTTGTGGCAGGGCAGGTAAGACTGCCCCTGTGCTTTCATGACTCCAAAAAATAGCTGCTCATATCCATTTGTCCAAATAGCTGGAATCAGAAGCAACAGTGCGTGCTTCATTTGTTGGAGGTTTTTTCATGCATCTCACCAGTACAAAGAGATAAGAAAAAAGAAAGCCAAAATGATATTAGATTCCCCTCCCATATCATTTGGGAATCAAGATAGCATGAGGGAATAGTAGCAGTGCTGTATAGCTGGGAAAAAGTGAGATATGGTCTTTGTAGGCTTTGAAGCAGGGGGCCATCACAAGCTTTTAGTGGGGGGTGGCTTGTGCTCAGAAGCAAGTTGCTCTTCAACACCTTCTTTTATCAGGTACTACTGATGGCATTACGTTTTTTTAGGTGGTGAAGTTAAAAGGCCAGGTTCTGTCAGTCATGTTCCGATTCCGATCCAAAAACCGGGAATGGCTCTGGATGAGAACCAGCTCCTTTACCTTCCAGAACCCCTACTCGGATGAAATTGAGTACATCATCTGTACCAACACCAATGTCAAGTATGTACATGGAAATGACTTGCCAACCACCAGTGATAGTACGTGAACCTGATGGGATCTTGTCCCAGAAAAATCATCAACACAGAACAGCAGGCGCTTTGGCCTCTCTCCCTCACCAAGCTTCCCATCAATTTGGGCTTAGGCCCTGCAGAAGTTACTAAGTCCCTTGAGCATTCTTTTCCTGGGCTGTGGCAGGCGCTAAAGGACTATAAAGTGCAAGAAATTTAATTCCTTTGGCTGTCTCAGTTGTATGGCTTAACAAGCTGCCAGAGTTTGGCACCAGCAGTGCCTTGTTTAACTCTGGTTACTGGAGCAAGTTTCCTGTCTGTTTGCATTCAGAGCTAATATTAGTGAAGTCCACGTTTGAATGCAGCTCTTGCCCTCCTGTGACAGTCCAGGAAGGCAGCTGATCCAGAGTGGCTTGTCATGTGAGCAGGGCTGCTGTAGTTTGTCCTTGGATTCAGAAATGGGCTCATGAGTGATGCTGTGGGGAGACTGCCCTCATTGCTGCTCTCTTCTTTTCTCTCTTGACTTAGTGGGTTGGTAGTGCACATTGCTCTACAGCAGCATCTCCTTTGGGAGTGATCAGAGCTGCTGTCTCTTCCCATGAGTGAGCTCCAGGCCCCTTATAGAAGAGCAGCAACTGAAATGAAGAAAAAATTTGCCCATATGTGGTTCATAACTTCAGGCCTGGTGGGTACCCCAAATGGAATCTCAACAAACCAGGCAAACAGAAGGCTAGATTGCTTGTGCCTGTGGGCAGGTGAAAAGCCAGGATTTTTTTTTCCAGTGAGGAAAGGTCCTGGAGTGCAGGTAGCACTTCTTCCCTTCCTCCAGCTGGCAAGGTGATGCTTTCTGATGAGAAAGTACTAAGAGTGGAGCAGTGGCAATCAAATCACTTTGGCTTAAAGAGCTGCAATCTGAGTGCAGTGCTGAAGTCTGATGCAGATCTGATATAGGCCTTAATTTCTGTCCTAGTGTTAGAGATATCTCTTTGAACTCATTCATTCCACTCACATCCATTCTCACATCCATACTACACCTTCTAAATGCGCTGCACAAATTCAGACCGGATAAGCAGTAATCTGTGTCTGTGTTTGTGATGCAATTTATCTATCTGCATCTTTGATAGGTTATTTGTGTTAAGTTGTTTCATCTTTGAGATCAGGTACTGCTTCAAAATCAACAACTTGCAAAAGAACTGTTGAGAAAATGCTGGATTTCTCTTCCTTTCTTGTGGGAGGAAAATGTGTTTAACTGACTTCTGACAGTTAACAGAAGAGCATAAAGAACTCCACCGATGTCTTGGGCTTAAAAGCTAAAACTGCTGGTGGTCTCTGCAGGCTCCAGCTCTGGAGTGTCTGATGTAGAGCTGAATAGAAAACTCTGGGGGTTTTTAGGCCCCTACAACCTGTGCTTGTGCTTTAACAGTGGTGCAGAACTGGACAGGCTCCTGGTGTAGGTTATTGTTCTCCTGCTCAGTGACTGACTTGGAGGGGACAGAGCCCTTTGGCTCATAGCCGTTAGCATTGTATTACGTGACCACCACCCCCCTTTCAGAGACGATGGAAAATGAGTGGAAGGATCATTCACTTGAACATGTTTTGCAAAAACTTCTTCCAGTCTGGTCTGAGACAGACAAGTTCTCCTAACACGCAGTAGCCAACTGTTTGTTTTCACTTGGTATTTTTTTTAAATATATATATTTTTTTCTTCTTTGCTTTAAAGGAACTCAAGCCAGGAGTCTCGGCCCGCACTATCAAACTCAATGCAGAGGCCCCAGCTGGGGCAGAGTGTCAGCCTTCCCCTGGAGATGGGCACAGCACAGCTGCCCTCAAGGTCAGGAGGTGCTCAGCTCCTTTTACCATGCCTCTCTTGCTGGTTCTGCCCTCCTGTCAAATAGCCTTCCTACCCAAACTTTCCTCTCTGCAGCAATGAACTCCTCTGGGCTAATGAATCATTGGTGTAACCACAGAGTATCTGTTCCCTTGCCAATCATTTTTAGCAGCCGCTGTTCTCCTGTTACAGACACTTTTTATTTTAGGCAGCAGCAGCCACCACAACAGGCAGAGTTGGAAGTGGTCCCAGGAAGAGAGAGCCTGTCTGGTTACGACCACTCACAGGTAAGTCAACAGGGGTTTTGGTTGCTCCTTACATTTGTTGTCCTGCGTTATTTAGATTGCATTTTGCTGGGTCTTTGAAGGTGGCCCCACAAGATTTGAGTTTGCTGGAAGTTTGGATAGGAAAGCATTCTGGCCTGAGTTTTGCGGATCTGCTTGCTCAATTCTGATCTGCCCTTGTGGAACCCTCCTCCCTATGTCCTTCTCAATGCTGCCAGCCTGAAATGGCCATGCTGTCCTGACGATAAACACCTAGGAGTCTGGAGAGCAGCCTGGCCTCCTGCATATGAGGTCTTTGCATGCAAAGCCCTCAGCTGTTCTCCTTGCTGGCTGTGAGACTGCTGACTTTCTTTGTGCCTGACGTTCTGATGGCTCACACTTGTACCTGCTCCCAGGTTCCTGTTCAGCCTGTGACTGCTGCTGGCCCAGAGCACAGCAAGCCACTGGAGAAGGCAGAGAGCCTTTTTAATCAGGAGAGGGACCCGAGGTTCAGCGAAATCTACAGCAGTATCAGTACAGGTAGGGAGTGCCAGGCTGTGAGACATGGCTGGGGCACGTTGTGCATTTATTCAACTTCAGTTTTGATCTGAGTGCTCTTTGCTGTCATGCAGAGCAATTCTGGTTGCAGAGGTTCAGCATGACTCTGTGGCAGCCCAGGCCTTGCAGACTAGTGCTGATTTTGACACTGGGTGGATAATTCCTGTCTACACTAACATGTTGTGGCAGTGTTCTGCAGGCAGCATGTTTGCTGGAGACATGTTGGGAAGGGAGTGGGTGATGAGGTGTTTCTTGCTCTGTATCAGACTGCCTGCCTTAGTCTGATCCTTCCTATTTGTTCCCAGAGAGCAGTTCTGTGTTCCTAGTCTGAGCACAGAATGTAGTGGATGCTCTAACCCCAGAGGACCTTAATGCAGAGTTTATTAAAGAATGGAGAGGAAATCAAACTAAACAGGCTTTTACAAAACCATCTGGAGTCCATGTCTGGATAAGGAACAGTCATGTTTGATGCTTTGGCTCAAAACAGTCTTCCTTCACATGGGCATGTCTCTTGCTGGCTGTTTCTCTGTCCCTGTTCCTACTGGTTAGACTCTCTCAACCTCTCTCCACAGACCAGAACAAAGCCATTCCTGCCAGCACAGTGCCTGCCAACCAGCCACTTTTTCCACAGGGAAACACTTTCACCCCATCACGGCCTGCTGAGAACTTCAGGTGAGGCTTCCTGCACTGTGTTTTGAATGGCCTCATGTTAATTTTATCTTGTCCTGCAGTTTCTGTTCAGTTTGTGCCTCCCTCTGCAAAGGCTGACGGCTCTCAGCCCTTCTCTGCATGGCAGAGATGTCCATAAATACATTCCTACGTAGTGTGCACAGAAAATACAGGGGGAGCCCTTCCAGGCATCAGTTTCTTTGAGGGATAGGGGAGACAAGGGCTTCTGCACCCCTGCTCTCCTGTCTGGTGTCGCTTTGCTCCTGGACAGAGGTGCAGGAGCTTTGAGGGGGCCCTCCTCAGTTGGCCTAGCACCTCCTCTGCTGTACAAGTCCTCACCCTCATCTTTACCTCCCCAGGCTTTTTTCCCCCGATATCCTTCTGCCATTTTGCTTACTGAAGTTTATCTGTGGGGTAGCTACACATCTTGGACATGCCTGGATTGTAGCATAAGAACTGAGCTGGGTGAAAGTAGCTTTGCCCACAAACCCAGCAGCTCCTGTCAGTTGTGCTCGCAGCAGGGCAGCATGATTGGTGCTGGCAAAGTTATTCCACGTTTCTGGGCTCGCTCCACCCCCTCAGTAACTTGCTTGGGTGGTGTTTGCGCTTGCTTGTCCTGTGTATGATACCTAGCATCCTTCTGAGCACCTCTTCATTCTTCCAGGAGCAGCAGCATGGTACCTCCTGTGAACATTATTCAGCAGCAACCCTCATCAGCAGGCCGGATCTTAGCACAGATTTCACGCCACTCCAACCCCGCTCAGGTCACCGGAACCAACTGGGCTTCGGGGACTCGGCCAACGTTCACACCCCAGGTAGCAAAGTCTGAACCCTCAGCGCAAGCCCTGAGAGCCTGCTATGTTACGAGCTCTTCTTGTCAGCCTGAATCGACCTGCTTTAACTTGCTAGCAGAGCAGTGCTATATGTTGAGTGCTTCTGACTGCTTGCATTGGGATGTGAATGGCTTGAAGAGGTGCAATGCCAGCGGCTGTTGGGGTGAATTGCTGGGCCGCACTGTGCTCTCCATTTTGCCCCGCACCTCACCATAGTTGTTGGTTTTAATTAGCTGCTTCCTAGTTACTTCCTCAGTGGAAATACTAAAGGAAGCAGAGATTAGAGAGCAAATGTGTTTACTGCTTTGAGCGTTTGAAGTCTAGGACCCTTTTTCTCCATCCCCATTTTTGTTAGTTCCTTGTTGCATTAGGTGCTGTGCAAACACAGGCAAAGATAAGCACTTTACCGAAGAGCTCTTCAGTGCGCAGAGTTCAGGGCAGATCAGCAAGAATGCGAGGGGACTTCAGTCTGTGCATGTGCTTTCTCCTTTGGGGACAGGTCATCTAGGTGTGAGGCTGGGCCAGCCCAGGAACTTCTCACCCTAGTTAAGATGAGAGTCAGAATAAGTGCATCTCTTCTTCCTCTCCTGTTTCTTGCTGTCTTACAGCAAGTGGCATCCCAAACAGTGAAGACTCGGCCCCCTTCATTCAGCATGGGGACTTTCCAAGGCACCCCGTCTTCCTTCAGCCCCATGACAGCGCCTGGCTCTACAGCTTCCCCCAGTGGGGCTGCTTACCCAAACCTTGCCAGCCGTGGCACTGGCTTCAGTGAGTATGGCTTGGGGTGCTGGGGAGGTTGGTGGGGTAACAACGAAATCCATTCAGTTTCTGGGTGCATCAGTCAGATACAGCCTTGGTGTGATAATGCTCTCCAGCATTTGCTGTATGTTGGGAATGCCCAGATGTTGAGAGCACAGCTAAGGGCAGTGTCAACCAAAGAAGGGATTTATCAGCTTTAACCACAGTTAGTGTGATGCTCCAGGGCAGATGAATTTCAAAAAATTTTAAGGCCAATTGAGAGGAAACAAACCCCTCTGCACTCCTATACTTGTTCTGCCCCATAGATGGGTATTGACAAATGCATTAATGCAGGTGACAGTTTAGTAGCTTTTCCTGGAGGGTGAGATGCTGCCCTGTTACCAGTGTAACAGTTGGGCATCACAAAATGAGTTGCATGCTTCAAAATTCTGTTAAATTCTCATAAAAACCACAAGTTGCACCAGGAAACGTTTGCTGACTTGTTCCCTGTTGAACAGCCACGGAGGCAGCGCAGACCCCTGCCCCATTCCAGACACGGGCAACTGAAGGTGTGGGGATGTGGCCACAGTGGCAAGGACAGCACCATGGCCCACCATCTGGGGAGCAGCATGTGCAGCAGCCGCAGCCAAGCCAGCCTGAGGTCTTCTCAGTAAGACGGTGCTTCTTTAACCTCCTGAGTGAGGACTGGTGTGGGCCGATCTTGTGGGAACTGGTCTTTGCTTCTCAAGTGTGGGTAGTTGGCTGAAGTGCTGGTAGCTTGTCCCTCTTGTTTAGTATCTGGTGAGGTCTCAAACTTGCGAATAACCTAATGGAGCTGGAACCAGGGAACAGAGGGCAGAGAGACCTTGGCTGGACTGGCTTTGTGTCTTGATCTGTTGTAGGATCAGTGCAAAGCTCCACTGGTTCTGCAGCTGAATTAACTGTTCTAGCTCTAATTTAAAAAACAAAACAAAAAACCCCCACCAAAATCTGAAAAACCTCATAAAGTGAAGATAATTCTTCAAAGTTCATATTCTCCCTGTGAGTTGGTGCTCCCTGTTTTCAAAGGAGTCAGTGCAGTCACTGCTTGTGACTTAGATTCACTAACTCTCCTGCAGCCTTGGACTCAAGCCCTATGTGCCCTTAAGAGGAAATCTTTGTCTGCAGTACCTGCACTAACAAATTCATCCATGACTAAATTACCAATGTGATACCCTAGTCCAGCTATAACTCTATTCTTGTATCCTCACAGGACATGCTGACAATGCTGGGAGACCAAGGACCCAACTACAACAATGAAGAGTTCCCAGAATTGAACATATTCCCTTCTTTTTCAGAATAAAACAAGCCCTAGGGAAAGCAAATTATAGCTATATATAATATCCATGTGTAAAGGAAAACACCTAAGTCTTTTTTTCAAAGACTGCTGAACTTTCTAAACACTTCCTACCTTCTGGAGGCAAACAAGACTGCCTGGCAGCCTGGAAGATGGATGGCCTGTGCAGGATGCTGTGGTTTTGGGCATCTCCTGTGTGCAGTGCTGGCAGTGGGGACTGTTTGTCCGGAGGATTCAGGACTTGAGTGCAGTGAGAGAAGCTGTGGTCATCGATGGATGGTCCTGTGTTTGCAGAGCTGCTCATGAGCAGTTTTTGTTCAGCACACTGGGTTGTTAGGGGGAATTCCTGTCTGGATTGCAGACAGCCTGCCCCCTCCCCCCAAACTCTTAAGGTGGCTTTTACTGTTTTTATTTCAATCTTCTATACCATGACTCTTTTCTATAAAACAAAACAAAGTATTGTAACTTCTTAAATATTGGAAGAAACTCTTCCAAGCATTAACTCTGTATAATGCAGTTCTGGAGGATGGTTGTTTAAGAATCCTTGTCAAAAGCAAGCTTTCTTGTTAGGAGTCACCTACTGGAGGAAGCTTTGACATCTTTGGAGAGTTGTTACAGCACCTCCAGCCTGGGGTGCTTTATTTAGAGATTCCCACGTTCGCAGTCACGTTGGTGTTTGTTTGGATGCCGTCTCTTCTGTGAACTGTGCAATGAATATGGGCCTCTGTTGTCAGTGTGACCTGTAAACCTCCTCGGGGCCCAGTCATTCATGTGAATGACAGGATAGTTACGAGCCATAAAAATATTATGTATGTAGCTTTGTTCTTGATGCATCAGCTGCAGAACTGATGGTTTCATGCTGCCATGAACTAATGTTTCAACAGGCTTTTTAGTGGGGGTGGGGAGGGGGTCGAAAACTGCTCTGCACTTTCCATGCAACTTTACCACTTCTAGATCAAGTTCCTCACCTTCGTTTTGGAGCTGGATGTCTGTTTCCCTGCACAGAGAGGCCCTGGATTCATTCAGGGGCTGGCTGGGAAATTGCATTTTTCACTACATGCTCTGAACAGCAGTGTTCACTCTTAACATTCAGTCTTCTTAAGGAAAAATTCCTGCTATAAGGTGACCCTGTTGCCAAATCACAAAATGGAGGAGAGCAGGAGAAGACAGGGAACAGAATATTTTTTTTTTAAAATTTTTATTTTTAAATCTTGACTTTGAATCTGCTTGCTTCTTTGGTGGAAAAACTTGTGGCAAGTCTTGTTCTCCTTAGGGTGTGTAAGGGCTGGAAGGAGAGTTTGATTTCCCCCTGTGATGGCAAGTTACGCTTAAATTTCAACAGGAAAATTTGTTCATTGCGGAGTTTGACTTGGAAGGAAACTTGGCATAACTGCAGTGGGGGAAGAATATGAATCTTTCCTGGAAACCTGGTTTTGTTTTGGATGAAATCTGCTGGGCATTTCTCCCTCCTCCCTGCATGTTGGTGAGACCCCCCTGGGCTGGCCGTGGAGTGACATCCTCTCCTCTGGCATGGTGCAAGGAAGGGATGTGGTGTATAGACTTGCAGGTCTCGGTGTGATGGTGAGGGGAGACCATCAAAAAAGCAGATTTTGGAGACTTGCCTAGCAGATAATGTCCATGTGGGGAAGGCTTTGAGTGAAACGTGTGTTACTGTAAAGTAAAAGAGTTCCAGTATTTGCAAAGACCCAGAGAAGTTCCTCCTGGTAGTGGAGCAGAAAACTCTCCTTTTTTTTTTTTTGTTCCTGCTTCTGTTGGGAATTGAAGATGTGAAGTTTTTCTCACTTCAACACCACTTCCGAATTTCACTATGGAAAAGCAGGAACCTCCCATTAGGGAGCTGGGAAATGTCCCTTGATCCATCTGCATGCTTTTACCCAGGGAAACTGCTTGCAGCAATAACTATGTTGGGCCCCTCTTTTCCTGCAGCAGCCAGTCGTGTCCCATGCTGTCTCTTTCGCCAGCTCCCTGGCTGTGGAGTTTTCTTGGGCTTAGGAGATCTATCTTGTGAAATAGTAAGGTGTTAACTATCCCAAGTGTTCACACTCAGGCCTGTGGCACCTGCTTGCAGGGCAGAGGGGACACATGAAGGACCAGTGCTGAGCCACACTGTCCTCCAGTGGTGGAGCTGTGCTGACCTGACCACACTGAGAATGGAACAGCATTCTACTGCCAAAAGAGGAGGAAAATTCCCGTTTCTACAGAAATCAAGCCCTGTCTATTGGAGGGGAACTCTTATCTTTGTGAAGCTATGGCTCTGATACTTTCCAGAGTGATCTCCTCCAGCTGCTGAGCTCTGTCCCAGGGCAGCAGTGGGAGCTAGACTTGCCAGTGGTGCTTCAAACCCACCCACTGAACACATCAGGACCTTGAGGGCTCTGTGGAGAAAAAGCCACAAATGCCAAGAGCGCGTCTCTCCCTTCGCTTCTGCCTGTCGGCACGTAAGCTCTGGTGGGTGACACTGCTGCAGACCCCCTGATTTTGGGTCCTGCCATGGACAATTCAAGCTGGGGAAAAGAAACAGCCGGAGCAACTGGTATATGCCAAGCCTGTTGGGAAACATTGGCCTGGCCGTGGTGCGCAGGACAAGGACTGGTGAGGGGCTGGTGAGGTCCCTGCACCCACGCCCTTCCCTGTGCTGCTGGAGGGACTGCTGTGCCCCATCATGGAGCTGTAGGGGGCACAGTGGGAGAGCACCAGGGAGAGAGGCATGTTCCGTTGCGTCCTGTTTTGATAATTGTATTTTTCAATGTGAGGGGAGGGTGTTTTGTCATACAATTGCTTGGGGCAGGCAGGAGCCAAATCTCTTTGTGGGCTTGTTTTGGGCCCAGGGTGCTGTGTCAGTGCAGGGGTTACAGATGATCATATGTAGCAGAGATTTTACAACAAGATATTTTCCCTTTTTTTTCAAAGCTCTGTTGTGGTGTTGCTGCCTCTTTGCTCGCCTGCCCCTGTACCGCTTCCAGCTTTGGTCCTGTGGCCATGCCCCAAATTCCCTTCCTTGGCCAGGCCATGATGCTGGGCCAGCGTGGAGGGGATGGATGCCTGCCTGCTGCCTTTCCCTGAGCTCTTCCCTTCCTTGCCCTCCCCCTCTTAATTACTCACAGATCAAGGTCTGGAATGTGTTAGCAGGCCCTTGTGATCTGTGGGCTGTTGCTGGAGCCTGTTTGTGGCCTGTGTGGATCGCTTTGCCTTCCCTGCAGCTGGGGAGGGCGTGCACCCTGGTGCCCCTGCTAACCCTCATTGCCCCTAACCCCTCTCCCGCCCCTGCCTGGCGCAGGTTGGGGCAGGAGTGTGGCCCCCCGAGTTGTGCTGTGGCCATGGGGCCGTGTTCCCCATGGCTTCCCAGGTGGCTTGTGGCTCGGTCACATGTGGCCAAGTCAGGGCCCTGTGCTTGGGGCGGCCCTGGGGGGTGAGTGTGTGGCAGAGCCCCAGGCTGACTCAGCCCTCACTTCTCGGCATCTGGGGAGGGCGAGCTTGTGCATGGGGCCTGGGTGGGGGATGCAGGTCCCTCTTCCTAGGGACCCCTGAGGGGAGTGGGGGGGATGCAGGTGAAGTGCAGCCCCCATCCCCTCAGGGCCCCTTAACTCTGCCCCTTGCTCCCAGCCTGACCCTAGAACAGTTCAGCCCCGTGCTGGCTGGGTGATGATGTCCCTGTGGGGGCCTGCTGGGGACAGGAGTGGCAAATGCAGGCATAGGGGATGATGTCACTGTATCACAGCGGTGCCCTCCGGGCCATGAATAAGGAGGGTTTTCTGACTTGTCCCCACAGGAGCCGCGTGATAGGGTGACAGTCACTGCAGAAAGCACCGTCTGGCCCTGCTTCCCCATGGTGGTGCTGCCTGGGGTATGGGGGCCAGGCTGGGCCATGGGGCCCTAGTCCTCCCAGACTTGTCCCCCCAACCAGGGGATGGGTGCTTAGGGGGCCCAAGTCCTGCCCTAGCAGGAGGTCACAGAGAGCAGTCCCAGGCAGAGCTGGGGCCCTGGGCTTAGTGCTCTGGGTGCTGCATGATGATCCCAAACTGCTGGGGAGGGTCCGATCCTGCTGTGTGGCACTGCCCATGAAGCAAGCAGGTGCTCAGACCTCCTTGGGGCCACTGGGCTGGCTTGTGGGTCTCCCATGGGGCAGGACAGTGACCCTGGGATGAGGAGGTGACCCCAGGGCAGGATCCAGAGCTGCTGGTCCCTGGGCCGGGGCTGACTCAGCTGTGCCCCGCAGCATCACGTGAAACTGGGAGGGAGCTGCTGCCACAGACCCCCCCACCCCCATCTCCTTCTCTCCAACACTGTACAGACAGGCAGGCGACTGCCAAATTTTTCCAACTGCCTCCAACTTCCTCAATCCAGCGGCATAAAAGAGCTGTGGACGCGGCAGCTGCATCCCCAGTCCAGGCTGCAGCGTGCTCCCACCGACAGTGCAACGCTGGGGTAAGTGGTGAGGGTCTGGCAGAAGGCCCAGGGCCTGCCAAGGTGCTGGTGGTGTGGTTGGGTGGCTCCTGCCCCCCAGGGAAAGGGAGCCCAGTGGGAATGGGGGGAAATGGGGCCCTGCGTGGCAGCATTGGGACCCTTGCTGTTAGGGATATGAAAGGGGAAACTGAGGCACAGAGCACTGAGCAGGGTTGGGGGCTGTAGGCTCGGGGCTGGTGTCCCCCGTTCTGCCCTGGGGGCCTGGCAAGAAAGCAGACTGGGGGGGGTGTCTTCGTGGTTAAAGTAACCAGGGGAGCAGGATTCCTGGTCCCCCCCGAGCCTGCACCCCCAGACTTGGTTTCCCTGGGGCTTGGGGGGCCCTGGCAGAGCTGGAGGCTGTGAGAAAGGTGCCAGTGGGGCTGTAATGGGAACCAGCTGCCTCAGCTCATGTGATGTTTGCATGCAGCCAGCACTGCCTGCAGCGGGGTCCTGGCTCAAAAAGAAGGCAGGCAGAGGGTCCTGGCCCCCCATGGCCTGACAGCAGGTTGGGCTTGGGGTCCTGGTCCCCATGGGGGAGGGTTCTGGTCTCCCACCAGCCGTTAACAGGGTGGGCACAGGGTCCCAGTCCCCTATAGCCTGATGCTGCTGTGGTCACAGGGTCCGATTCCCTTCCAGCACCAGAGCAGGGACTGTTGCCTGAAACTGAGGTGTGCATGGGGTCCTGTCCCCCTTCCAGTACTGCCAGGCTTAGGCAGCCTCTGTCCCTGTTGCTGTCCTGCAGTGTCTGGCTGTCCTCCAGGATGTGGTGGCCCACACTGCTGGTCCTTCTGGTCCCTGCAGTGGTGGCTCAGCTGCACCCCGAGCAGGCGCTGGATGCCCAGTGGGACCTGTGGAAGAAAACCTACTGCAAGCAGTACAACGGTGAGGTACGACAGAGCCCCACGGGAGGGCACCAGCCCCTAGGGGTTACTGGGGCTATATGGAGGGGGTGACAGGTACTTCAGGAGGTGATGTCCCCCTGGGGTTGGTGCTGGTATCCCTGGGGTGTGATGCGGTGGAGTCCCCATGGTGGCAGGGGGATACGGGCAGGACCTATCCGCCCCATGCTGTACCCCAGCACCATCTCACCCTCACGGTGCAGGCAGATGAGGTGGCACGGAGGCTGATCTGGGAGAAAAACCTCAAATACATCAACACCCACAACCTGGAGCATGCGCTGGGTGCCCACACCTTTGAGCTGGCCATGAACCACCTGGGCGACATGGTGAGTGTCACCTGCGGGACAGCGATGGGGTGGGAGAGAGGGGACAGCATAAGCACCCTTGGGTACTGCTCTGTCCAGCAGCCCTAGGGCTGCACCCACGTGACCCGGCTCCTTCCCTAGACCAGCGAGGAGGTGGTGAGGACAATGACGGGCCTGAAGGTTCCCCGTAGCCGCCTGCGACGCAATGAGACGCTCTATGTCCCTGACTGGACTGACAGAGCCCCAGCTGCCATGGACTGGAGGAGGAAGGGCTATGTGACACCCGTCAAGAACCAGGTGAATGGGGTGCTCCTGGAGATGCTGGGGTGCCTGGAGCATGGTAGTTCCCCAGCATCACCCATCATGTCCCCGCAGGGTCAGTGTGGCTCATGCTGGGCCTTCAGCTCGGTGGGTGCTCTGGAGGGGCAGCTGAAGCGGAAGACGGGAAAGCTGCTCTCGCTCAGCCCCCAGAACCTGGTGGACTGTGTGACCAACAACAATGGCTGTGGTGGCGGCTACATGACTAATGCCTTTGAGTATGTCCGGCAGAACCGTGGCATTGACTCGGAGGATGCCTACCCCTACATTGGCCAGGTCAGGGGCTGGGAGGGTGGGTCGGGTCACCCCCACTCCTCCAGGCTGCCCTCCCTGTCCCCATCTTACCTGGCCTGTGTCGGTCGTGTGCAGGATGAGAGCTGCATGTACAGCCCCACCGGAAAGGCAGCCAAGTGCCGTGGCTACCATGAAATCCCTGAAGGCAATGAGAAGGCTTTGAAGAGGGCTGTGGCCAGGATTGGACCTATCTCTGTGGGCATTGATGCCAGCCTGCCCTCCTTCCAGTTCTATAGCCGAGGTGAGGGCCAGGGGGGAACCCCCACTGTTGGGGGCCAGCTTGGTGTCAGCCTGGGGAAACTGAGGCACGGATGGGTGGTTTGTCCTAAGCGTGACCACCTGTCCTGTCCCTTAGGCGTGTACTACGATGAGAGCTGCAATGCTGAAAACATCAACCATGCAGTGCTGGCGGTGGGCTATGGCACGCAGAAGGGCACCAAGCACTGGATCATCAAGAACAGGTACGATGGGACGGGTTTTCTGGGCCGGGGTTTGCCTAGGCTTTGCCAGCAGCTCAGGCTGTGCCTTCTCTTGCTACAGCTGGGGCGAGGAGTGGGGCAACAAAGGCTACGTGCTCCTGGCACGCAACATGAACAATGCCTGTGGTATCGCCAACCTCGCCAGCTTCCCCAAGATGTGAGCGCTCCCAGCCCGCTCCCTTCCTGCGCCCATCAGGCTGTCCTGCCTGCTTCTGTCTTCAGACTCATCCCTTTCGCTCTCGGTCTCCAAAGCTGCCATTGCTGCAGGGGGATCACTGCTTCCCCATGAGAAATCTCCCCCAGGAGAGGGGCAAGCCCCTAGCTGCAGAGAAGCACTGCCATCAGCTCCCCACAGGCCGTGCCAGCACAATGTGTGCCTGGTGCCACCTTCCTGTGGCAGCGGATGCTCGGGGCCAGGCTTGGCCAGCTCCAGGGAGGCCGACTCGTCTGGAGATACTTGTGCAAACCGGCCTGGCGCCGGCCTCTGCCTCCAGGAGCAGGGTGTGGGAGCGCTGGGGTCCTCCCTGTGCTGAGGGATCCCCTGCCCATCTCCACCTGCATCCCAGGGGGATGTGGAGAATGATACGATTTTATTTTTAAAATAAACACTGTTGGGAATAAAGCTCAGCCTGGTTTGCCCTGTGCTGCTCTGACCTGGTGGTGGGAAGGGGCTGCTGTGGGGGGGAAAGCCCTTCCCTCCCCCAAGCCGTTGGAGCTGCAGGCACGAGGTGGCCACCTGGGGTGAAGCAGGAGAGAAGGGGCTGCTGCTGCTGAGGGGACCACAAAATGCTGGTGGCCTGAGAACAGGAAAAAGCAGTGCCTGTCCCAGCTTCCCCCCTCCAGCCAGCGCTGCTTTCCTCTCTTCGTCTGGGCCTCCTGCTGTTACTGGGGCTGTTGCAGGGCAGTGGGGCTGCAGGAAAGGCCAGGTATGGTCTGTCTGCTCCCAGTGGTTCTTCTGTTGGCTGGAGATGGGAAAAATCCCCTCTGGTTTTGTAGGATCCCTGCAGCAGGCTGAAGAAACGGGGGTGGTGGGGGTGGTGGCAGGGGGGCAAAGGAGGGGAAGGAAAGTAGAGCAAGCACTAAGCAGCTGGTGCAGGGCAACTATCCGTGCCAGGGCTGGGAGGTGGTTTGGGTGGCAACCCAAATCCATGTGTTCCTTTTAATGAAACAAATTGAAAAATGGCTGTGACAAAGCTCACTGTGAGTCTTAACAGGAAGGCAAGGTGATATTTGCTTTTAAAAGCTCACACAAAAAAATTTAGAAATTAAAAAAACTTCTTTTCCCCACTCACACCCATGCGCTGCCATGCACCAAGATACAGGTGCCCAAATGTCTTGGCCACATCTGTGGGGATGCACAAGATGAGTGACACCAGCTGATTCATCAGGGCTGGCTGGGATGCAGCAACAGTGTTTGAAAATGGAGCACTGAAAAGAGAATGAAATCGGTGTATTTCCTCATTTGCCAGCTCCTTGCCACAGCCCCTGGTGGCAAGCAGGGGGACATCCTCACACCCCCAGGTTTCTCTCACATGCCCTGAGGTCGAGCTGGGCGCTGTGGGGAGCTGCACCACAGCCAGGCAGGCAGCTGAGGTGTTTCCACAGCGTGCTTTAGGCTGGGGACGGTAGAGCAGCGGTCCCTTTGCACTTGCCTGCAGGCCAAGGCTCATCTCTGTCTCTGTGGTGCCTCTCCCTCAGCTACTCCTTTTCCTCAAGAGCTGCCACATTGATGGAGAGGGGAAGTGGCTGGGTGGCAGAGAAAACAGCTGGGGATGCATGTGGTTCCCAGAGAGGAAAATTTCTAGGGTTGTCACCACATGTGCACTGGAAGGGTCTGATCCTGCCTGCTGGCTGCACGGGGGCAGCAGAGCATCACTGTGCGATGAGATAGCTCCTGGCCATGGGAAAAGGCACTGAGGAGATGGCTGGGTTTGGGAATTGCAGTGGGGAAGTCTGACCCCTGTGGAGCCAGGCTGGGGACCTGGCGCTGCTTCCCCAGGCCAGGCCTGGCCTGGCCTGGCCTTGCTGGCTTGCGTTGCCTTCCTGGCAGCAGCACCAGAGCAACCTGACCCCGTGTTGGACTGGCAGCTCTGGAAGAAAGCCCACAGCACAGAGTACTGCCACCGGGCGCTCCAGGTACAGGACAGACCCACTCTCCTGTTGTGCAAAGCAAACCTCAGCATGTGGTGAATGCAGGTGCGCTTCTTTTCCCTCAGACCAGCGAGGAAGTGGTTGCTCTGCTAACTGGGCTGAAAGCCCCGTGGGCACAACCGGGCACAGAAACTGAGCCTCTTGCAGGGATGCTGTGCAGGATCTGGTGTGTTTTCCCCTTGCCTGCCTTTGCCAGGATGGTGCATGCTGCTATGACCTGGTGGCGTAGGCAGCCTCCTGCTCCAGGTACGTCGAGTTCCTTCCTGCAGAACGATGAAGCTGTGCTGAAGGGCGCCAGCGCCAACCTGGGGACAGTCCCTGCCTGCACCAATGCCAGCCAGCCCACCTTCCTCCTGCATGAAGCGGGTACGTCTTCCAGGGAAGCGCAAGAAAGGGCTGCGCTTCCCTCCATGCAGCCTGACTTCACTGAATGTGGATTTTTTGCAGCTTTGACTTTCACTTGCGTTTAGCTTGTGTCGCCCTCATTCTTGGCGACAGGCATCAGTGGCATCAGTAATGCCTCCTGGAGAGTGAATGTAATTCCCTTTGGGGCAGGTGGATGGGCAGCTGCTCTGGGCAGCTTTCTTTACACTGTCCGGCTGGCGTAAAACAGCTTTTAAATGCACATCAGCATTCTTTAGGTGTATTTAGGGCCCAGCTCCATTGCAACAGCAGTGTGAAGAGCCTTTGATTAAGCCCTGTAAACCGTAACGGACATACCTCAACCAAAACGCTTCTGCATGGTGCATTGGGCTGGAGGCACAGCCTGAGAGATTGCTGCAGCTGGGCTGCCCCTCGCCTGGAAACATACTGGGGTGCATCTCTGGATGTTTTCTTTCACTGTTTAAAATGCAGAACAAGAAGTTAAAAAAAAAAAAAAGTGTTGAAATGAAACAGTCCTGCTTATACAGATGCATCTCTGAATCAGCAAAGCTACGTTCAGCAACTGAAAACCAAAAAAAAAAAAAAGGGAAAAAGGGGAAAAAAAAGGGAAAAAAGAAAAAGAAAAAACGTGGGCAGTTCTGTAAACAGAGCTCCCTTATTTTCATGTCAGAGCTGGGCTAAAAAAGCACTGGTTTCTTCCTGTATGTCTCATTTCTGGCCTTGGTAGGTCTTTTTCAAAACAAAACGTATTTTTAGTATGCAAAACCAATTCACATACCTTTGCCTGGTATTTCCCTCGCGGCTTTGACTCACTCCAGTGTGTAGAAAATAATTTATTTCCCTCTGCTACCCTTGCCAAGAAGAGTTAGAGGCAGCAAAATCTGGCAGTGACAGGGCAGCAGTCAGAAGGTTCAGCCTCCCTTTTATCCAGAAGATACAAGTTTGGTGATTCCTGTGGCTGCTAGGGAGATAACATGAGGCAGGTTGTAGCATGGGGGTGAGATTGGGCTAAGTATTAAGAACAACAACAAAAAAACAGTGGGGGTGAGGGAGGGATGGTATAGAAAGTAGCAGTTACCACCTGTTTTCTAATTTTGATTTTTTTCCTTCTTCCAAAAGTCAGGGTGTGCGTTTGGTGTCCAGGGCTATATCGGATCGGTGAGGAACCTTTGGGAACCACTGTGGGGTTGCTAGCTACAGTGCCTGCCCCCAGATTTAGACGGGCTTCCAGCTCCAGGACGAGCTCCTGAGATGCCACCACTCACCCTGCAGACCTCAAGGAAGTGGGGATCTGCTCCAGCTTTACCTTTCTTAGGAACCCGGTTGTGTTGCTACAGATAAGCAGCGGAAATTGTGAGCGATCTCATTCAGTTGGTTTGCTCAAGTGTCTCGTCAAGTATGACCATTTCATTAACTCTCCCCAGGAACATCCACTAATAAGGGATAATCTTTTAGGAATTATTTAAATTATTTAGGTGGAGGGCTCTCTGTCGTCATCGCTCTCTCGCAATCTCCGGCAGCCACAGTTGCCTTTCAGAAAATGACTCAGCTGCAGCTTAAAGCTCCTGTGACACTGCTTTGCTTCCTCCTCCTCTCTCAGAAGATGGTTTCTTGCAGCCATTTTATGTCCCATGGTGCAGGGGGATGTGCCCTCCTGCCTGGCTCTCCTTCATGGGGGCCTGGTGAAGCTCCAAGCTGGAGCATGACTTCCAGGCAGCTGCTGCCACAGACTTTGGCTGCGTTTCCAGACTGATTGCGCTGCCTGCAACTTAACGTGCATTAAATGCATCTCCCACTGTCTGTGCAGCAGGGACTGGCCATGGATACACCAAGATCAGCTCTGGGACATGGCTGTATTTAAACCATGTCTTCTGGTCTGTGCATCTGCACAGAAAAGTGGAAAAAAAAGTGATTTTGTATGTACTTGCTTTGGTTGAGTTAATGCGTGGCTGGGGCTGGGCAGCAGCACGGCTCTGGGCTCCCAGCTCCACATTAGCTCATGGAAATGCAAACAGCCCCTCAGGGAGGGGGGGTGCGAACCCTGCTCCTGCCCTCCCCAGCCACATAAACCTGGGAGAGCCTTGGTGCAGCTCCGTGATGACGCGTGGGTGCTGGGGACAGGCGCTTCGCCCAGCTGCAATCCACTGTCAGGAGTGGAGGGGCCGGGGCGGGCACCACAGGCCTGTTCTCGGCTAAGTGAAAACGAAATCAGAGCATTTCCTCATTTCTCAGCTCATGTGATTTGATCAGCGAGTCACAGCTGTGGTCCCTGGATGCGTGAGCCTCTGAGTGTCCCGGCTGTGGGGTGACAGTGGGGACGCTGGGCAGGTCCCTGGCACCCCTCTGCTGACACCCGTGCCCCCTTCGCTGACAGAAGGCTGCCCAGGTATGTGAGTTGCGTTCGTGGTTTAAAACTCCAGGAAAACCCAGCGCTGAGGAAGTAAAACTGAAGAAACACGGTTTGTATGTTGGACTTTGCGTCCACCTTGTCTCGTCTCCTCCAAACATCCCTCTGTGGATGGTTGAATTGCAGCAGCCCCTCCTCAAGAGCTGGCAGGTGTCGACTAGATGAAAATAGGATTCTTTTATTTTTTTAAAGTGCTGGAAAACACAGGTTTGTCAAGGCAACCGCCTGGCCAGGGGATGGATTAGGCTCCCTCGGGAAGGGTTTCTCAGTGTGGAAGCACTATATCATGCGTGTCTGGATGCGTCCCTGCCTGTTGGCGGGCATAGGCTGTGTCCAGCAGAGCTTTCCCCGAGGGTACTTTTGAGTCCCGGGTGGGATTCCCCTGCCCACCTCATGGGGTGGCACAGGGCTGTGGGCAGGACAGGGCAGTCAGCATCACCCTGTGTGGAAACCCTGCCAGGGGCACGCTGGGGAGCCCAGTGATGACACCCTGACCTGCTCTGCCTCCCTTACCAAACTGGCTTTGTCACACAGCGGTCAAGCACAGCCCTGCTCCAGCTCTGAGCCCGTGGCTCCCAGCGCGCGTGCAGCATTGCGCCAGCTCCCTGGGCCTGGCCGCACAAAATGGAGCTGCTGGCTCGCATTGCCTTCCTGGCCGTGCTGGTGGCAGTGCTGGGGCAGCCCGACCTCACGCTGGACTGGCACTGGCAGCTCTGGAAGAAAGCCCACGGCAAAGAGTACCACCACCAGGTAGGGGCAGTATGGGGGACACGGTTTGGCAGGGGGTCCCAGCCACCCTTCGGGGGGTGAAACGGCCACAGGTGCTGCTGCTGCCCACTGCAGCGCTGTGGGGCTGGGTTTGGTTTCAGAAAGAGGAAGGGGAGCGACGTGCGACGTGGGAGAGGAACCTGCGCCTTGTGACGCTGCACAACCTGGAGCACTCCCTGGGGCTGCACTCCTACCAGCTGGGCATGAACCACCTGGGTGACATGGTAGGTGCTGCGCAGAAGTGTTGGGCTGCGGTACTAATTACCTGAGGGGGGGACTGACAAAACGTACAAGTGGGTCGGGCAGAGAATCTCCCAACAGCCCTTCTCAGTCTGTCCTCTCCTTGTGGCCTCCAGAAGGCACAGCCTGACTGCTCAGTCACTGCTGATTTCAGCCTGCCCGCTTGAGGCAATCGGGTGTGAGGAAATCTTCCACTTAATGCAGTATTTGTAGTGTGTGGACTTGGTCCTGGTCATTATATGTATATGCAAATTTTACCCTTTCTGTACCCCAAGACTATAGCATTGTTTAATGAGACATACTGGCTTCTAGGGATTTCTGGTCCTGGAGTCAAGCTTCATATTTTTTTTTTTTCTTGCCCTTTCCAATGAATGGCTAGAATTTAAATGTAAAAAAAAAAAAAGCCAGAGATCTCCCCAAAACCTCTAACTCTCACAGCTCAAGGGAAACCCATCTCCACCTCCCACATGCCCTGTGTAAGCCTTATCAGAGACAGGGACATAATGAACTGGTGCTTCTACCTGCAGACCAGTGAGGAAGTGGGGGCTCTGCTAACTGGGCTGAAAGTCCCCCGCAGGCACAACCGGACCTCCACGTACCGACCACAGGTGGGCAGCAGAGTCCCAGACACCGTGGACTGGCGGGAGAAGGGCTGTGTCACGGAGGTGAAGAACCAGGTGCGAAGTTCTCCCCATCCCGGTCCACGCTGGGGCAGCGCGGGGCAGTGCCTGAGCCTTGCTGGGGCTTTTGCAGGGTGCCTGCGGGTCATGCTGGGCCTTCAGCGCCGTGGGAGCCCTTGAAGCCCAAGTGAAACTGAAAACAGGGAAGCTAGTGTCCCTGAGCGCCCAGAACCTGGTTGACTGCTCCATGATGTATGGGAACAAGGGCTGCAGCGGAGGTTTAATGACCAACGCTTTCCAGTACATCATAGACAATGATGGGATTGACTCAGATGAATCCTACCCGTACATGGCTCAGGTAGGCATCAGACCTAGACAGTATCTGAAATCCCCAGAGAAATGCCTGGGCATTAAAGGGAGTGGGGAAGCAAGGTGGCAATTTGTTCTGCTCTCCTGTATAGAAACCCTTTCCCTCCTCCACTGCTCGTTTCCCTCTGTCTTGGCTTTCACCAGTCTCCTGTGCCATCGTAGTCTTTGCAGCTAATTCTTTCAAGCCTGGGGGTCTTTAGCCCTTTTTAATTTTTTTTTTTTAAAAAAATTTTTTTTCCCCTCATGGGTGAATGGCTAGACTGGGAGCCAGAATTTCTACAGGTTCTTTTCTGTCCTACATAAATTGAGGCATCATACCACACGGAAGAGAAAAATGGGACATCACTCCTGGGCCCTGTTCTGAGCTCTCTGTGTTATTCCATCCTCAGTAGTTTAAAAATGCTGTATTGATGTTTCTACAGTTTCAGTGGGTAGAGGTTTCCCATCAACTACATTCATACAGTTTTTTGAAAAGTCGCCTGTAACAGATGCTGTGCGAGTGCTGCAGCATGCTGGTCCTGCCACTGTTTTGCATTGTTGAGCTATGAGCAAATAAATATTCTCGTGCTGAGAGTCTTGATGTCCAGAGACAAAAAAGGCCCTGGAATGACCTACTGTCTTGAAAACATGGCCTGTGGAACAAAGTCAAAGGAACAGCTGCTCAGTCTAAGGAGGAAAAGTGAAACACAAGTCTTAAAACATGCAGAAGGCAGCCACAGGGATGAAAGATGCTGCTCTCTGTGTCTAGCACGAGAATGAGGAGCCACAGGCCTAATTTACAATAGAGGCAATTTAGGTTAAACGTGAGGTAGAGTCTTCCAATGGGAAGGGTGAGGAAACAATGACAGTTTCTCTAGGGAAGTTGTAGAACTATTGTCATTGGAGGTTTATAGAAAAAAGGCAGAGAATACTGTTGAAATGATTTAGCTGCTCTTGCTGTGGGGAAGTGAGATGGACAAGACAATTTCTTCAGATCCCTTCAGCCATCTGCTCTGTAATTCTATGTACAGAAAAATTATGGTCAAAGAAAAGCAAAGAACAAGGTAGTGTAGAGTAAAAGGGGGCTGATAGAAAACACATACCTGAAAGTCTTGAGATGCTCCTGGTGGATTCCACACGTTCCTCTTCTCAACTCCCTCTTGTTCCTGTCAGAATGGGACATGTCAATATAATGTTTCCACACGAGCTGCCACTTGCTCCAAGTACGTTGAGCTCCCATATGCTGATGAAGCAGCCCTGAAAGATGCTGTAGCTAATATCGGACCAGTCTCTGTTGCCATCGACGCAACCCAGCCCACGTTCTTCTTGTACAAGTCAGGTATGTCCTTGCACCCCGGTGGGCCACACAGATCTGCGGCCATGTTTTGTCTTCTGTGTCTCTCTACATGTAAGGCTTATGAAACTTAAATCTGGGTTGAATTTGGCAAGTCAGGACTTAGTTGCTAGATGAAGGCATTAATATGACAAAACCTAAGCAGGTTTAGTAGCAGCATTAGCTGCTATCAGCCTCTAGTATAGTCAGTGCTGAATTCAGTCCCACTTCGCTGATGGGGCCTCGTGGGCTGACAGCATGCTTTCTCCACACTCTGTTGTTTTGCAGGTGTGTATGATGACCCACGGTGCACGCAGGAGGTGAATCACGGAGTACTTGTGATTGGTTATGGCACTCTAAACGACAAGGATTACTGGCTTGTGAAAAACAGGTAAAGGCACTGCAGTAAGTCACTGAACTCTATATGCTCGCTATCTACAGTGGTAGTCTTCTCATAGGAAATCTCCCTCTGCTCACACTGACAGCCTCACACTACGGATTTTATAGCAACTGATATTTACATAGATTAGAGGGCGGTCAGGTCCATGCCTGTGCAATGGGGGTTGTTATAGAGTTGGAAGTTGAAAGTTAAAAATATTCTCTAGGGATTCATGTTTAACCGTGTCAAGGCACCTTTATGTCCTCCTAGCAGTGTGAAGGAACTTTAAATGCATTTAAAATACATATACTCTAAGTTCCCTTTATGCTGAGGTGTGCCATTGTAATTTAATCTGGAATTTGAAGTTCCATGAAGCAGTTGATCAAAACACTTCATCGCAGACACAAGGAAGTCTGAATGGTTTTGTTTCTTCACTTGCCTGTAAAAAGCTTCATGACAGAGACCTCAAAAATGTCGGGATGTTGATCAAGCTGCTACTTTACAGAAAAAGGAATCTAATTTTTCTGATGTGTAATCATTTGTTTCCTCTCCCAAAAGCTGGGGTGTCCATTTTGGTGATGAGGGCTATATCCGCATGTCAAGAAACCATGCAAACCACTGTGGGATTGCCAGTTATGCCTCTTACCCACAAATATAGAAGGACCTCGTGCTTTGGAGAGGACTCCTGCAGCTTCAGTTAAACTGCTGATGCTATGCTTGCATAAATCTACTGACTTCAAGAATCATTTTCTGTCTCTATGAGCAAAGACCTTTTGTTAGAGAGGGGGGGTCCTTTGTGTGGATCTGGTGGGAGGATTTTGGAGTATGATTTACAGGCACGAAGTGGCTTCTTTCTGGGGAAAAAAAGTTCTGTCAGAGTAAAATTGCGATACCTACAGTTACAACGGAGATCTTGTTTTCCTCTCTCCAGTTTAGCACTGAGTACTGTTATCATGACATGGATATGATTGTATCTCTGTGCGATGATGTCAATGAAATTGCAGGCTTTGTTTGAAAAATAAAAGATCAGTTTCACTGGCCCCAAACTCTATATGTTGTGTCTGGAGGCACAAGTGTGTGCCGGAAGGAACTTCAGCGTGGCTGGCTCTAGCTGCCACCTTCTTTTCTGGCACTACTACAGCTCCCTTTTCCTACAGCTGACAGATGATGCTTGAATTTGCCCACTTGCTGTCTTTGGCAGCAATCCTGTAGTTTGCTTGTCCTTGGTATGGTAAATTAACAACTTTTTTTGGTTTAAAAAAAAAAAGAAAAGAAAAAGCAGGACAGAAACCTTTCCTTGGGAAAGGAATGGTATTTCAAGGGCTTCTCCAGGAGGAAAATCTCTCCACAAATTATGTTTCCCTCCATAGTATGTTTGTGATTTGGGAATGGAGGATGTGGACCATTGCACCAAGCCTGTTGGAGTTCAAGAAGCATTTGCACAATGCTCTTGGACATATGGTTTGATTTTGGGTGGTCCTGTATGGAGCCAGGAGTTGGATCTTCGTGGGTCCCCTCCCACTTGGGATATTCTGTGTTTCTATGATTCAATGGCATTGTGCAAGCCTGAGATGCCACCAGCACTGTGGGAGATGTGGGGAAGTTGAACAAGTCTCCAGCTGCAAGGTAGGACATGATAACACGCACATCACCTATCAAAATTATCACATGCTTGCCTTTGCAGCTCTTTGTAAGCTTTTCAGATAGGTGTGTGTGTGTGTGGTATTTTTTAATCTTTTTGCCAAAGCTTTGCTTAGTCCTAAAACCTTATCAAAGGAGGGCATTTCCTTTCCAAGTGTGCACATGCAGCTCCAACTCTGTCCTTGAAAGGGGATTCAAACCATCTTATCTCCAGCAAAAACATCAGCCAGTGAAGAGCTGATGGGCCAAAGCTCTCCGTCCTGCTGCCTGTTGAAGTTTTCTTCCCCTCGGTCTCTGTACTACACCCTGTTCCTCTCTGGCAATCCCTGTGTCCTCCTGTCTGTCTGACATTTTCCCTTGTCTGCCCCCCTGTCTGTCTGCCTATCTTTCCTTAGAATTCTCTCTCTGTCCCTCTGTCCCGTCTTTCTTAATGTATTTTTTGATCTCTCTCTCTCCCTCTCTGCCCCTAATGCTTTTCTCCATCTCTGTCCTGTTTACCTCTTTTTCTTTTCCTGCCCACTGTCCTGCTTCCTCCCCCTATTTTTTGTCCTTCTCTCTGTTCCCATCATTTCTTGCTGTATCCTCCTGTCCAGCTGGCTGCCCCCCTTTTCCCTCTCTGTGCCCCTGCCTGTTCCCCATTCCTTTTTGCTCTTCCTCCATCACTGTCTTGCCTTTCTCTCTATCTTTGTCCAGACCTG
>VXAL01014904.1:19348-41244 GCA_013399475.1 Chauna torquata
AAGTTTAATCATTACGTTAACCTCTATTAGAAATAGTAAACCCCTCAGGAACCACTCAGAACTCTTCTGACATCATCAGCTTGGAGAAAGCAATGAATTGTTCTGTACTACTAGGTGAGGGAACTGTGGGAAAATAATCGCTCCAGATGATACCCCGCAATACCCATGAATATGGAAAGATAGACATGCTTAGGCATTATAATATTTAAAAATTATGTTACAACTACAAGAAAGAAGAGTAAGCAATGAATTTCAGCAGTCTTTTTTTTATTCTAATGTCTTCATTTTATGAATTATTAGCTACTTTTGTTTTTAATTTCTTTTTCTGTCTTAAAAGAAATGTGGTTACACTCTCAAAAGAAGGTTCTGAAGCAAAATCAAAAAAAAAAATTAAACTCCACCAAGTTATACTAATGTATTTACCACAAAATAAGTCATCATCTCTAATCAGAATTACCTTAGTTGGGAAATAGCGTTTGGTCTTGAATTGCTTAAGGAAAGAGGAGAGGAAAAATGTTGTAAAGAATAATATGACAGACCAGAAGAGAACATCTGGAATATATGGTCCATGATGGCCACAAGCTGATCCATGAAACACACCATGAAATTCTAAACATTCCTGCAAAGAGAGAAAGTGCCTGAATTTCTAAATTTCTAGTCATTTAATATATTCAACCTAACTTGAAACCTATCAGTAGAAAACACTCATGAAAATTTCCACAATCCCCAAAAGGAGGAGGCTCTTTCCTCCATCAGTAGCTCATCCTGAAATGCCAGAAACATGTGCCGTCTGTTCCAGAAGAGCCACAGTAGCAATTATTACTCATTATTTCAGGATCCCAAAATGCTCCCAGATGCCCCAACATTCATTTTTTACATTCACCTCATTTCTATTCTATTTCTCAAAGTATCACAAGACTGTGTGTAAATAAAGGCTGAGGACTAAGTCCAGGAAAAGCAAACTATCCAACATCAATTTTCAAGTTCATGAACATAAAAATAAGATTTCCTCAGTTTCTTCCACCTCTTTATTTTTGGTTTGGTTTGTCCTGATACAGTTAAAGGAAAAACAGATTACTGCAAAATCAGATTAACCACACCGATCGGCTCACTGAAATGCAAAGTGAAGAATTAAAAGTAGACACAGAATACAAGGAATGAACATGCCAATAGAGCAAATAGCTGGAAGGAGCATTTCCACAGCCTACTCTTCGAACAAGTTAAATTTATTTAAAAAAAAAAAAGTAACCTATGNTGGGAAGAATAAAAGTGTTAAATAAAAAGAAAAGTTATATAAAATTTTAAAAAATCTAAAATAAGTATAAAAACTACTTTCACAAGAAACTGCCTTTCCGGGTAATTACGGTAGACTAGGAGCCATTGGTGGTACATAGAAAACACTACAGCTAAAACTCTAGCAAAACACTGAGGCCTTTAATAGTATTTCTGCAGTGCAAAATACATCCTAATTTCAGTGACAGCCTCTAGGTTCAGACACACGGAAAGCTCATACATAGATATCTACTGCCATTTTAGATATCCTGAGAAGGCTTGAAGAGGCACACACAGCTAGCAAGTACAACAAAATATATAGCAGATCCAAATCGTACAAAATGAAGGTGTAGACCAGATGCTAGGGTATGCAAAGCAGCTGTATGCATCTGTGTTTAGGTGACTGAATCCCACCCAAGGCATTAATCAGACATGGTTGTGAAATATCCAGTTCAGAAAGTAATGCTTTAAAGCTTATTCTTTCAAATGGCCCTCCCCATTTTCTTTTACCTTCAGTTTTCCAAATAATTATTTTCTTCCAATCAATTTTTAGGTAGTTTCTCTCATGCTGTTTTAAGTTTTATACCAATGTCTAACATGAACTGAAGAAACGTGTCTGCTAGCACATTTTAACTTCAAATTCCATCTTTGCAGCTTCTTAAAAATATTTATCCATCCTTTCCAGGAAATTGAAGGAAACTATCCCCTGTTTATTGAGCTCATCATATTCATCTGTACTTCAGCAAGACTGTTCTGTCTACCAATATTAAAGTGGCTACCTCAAGCAGCCATTTATGATACTAGAATTTACTGTCGTGAAGTCACTTATCTAAAGCAGTACAATGACTGCTTAAAGCATTATGGGAGGAATAACAGTATTCAACAAAATACAGTTTTAAAGAAACCACTCTGTGCTTGAAGTCAGAAAGAAACCAGGTAAGAAATATTAATAAAGACCGGTATTGTGTGGGTTTTTTTGTTTGGTTGTTTTTTTTAATGTGTGTTTTTACATATATGCACACACACAGGTATATGTGTACACACTCCCACACACACCCCTTTTAGATACTCACAGATACTGTAAGGTTACTCCATGCTATAGTTTCCACAGACTTATTCATACTCCCCCACATCCGCAATGTGTCATTGCTGGGGTTCTGAGGCTCAGAACACACGCACCTGATGGGACGAAAGAGAAGGAAAAAAAAAACTATATGCTTTTAAGCGCATAAATGACAAATGCATTGACTTGAAGTAATTTCAAAAAGTCCTGAGGAGTCTAAGCCAGAGTTTACCCCAACCTTCTATGAAAGAAGCAAAGCGCAAAGCTCTTCCTTACGTGAAATGAATTACAATTGTTGCCGGGGGGAAGGTGGCAAGCAGGTGCCAGGAGTCACAAAAGAAGCAACTGCACAGGAGGTTTTTACACACTGGACAAAACCCAACCCATGTATTTTAAAGAATTAGAAGCAGGCAAGACATTGACTTAACTATGTGACTGATCTGCCAGTTTTTAAATAGAATAACACCCGATAATAAAACAAAATAGATAATACATGCGGACTTCTACACATGGTGAATCAAAGAAAACAAAAATCCAAATGACACCACCTTATGACAATCTTAGACTAAAATATTCTATGTTAATTGTAAAGATTTCTACATAAAGGTTAATATATACAAATAGGTTTCCAGGACTTTGTACAAATTCATGTCTCTAGATATCTATACAGCATACCATCTCACAATAAGGCAAAATCCAGTTACTGCCATTGTACACCAACATAAGAGAGAACAGAGACTGGAACCACTGTATTTAGAAAACTGGTGTCGATGACACAGTTTCAGTGGCTCCTTTTCAAACCAGACGTGTCATTAGCCTCTAGAAGTTCCTGAATCGTTTCTTTTCTAAAATGTTGGCAGTTAGCCATTCATCTTGTATTTGACATGCCTTCTGATCTATACATGACCAAAAGCGGTCACCCTAAGTTTAGACACAATTTGAGTATGTAGTGGGCTAAATGAAGAAGTAGAAACATAAATGTCTCAGATTTAAAGTAATTGCATACATTTTTATTAACTTTCTGTACAAGTAAAAGTGCTCCTGTCTACTGCAGTGGTTCACAAACTTGTTGGCTTGCAGAATTCTTTTTGCTGGATGGGTTCACAGAAGTACACATCAGTAAAATAAAAAAATAAATAAATACAATACACACCACATTGAATATTGATTTAATGAGATGTTTTCAATAAAGTTACTGAAGTACAACAAACTAAGTTTAACATGTAAACATTTATGTAGAAGAAGAGAATCTGATAATTAGCAAGAAGTAAGTCTCAGATGAAAGTTTTTTCTAAGAGATTCCTCACAATACTGAAAAAACAAACAAACAAACAACTCTGGAAGGTAAAGCTTGCATTCTGATAGCATGAAGGGCTAGAAGGAAAAAGCAATAGATGTGTATGCGCAAAAGGAATGTAATTTGCAAAGCATGGTATTGAGGAAACTTGTAAAATAGGAAGTAAATACACTCTCTTTAGATAACTGAATCCTAAAGTAACAGCAAAAGAAAATATGAGAAAATTGGAAACCAGTAACTCCTGTAAAGTAGTTGCAAAAAAAGAGTAACTTGAGAAAGGAATTGCAACAGTAAGTGTGATGAGAGGCAAAGAAAGCATCTTTAATTGTTGATTAAGGCAGTAACGTGAAAAAGCATGCTGAAAGAAGACCAACAAACTTCTCAGCAAATGCAATAAAGATAAAGAATGCCACCAAGCAGATAAGTGGAAATCTGGGAAGATTTCCAGAATCTTACAGCATATGTAAGAGTATTCGAGACTGTCTTCTGGCTCACTTGGAAGATTCCCCATGGAGGGAACAGAAAAAATGAAGAAAAAAGAAAAAAGCACTTTTAAAAGGCCATATTCCCCACAGCTTTCCAATAGGAAAAAAATACCAAACAAAACAAAACTGAAGCTTGTGGAACATCCAAAAAGACAAGTGTGACGCCTCACAGAGCTCAACCAAGGAGATGTCAGTCACTCCTTCCTTTCTCCACCCCAATGGTCATACGCTCACTTAGCATAGCAGACAATCGTGTGGCAAGGGTCAGAAGAAGACTCACAGTAACTGTTTCCTGCCAGATGATCCAATTTAACATTCTCACCAAGGATTGAGTGAGGTCCCACTACCAGCAAATAGGAGGATAAGCAGGCAAGAGAAAGGAGGGAATAAGGAAACGTTAGCGTGACCGTGCTCCCATGGCCCACTCGACAAAATGGCCTGGATAACGACAACTGTTAAGACAAGAAAATGACTGTAAATGCCACGTGTGGATGGAATACAAGCAGTAGTCTGAGAAGTTGTTTGCCCGAAAGTCATCATGTTGAAGAGGAAGATGCAAACCATCAGCTGGATTAAACACTAACAAGGGAACAATAAAAAGACTTTTGGAAATAAATAAACAATCCTGGAAAGAAATGCTAATGAAGCATGAATATTTGTAAAGTGAGGAGAGATCCTGGAGTGGAAACACAACAGCTGTAATCTGGTTTGACACCTCCAGAAGTCACCCTGCATGCATCATGACCTCTGCCTTGGCCAGACAGAGCCACCCCCGCAGGACACCAACTAGTTTGCCCTCCAGCTAGGGTCTGACAGCACAGGGTACAAGCAGGGACTCCCACCTCAGGTGTATGGATGTGACCTTGAAGAGGGCTCTAACCAGCACATGACTTAGCAGACTGTAGAGAACCACATAGGTACAAGTAAAGCTGAAGCACCCACATCTCCAACAGGAGGGGAGCACTGGCAGGAGAACCTGTGCTCCTCAAAGACAAATTGTGATCGTAACCCAAATGTCTGGGACTGGAGGGTCAATATTGGTGTGGGCTTGTTTAGACCTTTTAGGGATTAGCACTAGAATACAATTTAGAAATGTGCTGGTTCTTACTACTATTTAAGTGTCTAGCATCATGGTTCATCCACTGTGTTACTGATACTGATGCTAAATGTATGGATCACTGACTGACAATTATGTGTTGTTGATTAATCCAAGAACAGCTTTGATTCTGATTTGGTTTAAACTACATGAACTGAGCAGTTTTTCCCACTAACAGCAGGATCCCCTCCTCCCAGCAGGTGTGAGCTGTTAACTCAGTTTATCACATTTCATGAAACCATACCCTAAGCTTGAAAACTGCACACTGAGGAGCAAAAGGTAACGCAGGAGATCATAAAAAAATATAATGATATATAGATATAGATATATATAAAGTTAAAGAAGATTAAGAATAAAATATTAAAAAAATAAAAAATACAGAACATCAAGACATGGTATAACAATTATTCAATGCTGGTTTCACAGTATAAGTGAACTGTTTTAGTTCAGAAACAGTACAGCTGCACACTAAAAAGTAGGTAAGAGGCACAACTGCCACATAAATCAAATGTAAAAAGATATACTTTAATAGCTTGCTTACTGTATCCCTTAAATAAAATGAAGTTACTTTCATATTGATAGTTTTACTGCTAATTATTATGATGAAAAGAAACAGTAGCTCTATTAAGGCAGGAAATAAAAAATGTGGCTGTCTTTTTCTTGTTATTTTCCTCTCTGTTATCAAAAAGAAATTCTAAAAAGTCAAGTATCCCCCACAACTGCAGTAGAAAGCAACAGTGTTTAAAGATGTTAACTCCTCGTTCCTAGCACAGGAAAGCTGCGGAAGCTCTCCGTGCCTCAGCTGCCTGGAAATAACCCCCACCCAGGTAGGGGAAACCATCATGATTTCTTGCAAGGCAGAACTCCTGTCCAGCTAATGGAACTTGCTGACCTTTAATCAAGCTGCAGATAAAACAGACATTGTCACAGCCCCTCATCCCTTCCAACCACCAATAGCTAACACAGAAAATTCAAACCCACAGCATCCTGAATAGAATTTTTCTGAGGTTTCTCATGCTCCTATCACCCCCAGTATTTCTCCTACCCCACCACTAAGAGGCACACACTGCAGTTTGGTAAATGGTATGCCACTATACTATGAACATTTTCTGTATAGATTTTACTACCGGATAAAAACTTGATACTTACGAATATAAAGTCAGTTTATCCAAATTATTGTGCATATTGAAGGCATACACTTCTCCCAAATGAAAAAGCTTTTCCAATGCCTCATAAATAAATATGATGCATATAAGCGCTGCAAAAGCTTCCTCAGTAAATCGAGTGATGTAACACACAAGGCTGCTGGCATCTGTTGCTACAAGTACTATGCATAAAAATGCAGTCCACAGACCAATGCTAGTACGTAGGGAGAGGTAGGAAAGCTCATAATCCCTGTGTAAAACAAACAAACAAAAAAGGCATAAAAAAAGTATTAACTGAGCCTAAAATCACCTATACCATATTCTACTTGAAAACAGACACTGAGGTCAAGCTCTGCAGGTATTCACAACTTTTCTCATCCTTGATGCTTGTTTTGAAGACAGCAGAAACTTTTCTGTCTCATCTTCCACCGGAGCTGAACAATGCTGCAAAGTGTTTCTAGGATCGAGGGCGCAACTACCTATCTCAGGAAGCATCATGGGGATGCTCTCCCAGAACTACGTGGGTGGTTTTTCCTGGAGGGTAGATCAATCCTTGTTGACCTCTGCAGAAGCAAAGCCAACATCTCCACATAAGTCATTATATAACTTTTATTTAAAGTCATATCCACTTCACCACTGATTTTCTCATTAAGGCACAAGTGCCTCACAGCTTTGCCAAACTACATACACATCTCAGTTTCTTGCTGCTGCCTTTACATCTTCACTGTCATCCACTTTAAACACATCTGCTTTCAGTTACAGCTATTCTAATAGGCTGGAAAGTAAGAAAGTGTGTCAAGCTAATACAAATATCACTACTTACCCGCAAAATTTAAATAATATTTTTTCAAATACAAGAACTGGTCCGGTGCTCCCCAAAATAGTAAGAGGTTGCCCAGCAAAGAGAGAATAGGCAATCCCAGTTAACGAGGCTCCAAAGAGAGATTCTATTGCACTCTGTTCGGGGGGAAAAGAAACTGCTTTAACTATGCTGCCTTTTAGGTTAGCCTTTAGCACCACATCTGCATAAACACAGTTTTAAGATGCATTAATGTAGCAACAAGACAAGATGCAAAAACACTACAATTAATATTGATGTTTGAGACACAAGAATACTTTAACACTGTTTTGCAGTAACAATACCATGGACAAAAGATTTGGAAAGCTTCACTCCTGAGAAACATAAAGCCATCCAAAACCATAGTCCTGCTAGCTATGGAGGAAAAACATAGCAACAATTACTACAAATTGAAAATAAAATTATTCAACATGTAGTGGAAAGAATTATCTGTCTTGAGAAAAGAAAACAAAATATATATGTATATATACACACACATATTGCAACGTACCTGCACCAAAACATGACACAGTGTGCTGCATCAAACCTGTATCAGTCAACCAAGCATTACAAAAAAAAGAACAACTGACAGGAGGCGGTGCAGGGGAAATTACTGAACAATATTGGTTTATGTATACATGACACCATAAATAGATGAACTGTAAACCAATGTCCCACCTGGTAATGCATTTCTTTTCAAGAACTGAAATAGATATTTTTCTTCAATGAATTGCATGTTATAGTAAAACATTTTCTGCTAAAAAGAAATGTTACAATGCACCTCGAGAGAAGTGCAGGGCTTTCTAGAACCTAAAATTAAGTTAAAGTTACTTCAAAATAGTTAACTACACCACTTACAACTACGAGAAGTCATGAATTACAGATTAAAGGGTTCATTGTGGAATTTTCAGGTGTTTGCTATTTTGCAACTATGCAAGCTTAAGAAAAGAAAAATTATGCAAACTTAAGCCCCAATTCAGGAAAGCATGTAAAATAGGTCAAAAGGGTTTGCTAAACTGGAGCTATTAAAAATAAAAAACATGAGTCCTTCTTTCATTACATTAGAAAAAAAATATAAACCCAGTCTCTTATTTAGCTGTTACCTTTGAACTACTGCTTTTGGTTTAGTGAATGCATTAACCTTGGGGCTGTCAGTCAAGGTGGCAGGGACAGGTGTACTGTGGAAGTGATGACCTCTGGGAATGTGACGAAAGGTTTCAAACACAAACTGTGTACCTTACAATGTCAGCTACTGTGCTTGAACATGTGTGTGCAGTAACTAAGTTTTATATTCAGTGATGCACACCAAGTATCTGAAGGCAGGAACAAACCCACAAACAATTCCAGATAGCTAAAAGAAAGAAGGTATTTAAGAATCAAGCTTTAAAAGGAGCATATCTTCATTATGAGCTACATTCATAAATTATATCAACATTTTGATAACCATAAGGAAACCCATTCCTACATTTAGAGTGGCAAAAACAGTGCACAGAAAAGATAAAATTTATTTCTGTATTTGCTATCAGCTTGAAGAGCTTCATCAATAAACAAATAGCCAAGTCAATAGCATTACTTCAAAGAGATAAAAGTTAACTAAATTTTAATACAGTACAAGCTTAAAAACCCGATCTAAGAAGTATCGTGAAGAATTTTATAGCATCATAACCTTTACCAGAATCTTAAAATTTGTAAAGGACATTTCTGAATTTATCCTTCCCCTTCCCCAAAAGGACAGAGCCTTGTTTGTTTGCAATAGATTTAAAAACAGAAAATACACTTCAAACTAGTTTACGCACAAGCCAGTTGACACAAACACAAAAACATTGCTGACAGAAGTATTGTTTCCCTGTTCCAAAAATGAAAGTGCAACCAAACATTTTGGTTAAAAAAAGCATCAGTGTTGTATACTGCCAAATGTAACGCTACCAAAAATTTATGATGAATATTAAAGTCATTTACAGTGAAGAGTATTTTCTGCTCATAAACCTTAGCTTTTTTTTTTTTTAAATTGATAACAACATACCATTAGCAAAAGCAAACCCATATCCTGTCCATTACTTAAATACAGAATTCACTGCTCCCATAACGCTGTATGCATTATCATCCTCATAGGCCTACTACTCAAGGCCAGTACATATTCTTGGCTATCCACCTTGAGCCTCTGACTTTGCCTAAAGTAGGCCTAGTGGGATGGTGCACCTTTACTGCTATTCATTACTTTTATTTAAGTAGCCAAAAAGAAGGCAATGCCCTTTCTCAATTCATGAGGCTATTCATCCAATAAGGCAGGACAAACATTTTTTTATTTTATTTTTACCTCCACTGTGCATCTTCTCCTGTTCACATGGATTCCCCACATTTTCCACAGCAATTACCTTTTGGGGAAGATCTGCTGTGGGGCAGACTAATCAAGTGCTGTGGGTAAATTCTTCAAATACAAATATAAATAAATGAGACAAATGCACACAGTGACTTGCCTCTGAAGGTCTAAAAGCCTGGCCACTACCATTTTTTGTACTCACTATTCTGCCTTGTGTAGCTTCTCCCAGGAGCCCTCCAAAAGTGATTACAGGAGACATACAGGCACAGTATAGGAAAAGAATCGAGGCCAGGCACTGCAGGCTTAATGCATCCTTGAAGTCACTCAAGAAAAAAGGTGCTTTCCTTTGGATGTCAAGTATCAAACCACCAAAAAGCCTAAATAGGTGAGATGAAACTCGTCAAACTGTACACTAAAGGATTCTAGCTAGTTCAAAACTATGGGCTACACAAGACTGCCAGTGCCTATTGCCAGCACAAATTAGCTATTTCATAATCCAGAATTAAAGCATAACAGTTTAAAATACAAATGAGAATCTTTTCTATTCCAATTAAGTATTCTTCCAAAATATAATCAAGCAGGTCATCCACATCTTTAAAAGCTGGCTTTTTGCATATAATGGGCTAGATACTGAAAAAATAACTTTACAAATATCTTTACCTAAATAATGTTTAAAGTTAAATCTGGCTTATGATAATCAGAACAAGGAACAGAAGACATACGCTAAACCTCAACCAAGATCACTGCATTGATATATTTCAATATTACTACTCCAGTCAGTGGTTGTGGCTTTGTTTTTGATCCAAATTCTCTACATATGTATGGTTAGGTCCATAAAGATGATAAACCTATATTTATTTAACAGTGTAACATTTGGAGCATGGAGATATTTTCTAAATGGAAATACAAAAACAAATATTTATAAATCAGTTCAACTAGGTAAGTTATTAGCAAGAAATTAAAAGGCTTTTTGCAGCTTCTAAAGATTTACGACTAAATACTAGGTAAAATTTGTATCTACAAAAACCTGAGTTTATTGTGAATTATAAAGACCTCATCAAAAAAAAACAAAAAAAGGAAAAAGAAAAATTTCCATTCCTGTGAAAAACAATAGTTTTAGCTAGAGATAATTCTGTGGTTAGACATAAGCTTCTCGCTCCATATACTATCTGCAAAAAGGCAAGAAACGAGCATAATGAAGCCGAAATGGTAAAAATCAAAATAAACGTATAAAAGTCCTTCTTGCAAAGGTATGCAAAAGATGCAAATCACTTGGAAGTTTATCATTTTGTACATCTTTTCCAGAATTTCTCAGTTGATATAATTTCTCATATGAGATATTAATGTGTGGTCTTATTCAGATGCATTTCCAGTGTTAGAAAGGGGGTTTTTTTTGCAAGTATTTCAGAACAGAGAACAACAATGCAACTCAACTGAAAAATTCCTTTGATTTTATTTCAGATCTAAAAGAAATTTAACCAAAACAGTATTTTTTGCCACTTTATATTCCTTGTTATTCCACTTTGTACATGCTTAATAAAACAGATTTACATTAACGGAAATTTTTAGTACCTAGCCCAATACTGAAAATTGTATATTTCTGCTATAATTATGATAATTGCATGCTCTTGATAATTAAAAATTAAAACTCAATGCTTAACAGTCAGTTAAATTAGGCTGCATCTTATACGACATCCTTCACAAATGTGTTGAGGAACATTGCCACAGGCTTGAAAACGCTTTAAGCAGACTGCCATTTATAGGCAAGAACCCAACACTTGAAAAGGAAAACGGATGTGCTCTGACACATACTGTGATTTTTTTTTTTTTTAAATGTTCAAATGTCATCATTAAAAGCTGTGAAGATTTATCATGTTTATTTCTTTGTGGCAGCTAGTATTTAGGGAAGTGAACACACCTTCCAGTTCTCTCAAGTTCAGGTCCAGCATGATGGCCTTCTTCTTTAAGAGTCTCTCCTGTAGAAGTGGATCCATTTGGAAACTTAGGTATCTTCCTTTTCTCCTACAGGGAAAAAAAAAAAAAAAAACCACACACACACACAACACAAACACGTACTTTAAGACTGTTTTTGCACTAAAGAGTATAATTCAAAGACAGTGTGCAGAGACTGCATGCCTTCCAAACCTTTTTCATATTCCCAGCTTATCAGCAGTTCTCCATTTGCCAAATTCATCTTTTGTTGAGTACAGATGACCAGAACTGTACAACACTCCCAAAGACCTTATTAGTGCCTTGCACAACAGTATTAATATTCCTTTTCTACAAGAATTATCTCCCGAGACATGATGAAACAATGCCTGCCTTTTCAAGACATAGTAGATGCTCAGCCATATGGCCTAGAAATCTAAGATTTTTTTCCTCAATCATTTCCAGAGCAGAATCCTCCAGCTTGTAACAGAAACTGACCTCACTCTATAACAAATACAGTATTTAGTTGAAGTATAAAGAAGTCATTCCTCTATTCAAAATTTCTTAACTGAACTTGCATTCCAAAAACAACAACAACAACAAAACACCTTAGCCTTGCTTATTCTGGAAATCAATTTAACAAATTTAGTGGTAGCCTCACACTACTCATCAGAAGTGTACTGCTGCCCCCCCCCCACCTTCCATTCTACCCACTCCCCCAAATCATCACATAATCCAACACCAACATCAGCTTTCTGAACTAGGAGCAGTACCAGTCTTTCTCCCCACTTTTAATCCCTGTGGCAGGAATTCCCCTCAGTAGTAATCAGCAAGAAAGGGAAGAAGTCAGAGTCCCCTAACGTCCCACCTTGCCTCTCAGTTTTAATCCTTGTAGCACAACCAACCGAAATGGCCCACTTATCTATTTCATAAACATTCTGTAAACATTATTTGCTAGCCAATATACATTAAAACTTATTTTCAATCAATGCTTTAGGCAAATAAAGTTTTTAATACGAAATACAATATTCTTGCTGATCATTGTTAGATTAACAATAAAATTTATAATAGGAACCCAGGTACAATTTTGGACCAATTCTCCTTCATCTCAGACAGACTCATTTCAGTATTGCAAAAGGAAACATAATAAATACATGTGGTGGTTTCACACCAATGGCCAACTAAATTCCACTACACTGCTCTCTGTACACCTCCTCAAAAGGAAGAGGGGGAGAAAATATGATAAGACTCATGGGTTGAGATAAGGATAATTTAATTAAAGAGGGAAAAAAAAAGAAAAAACAAGCAAAAGCCACGTGGAAGCAAAGAGAGAGAAAACAATTACTCTCTACTTCCCATCAGCAAGCGATGTTCAGCCACGTCCTGGGAAGCAGGGCCTCAGAACACATAGCAGTTGTTTGGGAGGACAGATGTTTTCACAACAAGAGCTCCCCCTTTTCCTTTCCCAGCTTTTATTGCTCAGTGTGACATCAGGTGGTATGGAACACCCCTTTGGTCGGTCTAGGTCAGCTACCCTGGTGATGTCCTCTTGCCACCTCTTGCCCACCTCCAGCCTAATGGGGGAGTGGGTGCTTGGAGGGTCTTGATGCTGTGCCAGCACTACTCAGCCACAGACAAAACACTGGTGTGGTATCGGTGCTGTTCTAGCTACACGACTCCATGAGCTGCTGTGGGGAAAGTTAACTCCAGCCCAGCCAGTCCCAGTACAATAAAGTTTACTTTAAAACATAGCAGGAAACTGATTCAAAACTTATTTTTTTCTTAAATGAATGATCCACGTTTTCTTCCAAATCATTGTGTGGGCCTTCTTGATGCTTTACTGAAGTTAATACTCAATGCACAATTAACTTGCATTTGGAAATGCACGGGAGCTCTTTACTGGAGGTTTGCTGGTGGTGTTTTCTTTGTTTGTTTGCTTTGGTTTTTGTTTGTTTTCTGTTTGTTTTTTTACCTGGGAAGGAACACTTTTTGGTGGCTCAATTCGTATAGATGGATCCCATTCTCCTGGAGGCAGGACTGTCACTTGGTCTAAAAATTCATCAATTCCTGACAACAAATCATTTCTGTCTTTAGCTTTATAGGCAACATCATGGAAAACCTACAAGGATAAAGTACCCAACATTCACTTTTTATTTATTTATTTATTTTGAAAGAGAAACTGATTACAAAGAACACTTGATTATTTTCAAAAAGGCATAGGAAACTTTTTTTTAAAAAGTCCTAAATAGTTAAGCTATTACTTTACTTGCATACTTTTGCATTAAGAACTACCTGTATTCACACCTCTACAGAACATAAAATCAGGATGCTACATCTTCAAACTCACAAGGAATTTATTTCTAAAAGTAGTTAAAAAGGTAATCTTTAATATTCAGTAAATCAAATTCAAGTACTATTGCCTGAGTCAGTGTTGCTGTACTGTGCTAAATGAGGATGAAAAAAAACTTCAAGCAATCTTTAAACCAAAGCACAAGTTTTTATTAAGAACTTAACTTGTACACCCTCTAGCTCAATCCATCTTAAAAGGCACAAGAAAGCAATCCTCTTACTGTTCAAAAAACCCCAACCCTATAATGTATCACAGGCTACAACAACATAAACTCTGAATTCTCTGAATTTCAAACAGCTAGTATTTAAACAAAACAATCCCTGAATTTTGAAAATGCTTTTTATACATGGAAAAGAAATGCTAGTTTTGCTATTAAAAACTGTTTGCAGAAGATGATTCCAAATTGCTTCTGCACAAACTGAAATATGAACTGTTCATCTACAGAGACGTGACCATTAAGTTTTCCAATTATAAATTAGACCTTTTAAGCCTGTTTAGGTCTTAGGTCTTTTCAGACCACTGAATATTTTTTTTTCTTCAATGATCTACAGTATT
The DNA here is from genome assembly GCA_013399475.1 of Chauna torquata. Lineage (NCBI taxonomy): Eukaryota > Metazoa > Chordata > Aves > Anseriformes > Anhimidae > Chauna > Chauna torquata. Next base: position 33,699 of record VXAL01014904.1, read on the forward strand.
CCTAAAAATCAGATCACCTAAAAAATTAGAAGCTGCAACTAAAACTTTTAATATTCAGTTCTCATGCTGAACAAATACTGTATCATGGATTAGTTGCTCACTGTAAAATGACCAGTTTGGTTTCAATTTCCAAACTTAGATTTTTTTCTAGAGTAAAGAATTATTAGGGTTATTTAGCAGAAATTTTAATATTTATTAGCAATTCAGCAGGTGGCGCTCTATGCGAATTTAGAATTAAAACATCCTTATTTTAATGAGTAGGATGACGATAGTTTTAAGGAGTTCTGATTCCCCTGTGCTCTTTAAAACTGTCCACCAGGGCTCTAAGCATGTGAGTAAAAATTCCTAGTAAAATTTTAATTATTTGATCTTGCTTTGATAAAAAATACCTGTGATGACTCAACTGAATGCGTTCTTAAATTTTCTCTCGTGAACACTTATTTTCTGTCATGAACACTTACGCAGTTTGCTGTTATTTTCGACAACTACACTGATTCATATCAGATGCAGTTCTATTTAGTAGTTTTATTTCCTAATTTAATATGAAAATAAAATCTGTAAATCAAAGCTAAAATATCTCTTCTGAAACACATTTCGCATTTCTAAATGAAAGGCAAGGGGAAAAAATAATTTACCATTATCTAAGTCACTAACACAAGAAACAAGTTTTTACTGTTCTCTGTTTAGCCAGTTTGGTTCCTTTTCTTTAACCTGTCACTCTGGAATGAATTTATTAAAAACAGTCAGTAAATACATTATTCTAGTCTTCTTTACCTACAGATGTTTAAAATATATCACTCACATCATCTGTCATAAGTGTTGCTATTGATCTTCCAATTTCATGGTACTGTGGAGCTTTGCCTGCTGGTCCCAGCAACAAAAACAAAAACCTGTGGAGAAAACAGTCGAGATGAATAAGGTTGACTCATCTGAATATAGTTTGAAAGAAGCCTTCAAGTGATGTTTCAAGAAAATTTGGCAGTGAAGTAAAAAAAGACTTCTTTACCATTTCAGATCTTACAGATTGCTGCAAGACTAAGAAAAGAGCTGCCTCAAAGTCATTACTGGAACTCAAATCCAGAACAAAAATTACCCTGAAATCTTAATTAAGCCTAATCTTTCAACTTCTTACAAAGCTATAAGCGGGGCAGAAATCCACAGGCTAGAGCCCAATGAATATTTCTTCTGGATTATACGCCTTTCTGCCATTCTCACTGGCAAAGACCCAGTAGTGAGGGCCTAGGAACTTTATGACCTGGTTCTAGCCTCTCCATGGCAGTTAAACCCCTCTCGATTTCTCTGACCAGGTACGCCACTTAATGGATGCACAGATGTATTTCAAGCAACACACTGGACACACTCATAGGCATATTCTGGTCCTGTGTCAGTAGAAGGGAAGGGATTCTACGTTTTGGACACCTAAGAACGTAAAAATGATATTTCAGGAGAGGAATGCAGTCTGGGGGTGGGTCACAGCATGTCTTACCAGATAGCCTCCATTTCCGATCACAATCATCATTAGCACACTTTTTTTTTTTCCTTTAAACAGGACTAGTACCTTACAAATTCAAAATGATACAAACCAAACATTGAACCTCAGTAATTCTTTTTACAACCTTCTTACTACACTCCATGAAAATGAAGTTCCCAAGTACCAAACATGTGAAAAAGTAGCACTTTCTTTTATTTTCATGATATGAAAAGCTCAATGTTATTTTTGTTGACTACCCTAACCAAAATTGAGATTATATCTTCAGAATAAAGTATGCTGTTCCAAATCTGTCAGTCTGCAGCATTCTGAAAAATTTAGGATAGGACAATTTTAGCTGAATTAATACACTAATCTGTTTGCAGAAATTTTGGAATTTCCAAAGAAACACTACGAGCACTACTGTCAACTACTCTCTGAAAATTCTCACATCCACTTAAGAGAACAATGCCAAGATTACTTTTGCCTTTCATTACCGTATATATATTGAGAACAATGAAAATAAACAAGCATTTTGATCATTTTTAAACCAAAAAAAACCCCAAACCCACGTATTTAAAATTTTTTGCCAAACACCACAGAACAGTCTAATGAATCAATGTGCACAGAAAATAAGTGCTCTCCACAATGACTGAGGTATGACCAAATGACCTGTAATCACATTAAGCAAAATTCTAGATTTTCTGAGCTTATAGTCTAAAATTTTGACATATAATAATATTTAAGATCTCAAATTGATTAACTTATAAGTAAAGACAGACTTTCCAGGTTTTTATTTACCGTGTAGGAACCGGAACCTCTGTGAGACCTGAGAGAAGCACAGCAGGGGAGAGCCTCACAAAAGCAATAATAGGTCTTTCTAAAAAATCTACTTCTCCCACTAACACATTTGATGCTTCTGCTCCTGAAGGAATTTTCCTCATGAAGTTCATATCAACCTATTCATACAAAAATGAAACAAGTGTTTATTCCCTTACATTTTTTAGTATAAACTAAAAATTATGTTATAGAATTTATCAGTATTCACTAGACATTTAAGCTACAAAGAAAAATACAAAAGCAAATGAAATATCCTATAATACAGAAAAGATAGACATATGTATAAAATGTCATCCAGCCAGCCACTAATAATAAACTATTTTCTAGAAGTTAGAATTACTACTACCTACGATATCCTAAAAGACTCTAGACTGCATAACCACTTTTCTAGGATTGCTTATGACAAACATTCCATGATAGGACACAACAAATTAAACACAATTAACTAAGGAGAGTTCATGTAATTACACATCGTTTCTATAATGCAATTAGTTATTTCACAGTTGTATATTTCAAATATATTAGTCATAATTTTGAAAAAGAATTTGTATGTTTGTTTTCATCCACAAAGAATATGACAGCTGAAAATCTAAGCTTTCACATCTGTACATAATTACAGAAGAGCATTAGAAAACGGTACAGCACATGAACTCTTTATTCACATACATACAAACACGCACAAGCACCAGTCACATTGGTATCTAGAGAACTTACAGGTGGCCTCTTGAGTCCCACACCAAGTGTGCCACAACTACAGTGCCAGGAGGCTGACTCCTGCCCAACAGGAGACAAGGCAGGTGTACAGAAGGACAGGCCAAGCAAAAACAAAAACTGTGACAGATGAGCAGGGATAAACGGCACCTGCCACGATCGGATAAGAACTACAGTGGAAGTTACTTTGCTCAAGCATAATTATTGGCAAACCAAGTTTCTTACAGGGCTGCACAATACAGATGACACTACAGACTGAGTTTTATAGCAACATCCATAATGCAACTTGCCCAGAAAATTTAAATTACGAAAGACATGCAAGGAATTTACAGCAGTACAAAAGATTTGCTTCAGAACGGGATATTATATGTTCCTAATGATTAAGATCAACATTAACTTTTGTATAGCAAACAAACATATAAAATGAATCCCCTTTAAAAGCTCTTTGCTAAAAAAAAAAAAAAAAGCAGCCTGTGGGAAAGCATCTCAACACCATCTATAAAATTAATTTCATAAGATCTTTATAGCAGATCCGAAAATCTCCCTCTGCATGAGAAAGTACAGAGGCTGTATTCATTAAGATACCAAAACACTGAGAAGATCAAACAAAAGAGAAAGTTCAGTCCCACTCAGTTTCAACACATTTGACACATTTAGCCTATGCCACATTCTGACACTTGTACCTACAACTTCTATGTGATTAAGACAGCAAAAACAACCACCACATTTTTGTTACATAGTTCTTTTGTGCTAAACACTAAGGTATTCAATGTAATTTACCTTACTAAAATCAACGGTGCTGTTTTCTCTGCTTCCGCCTGCCCCGGTACCTTTAAGATCTCCACTTTTCCCATTGTCTAAATTTCCAGGTGCTGACTGTGGAGATGCTAATAGCCCTAGATTAAAATAAAGGGGATAAGTTCAAAATGGTGTTTAAAGCGAACTGAGTATGCAACACTACTAAAACTCAACGTGGCAGCTTGCTTAAAGCAAATGTGCAAGTTATTCAGTAAGAGTGCCCTACATTAGTATCATAAACACAACGTTAATAATTCACTGTGATGTCAAAATAATGACATAATTAAAAAAAATAAAATAAAATGTTGCCTAAATGATGGCCATTTGCAGAACAGTCACCAGAAAATAGAGGAGACACTGACTGCTGAAAAAAATAACAACCGTTGACATTTTAACTGTAGTCACCCCAGTAGTCAGTAGACAGCATCTTCACTATATTTAGAAGTCCTCAAATACCAAAAGCAAACACCTCTTATCTACAATTTGCTGCGTAACAGGTATTTTAATTGAAAAAAGCCTTGGCAAGCCTCAGGCTACAACTACAAGGAGCAATACTGTGGCAGTTAACTAAACCTGTACAAGGAAATAGTATACTACAGGAAGGATAAACAGCTTGCAAACCATAACTTCAATCAACACACCAAAAAAGCTCCAACTATTGATCTGACCAGATGATACTATCTGAAACGATCTCTCTAACACATTAGCTGAAGAGGCATGTACAGTGAAGTTATTCAAGTTAAACGTACAGCTTCGCTCTGACATCTGCACCAAGACATAACAGTAATATGTAGCTTGCTAAGCTAACACTGAATTGCAGGTTCAGTGAAGGGTGCAAAATAAAGTGACCCAGGTGTTCATATACATTGAATTCTACGTTGACATGGTCATCTCTACCCAACTAGCACTTAAAAGCTGGTCTAGGCATGCACAACCAAGCCCAAATCCTATCTTTTGGATTACAAAGCATTTCCTTGTTCAGTTTAATGTGCACTGGAAGTGCATTTTGCCTTGCTTGTCTACACCAAACCTTTCAGATGTGGTGTTAAACATGCTTTAACATGCTTCCAAAACCACAACTAAACAAAGCCTAAAATCTAAGTTCTGTATTACAAGCAGAAAGTTTGCATTTACATCAAGCACCACTGTAGTCAAGATGAAACAGAAGTCCTCACTGGCTACCTTTTAGCTATTGTTCTATCATAACTACTGCACTGCTGCCTCCCTCCGTATTTATTATTTTAGCAATTTGATGTTACTTAACATTTCAAATTACAACTGAATTCACTTTATTTGATCCTCAAATTTATCTCCAAAAAACTCTTTCAAAGAGCCCTCATCATTTGAGAACGTGCAGGTCCAAGGCTTAAGCATTAATTTTCATTCTTACAGTTCACAGGAGTGTAAGTGGTGTGGGCAGTTTTCCTGAAGCAAAAAAACAAATGAAGTTAATAAGCTGTAATTTCCTTTGTGAAACCTAACCGTGCACAAGTAGTTAGCTAACACTATAAATACTACATTCAGTTAGCTAGACCAGCAATAATCACATTCTATCCTTCTGCTCTGAGATGTACATTATTTGCAAGAATAACTGCAATCAACCACCTGTGAAATTAATTGTTCAAAATATTTGTGTAAGAATTGATGTTAAAATGTGTTTGTAGAACTGGAAATAGAAATATTAAACACTCGTTGCAAAAGAGCAAGGTGGGCATCAAAAGACATTTAAACTTTTTCATTTTTTCTCTCTATGTAGCAATACAGGTAACCAAAGATGTATGCGACTGATGGAAGATGAGCAATACTGCATCATTTTGCACTTTCCATAAATGCCCTGTAAGCAAGAGCAAACAGACTAGAATAAAAAGTGGAGACAATCAAGGAGGAGGTTAAAGAATAAACTAACTTAGTTCAGTACTTTTAGAAGAATCAGTATCACTGAATAATAAAAAGGCTTCCTTCAAAATTTCCCCAATCAGTTACAACTAAGTTCACAAGTTTTCGCACCAATACAGGAATATTTGTCTAGTCCTAGACCATGTGTAAAAGGTTTTCCTTTCTGTTGTCTTGTAACTGGATGGAATGCTGTGCTCACATGAGAATACCACTTACTTGTTTTTGGACCTGAGCAAGCATTACCATATGATATTGCATTACACATATCAATCAGTCTGATATTTGCGGTGAAACTCTGAATAAAAAAATTATCATCTCTAATAGTGAAACACTTTTAACTCAAATCTCACACTAATAAAAGCACTTAATTCCTTTTCTTCTCGCTTTGGCAGATACAAACTTAGAGGCAAAACTAAGACTACCTAGTAGTTTTTTCCAGGCAGAGAAATTCATCTAGTCTTACCAACTACTGAGGGATTGCACAGTACTCTTCTTGACGTTGTCATGCAGGTACACCACCTGCCTCCTCCGAAAAACAGTGAAATGAGTCTTGAGTAAGTCTGGACTAAAACCTCGCAAGATCCCTGAAGTACTTATAACCACACCTTCACTAAAGGTCATGGGCATTTTCTAGCTAACTGCACCTAATTTAACACTACGATCACAAAAATCTAGTAGGAATGGTTCACTAGAAAAGGAAAGCAGGAAGAAAAGACATTTGCCTCATATCCCTGCTTCAGTAAAAAAGAAAATTATGTTGGGGAAACTAAGATGAGTTCAACACCCAAGCATGGCTATTCCAATATAATTATGTCTATATAGGCAAAATTTATTAAATACAAAACTTCAAGACAAAGTCACACCATATTTCTGTTTGAGGAAATAATTTTTTTTTAAACTCCTATGCAGCCTTATTTTAAAAAAAATTAGAATGAATTGCTCCTAGAAGGCAAATATGTAAAATCTTTCTGAATTATTATTTTCAGTAAGTTGATTATTTTAAAAGAAAAGTTGTTCTGAATATTATTTTATTCAGTTTTAAAATACATTCATCAGTGATTGATCAGTGAATTAAGAGTTCTCTTACAACAGGCTTCTTTGCTGCTATACATAAACATTAAAAAAGTCAAGTGATGCTGGTGAATTAACAGTGTTCATCTTTAGCTGTGACACAGCTCTCCTCCAAGCTCTTCCTACAGAATTCATTATTCAATAGTTTCAAAGACGGGAAAACAAAAGCTGTTCTTGAACAGGTGACAAAAGAAAAGAATTGTTAAAGAGAAACCTTTGCCTGGTTCACTTACTATAAACTGATGAATGGCTGATAAAAATCAAGTAGCAATTTGAAAGTGGGCCCCTTTCCCTCCTTTTACAGTAGTTCACATGAAGTTCAGTAACCTTCCAGCTATTTACAAAGAATAAAAAAAAACACAACAAAATCTGAATAGCACAAGGCCAAGGACAGAAGAATGCTGAAAAAAAGAAAGCCATCTATCAGCAAAGTAAAACACTTCCCAGTGCTCACAGGAGGCAAACACAAGTCAATCACCAAGACACTGAAAGAGTATGCAGGCTGCAATATTCTGAATTACTAGCAAGGCGGTACAGACCATTAGCTTTAATGGAATGGACCCTGAGCGTTAGGGTGTTTTTTTGTTTGCTTTCTGACAAGGAAGATGACTTCCTCTTCAAGGTTCCCTTCTGAGTCTGTCTCGCAAGACAGAGATTAGTCCAGTTACAGCCCAGAAGTCATAGTCTGAGAATGTCTTCAAAGGCATCTCACAGGAAAATGTCTTCCTGTGGTCAGATGATTTCTTGAATTAAAAATTGTGG
>VXAL01014904.1:41289-67941 GCA_013399475.1 Chauna torquata
GACCAGAAAACAGAAATGTTTTCCATCATTACTGGTGTTCTTCTTTCTCTGGAAAGACATTTATTTATGGATTAACTGGGAAACCACCACTTTCAGATTTTTCCTTTATGAAAAACATCCCTTTGATGCACAAAAGCAATATGAATATGACTTGGAAATTCTGGTGGAATGTTTTATTAATGGTAATAATAGTATTAAGTATTTGATCTTCATTTGTTTGCCTTCTCTTGAGTTTTAGAGATCCTGTGTCTGGCATGCTGTTCTTCCTGTCAGATGAATAGAAAAATGAGAACTAAAAAACTAATTACAACTGGTTTTTTTGGGGTTTTTTTGCCTTTTTTTTTTTTTAATTCTTTTAAATTATTCATTAATTATCTTTGAAAGGTCACCCATGAGGGAGAATGGTCTTCATGAGAATTCTCTCAATTTCCCATAAGGAATGCAAAGAACTATTTTTTTTTTTTTGCTTTTCTGAATTGAAGTAAAGATGGTGCCCCTACTCCAACTTAAAGATGACAGTAAGCTATAACATAGCTTACTCTTTCCTTTTCAGCAACTCGGCTGCAAAATGTGAGAAGGCAGATAACCACAGCCTTTTCTCTGTCAGCTTATTTTCATTGTTGTATGTAACTGTGTGCTCTTGCTTACTCTGAAACTAATCCTGGTAAAGAGATGAATAGATAGAGTTGGAAGGGCAAAAAAACGACGCTTACACTAGGCACGCTGACCTAGGCACGCTTTTAACTACCTTACCCTATTTTGCGTATCAAACACAACACAACAATAAGCAAGTGTCCGATGTTGAAACGCTGTACAAACGGAAAGCTACCTGGAAACAGGTACAGGTGAACTGAACCTGCCAGTTCCAAACTACTACTGTTTGTAATGGCCCTGTTTTTTAAAAAGCACAAAAGCAAAAATAAAACTGCTCAAAGACTTCATCATACAACTAATCTAAGAACAACACTCATTATTGCATCCTTCCTAATTCTTTTCGCATTTATCTCTAATACTTCACTATGACTTAGGCTGTAGCTAGCTAAGGATATCAAACACTGCTGTAAAATATTACTTCATCCACTGACAAAAACAACAAAATAAAAGCAAAACCTGACATGGACTGTAGGTGAGTGAAAGGAAAAGGCCACCATTTTTGACATTTCACTTATACATTATATATTTTTAAACCATATTCCTCTTTAACTACACAAATGAAGGTTAAATAAAGAATTTTTTTTGCTAGCTTTAGTTAAAAAGCTAAAAAGTTAAAAGTGCCATACAAGAAAACAGTCGCAAGTGAGAAGAAATAAAACATGCAGGCAGAGGTAACAGTTATCGTAATCCCTTGTGCCCAAGTTATGTGCTAAAAAACATTGCAATGCAAGTGATCCTGATGCAGAGAGCATCACACATGGACAGCTTAAATTTTGATAGTTGCCTGATGTTTTGTCAATATTTTCCTCTGTCTTCTTTTCCTGGCTTTCCTGCACTTCTAAATCCTCCTCAGGTGGATGGATAATTACTGAAGGAATATCGTCACTGGCAGGTGACACCAGGAATTCCTTGCCCTGAAGTGGACTTGGCTGGGCACTTGTGGTTGGCAGGTGGCTGCAGGTAGGACTGGAGGGTGGTGTGTTTTGAGGGGTAGTTACAGGGGTTGTACACCTTGAGGTTGCCGGTGTTCCAGCTCTTGAAGAAGGAAGAAGGTAACTGAGAAGAACTGACAAACGGTTTTCTCCTCTCAGGGAAATATTTGAGGCAGAGAGACCTGTTCGCAAAGAGTGGCGGGAGGCTGAAAGGCCTTCCCCTGAGATAAAACAAATGAAACACCGTGAGGCTTACAACAGGGAAATACTAAAAAAAAAAGAGAAACAAATATGCATTAACAATTTACATAGTAAATTGCAAGCTTTATGGGCCAAAAGTGTCATACTCATGCAAGTAAGACGAGATAAGAGCAGATCTGATTTTAGAGATTAGAGAAGTCAGAAATTACTGATAAGTACTAATTAGAACACCAAAGGTATGTGGGAGAAGATATTATTTCAAAGTCAGTAAGTTTTTTTTTTAACATAAGAACAAAACAAAAAACTGTATCTCTTGAAAACTGACTTAAAATTTACTAGAATTTATTTCAAATTACACAGCAGCTACCTCTAATGCCATCCAAAAAAAAGAAAAATAACAATTTATTAGCAGCCAATACATTACAAGACTTCACAATTAACTGCATCTGTTATATACAAAGAATTGTTAATTTTTTTAAATGAAAATATTTTCAAAATGAACATGATCAAACTATCTAATCGTGTTAAATGCAACTCTCTTCGAACAAAGGTCTTGTTTTAATGGGAAGTTTTCTTGCCAGGTGTAGTCTCAATATATAGTTTTAAAGAGGGCACAAAGAGGAGTTACATGGTCCCTTCTCCATCTCTTTTTGCTGTGACTTGCCAAATACCCTCATTTGCCTAAAACCAAACACATTTCTCCAGAATCCACTGTCACTTTTCTTGCCCTATCCAGTCTCAATGCCCCATTATCTTCATGTCAAAGAGAACATAGTCTTGTCATGGTTTCCTCAGATTTCAGTTCATTCAGTAATGGATTCTAGTTCTTCCTAAAGCAGGATGAGACTGTCTATCTTCATATCAATACTTCTATTAGAAGGTTTAGGGATAACATTCCTCCTTTTTACAAAAAACTTCTCCTGGGACAGCAGTCTCCTTGAGAAGAGTATGGGTTACTTCTCCCACAATCCCTGAAGTCAGACATGCTGTTTTCATGTAATATACCATCAAGCAAAAAAACTAGCAAACTATACACATTGAGTCTCACATTTGTACTAGGCACTATACAGAGACCAACACACTGGACAATTCCAGAATAATTTACAAGAAAGAGGCACAAAAAGTATGCCAAGACAAATGTCACACATTTTTTTTCCGTTCTAACAGTGGAAAAGTGGGTCCTACAGATACAAATGATTTTAAATAAGAACTAAAGCCCCAGAGCTCAGCTATTAAACTGCAGTACAGTAAAGACAAGACGACCAATAAAGCAAACTGGTTGATTTTGTCTATATTAGTCACCACAGTAATAACTACACTAGACTTGTCAGTATGTTTATGTTGAGTTATGAACATAAAATATCCTAATCCTAACACATATACACAAATGTACAAAAGTTATTATGCACGTGCGTTTGTTTTACCAGTTTAGTAGAGGGTGACTATATGAGGATAAAGAAAAAGTTAACTAGTATATGACAAAGTTATAACTGGGGATACAGGTGTTAAAGGATGGGTAAAACCAAGTTTGTATTTGAAATTTTCACGTTTACTAAAGAAAACAGGAAGACTCAGAAGTTATATGGAAGAAATTATACTCTTAATCGGTCACATTTCCATTCCAGAAAAAACTAATTCTGAAACTATCAGTGACATGTTTAAGCATACATCATATATTCACTAGCTAACAATACGTATCAGAAAGCTTGGGCTAGAGAATACTCCATGTATTTATTGAACTTGGATCACCCAACAAGCACTTAACTAAGCAGAGCACACGTTCTAAGAAATGAGGCATTTTCAAAGACTGGAAAGGAACTTCATTGCAAGGAGTGACTCATGAAATCAGTACTAAGTTTTCACTAGACTAAGAAATTCAAGATGAAATTATACATGGCTTAGTTAGCGCAAAACATAAGAAAACACAAAGAACAGAGATGGAAATAGAGGCCATAAGAATAAAAGTAAGCTGCTCTGCAGTATATATTGCTATCTGGACTTTGGAACTGGATGCCTAGAGTAAATGTACTGACATTCCACATTTTTCTCAGGAACAGGTTCAATAAAAGATGCAGTGTAGTCTCTAAAAATATTGCAAATACCTTTCTTCTGTGTTTTTTTTTTCTTTTTTTTCTGCCCCAGATTGGATTCTATACAAAACGTGGTAAAAATAAATAGTGTCCTAAGTAAAAGTAATTTCTTCACCGTTAGGTTAATGAACTCTTTCTATTCATATAAACACTAACAATGCTGAATTAAAAGTCAATAATCGTCAGCATCATTGAACTCATGATATGACCAAAGTAAATCTCTTGCATAAAGACTGAATAAGCAAGTAGGAGCCATCTGACAAACATATAAAGCTATGCCACGATGCTGAAATTCCTCAAACATTATACATTTTATGCAAGCATAACCTAAAAAATATTAGGACCAATGCGAGTCTATTTCTGCACTTCAAAACAATAATGCATGCTACATATACGGGCAGGAGTGAAGTGTTTGAGTAAATTCAAAAATATACAGAAACGTCATCCATAGCTACACACAGCACACACTTATCATTAGTTCTTTACTCATCAAGAAAGAAACACTTATCTGCTAATATCAGCTGAATTTTCCTTCATCTCCCAGTGAGAACATTATTTTACAGGTTAGAACAAATTGGACACTACAACTTATCTCACCATTTCGTTCAAGCAAGTGAGGGTCAGAATGTTTCTTGCCTATATCTGCAAAAGACCGAACCAAGGGAATCCGATTGCTGAATTTTTTCTCATTCTGATGATGGTGCCTTTTTAGAAGAGCCTCTCTCACATTCTCCCTTATGGATTCATCCAGCTGGCCAGAAGCAATCATGTTGTCCAAAACCATATCTACATAACAATAACAACAGAAAAATGAAAATTATATATATAGCTATCAGATCTTTCCTTCTACACACCCAAACACTGCAATTGCACCAAATCACGTGAAAAAATAGAATATATTTTAAAAAAGAAAAGAAGTGCCTTTTCAACAGCAATGTCATCATCAATAATCTAAAGAAAATTTTCAAAGATGTCACTAAACAAGCAAATAAGTAAAGCACAACATGTGGATCCACAAAATACTATTAGTGGCATCATTTTAAGAAATAAGTTACTTGATATTTTATAATTTATTCCGTTATGTATTTCAACTTTCAACTGCAACTACCTCTTAAAAAAAGCATCTTTGTATTCAACAACCCTTCACTAGAAGTGAATGCAAAGAGAGAAACACACAAAGGAGAACAGATATCTTAAGACAGTCTTAATCTGGTGTTTCCTGTTTTGAAAGTATACAACTACACTAGAGGGAAAGTTATTACATAACGGGATGAATTCCCTAACTCTTCTGTCACCTTCAGATGCCCTAAGTTCCTGAGACTTTCTACATGACTTCATGTGATTCACATACTTTCAAAGAGGAAATGTAAAACAAAAGCTAGTTTCATCATCTAAAACTGACTAGTCAGTTGTCAAACAACAAGTTGTAATGTGCTCTTGTGGACCCTGCTTGAGCAGGGAGGTTGGACTAGATCTCCAGAGGTCCCCTCCAACCATTCTGCGATTCAGAAGTGCATCTCATCCACATGCTTAAATGAAGAATGAAAATCTGCATGTCTGTGAAGATATCTGCTGTGATTACTTAATTGATTTTCTTATTCATAAACAAATATAACACGCACACACCTGCATAAACCAACATAAACCTATGTGAAAACTTTTAAAATGTATTTCTCTGTTCTTAATTCATGCATCAAGAACACAGCTGCATTGGTAAACTGTAATTGCACAGAACTTTTCACAATGAAAAAGGTGATGGCTCAGAATGCCTTACAGGCAAAATTATATGCAACACAGTCTCTGTCAGTGCAGTACAGCCACCTTTTGGGATTACTGGCAACACATAGCCTTTTGCTACTGCTTCTCAAAATGAAACTCCTGCCCCATTTGTGAGAACCAAGAATACCTGTTAAGGTACTCCTAACTCAGGGAACCAAGATAATACACTTATAGCCTCATACTCTGCCAAGGATTGTTATCCTACATGCTTTCATAACGGCACCTTTCATGCAATCTCTTCATACATTCCAGATCCACCTAAAACATTTGCTACTAAAAAACCAACTGTTTACAAAGAATTAAGCAATAACTATCTTTCTTATGAACTAAGATTACTGCTAAATTCATTTATTAAAACTCAATTAATAACCAAAACATTGCTTTTACAAACCATGTACTGAACACTCTTACTCTGTAAGTCAGGAAAATAGGATGGGAATACCAATTTCCTGAGAGGATTTTGAAGACTCAAAAAAAAAAAAAAAAAAAAGTCAAGCAGTGCCAAAGCTTTCATGTCAAAACATTTCTTGTCCATTACATACATGTTGGTCAGCCCTAAGCCTAGCATGATTCCTGAGAAGGCATTCCACTGTGTGGTACCCATAGCAAGAGATACCAGGAAAGTTACGTAAAACTAGCCCAAAGACATCCAGGCTAAGCAGGTATGTGTGTGTGCAATGTATCTATATATACACACACATCTATCTATCTATGAAAAGGCTTTCAAAGCTGATTTTATAATACCCCAAATGACCATATGATTAATGAGGACACTCAACATAGTAGGTCAAACAACATTTACATAATTTATTTCTGCTCACCTCTTATAAAGGTGAAAAAAATACCAGATGTGCAACACAACTGCACTAATGGCATCAAGTTAACATCAGCCAAGTTATGATTAATAATTATGGTACTAAAGTGCACAAATAAGTCCTAAAATGTTCTGAAGATATTTACATTTCATCTGTAGAAACAAAGACAAACACATTCAGGAATTAGAACACAAAGGTAAATTCTGGGCCTCATCCTAAAATATGTAATAAAGGATGTCCTACTCATCCAGTAAAGCTTCTTGTAAGCGAAGTTTGCAGGATCAGCTCTTTATAACCAGATGAAGAAAACTGCAGTAAGCATGCACATAACCTATTTCTTCAAAACCATATTTTCAAGAATATAAAAAGACACCATCAAAAGCATTTCAAGTTACAGATTAAAATTTAAGAATAAAATATTTCAAAAAAAGTTTTGCTGCAACCTGCTATCTCATCTAGTGTGTTTGCTCTCATGTCCAACATGACCGTCCCATTAAGAATACAGCTTCGCAGCTCAAAGAGACTGTGCAGAGACAGAGTTGCTACGTAAGGCTTGCTCCATCGATCACCGCCATCTTCAACATCCTCTTCAAATTTTAGCCACCTGAAATGCATACAGATACACATATTTATATTTTTCCTGGAAGACAGACAACTTGGCAAGCAATCCCATCCTTCCCTGTGGCTTCTAAACAACACGGAAGAGGGAGACCTGTCAGCTCACACTGGCTTTCATTTCTCAAACAATCTAATTGATTAACAGTCATAATATTTTTATCTGGCTCTTTATCCATGCTCAACTGTTTTGGTTTTTGCCCACTTCGTTTCGTCAGTTGAACACCCGTCTATTCATGAATTCTTATGAGCAGTGTAGGACTGTGCCTTGTTACTTGATTTGCATGTCTCAGTTTTGTCTGTATTTTACGATTAAAAAGCTATCTGAAACACATTGTATACAGTATTCAAGTCTCCTAAGGTGCCAAGTCAGACATTCAAGAGTTAGGTAACATTAATATGTTCTCTTATACATTGATCTTGATTCTGATTCACAGGCAAGATGCAAGCTGAACTTCTGCAAAAGCTAGAAAGCAATAAGGTATCATGGTTTTGGCTGGGACAGAGTTAATTTTCTTTGTAGAGGCTCACACAATGCTGTGTTTTGGATTTTTGATGAAAATAGCAGTGGTGGTTTTGGTTGTTGCAGAGCAGTGCTTACACAGAGCCAAGTACTTTTTTGCTTCTTGTGCTGCCCTGCCAGCAACAGCTGACCCAGACTGACCAAAGAGATGCCCACACCATGTGGTGTCATGCTCAGCCATAAAAGCTGGGGGAAAGAAGGAGGAAGGTGGGGGGCGTTCGGAGTGATGGCATTTGTCTTCCCAAGAAACCGTTACACGTGATGAGCCCTGCTTTCCTGGAAGTGGCTGAACACCTGCCCGCCCATGGGAAGTAGCAAATGAATTCCTTGTTTGCTTTGCTTGCGCATGCAGCTTTTGCTTTACGAAGTAAACTGTCTGTATCTCAACCCATGAGTTCTGGCACTTTTACCTTTCTGATTCTCTCCCCATCCCACATGGGGAGTGTGAGCAAGCGGCTGTGTGGTGCTCAGCTGCCTGCCAGGGCTAAACCACAACACAAGGTAATCGAAGTACTGCATGCAGAAGAATGTATTACAACACATGTAGAACAACTGAAGTGATACGGGCCAAAAATAATCATGGCCTCCTATAACGTACATGCATGCGATTTTGGAAAAAAAAAAAAAATCAAATATTTCCTATGTAGGAAATCCTTGCATGATTGGAGGTAAAAACACATAATTACAGTAAAAATAAAAGAAACAGCACAAACAACGTTTAAGCATAGAGTATCTATTACAAGCTTATTTTCAAGAGACGCAAAGAACATATGTAAATATCTTGTTTTATTTAGGTTTGAGCAGAAAAACTGACACCAATTTATCACCAATAAGACAGCAAAGAGATTTCTGAGACAGTAAATACTGTGCTACATGGTTGAATACCTGTATTAATAAACAAACCTTGTTGTACCTCTCACAATGCTTGGCGTGATCAGTTTTAGGGAATTCAACATAGCACCAGTAAGACTGAGGGTCTTTTGAGAAGCCATGTAAATTTTTTGAAGTTGGACAAAAAGAATAAAGTTTTTAATCTGCTGAGTCTGAACTGAACCAAGTCCTACAGTTCATGAAAATTCTAACCTAGACCTGGTTTAAAGTTCTTTGAGATAAAATCATTAGAAGACACACCTTGAAACAACCTACTTTTAGCTTACCTAGCAGTTTCTTTCCATTCGTATTCTTCTCCATCCCTGAAGCAAAGTTCATCCATTTCAGTGAAGAGATCATGGGGAATGTGTTCATCATCATCTTCAGTACCCAGGATAAATTGTACTCGTTGGGATGGCGTGTCTGGAAGAAGAGGAGAAACTCAACAAGAACTCACGCTTCTATTATGCAAGAAAAAACGTAACAGTTAAATCTCCTGGTCCCAGTTAGAAACATGCAGCACAGTATTCTCTTCAAGAGGGAACAGGAACAATAGAAACATGGACATTTCTTGAAAAGGAGGCCCTTCTAAAATTTTGCTTTGTTTCTGAAAACAAAACACCTGGAAATTTATGTTTGCATCCTGCCAACACAATGAAGTATTTTTAATTTTTCTATAGATTGACAATATGAAAACAAACAACTATGGAGATGGAAAGAATCAATAACTTTCTTATTGCATGCTGGAGCACTAGCATAAAAAGTAGAAACTACACAGATAAAATGTCGAGGAAATATTTAACTTCCCATGGTATAATAAGTGTGTAATAAAACATACATTTATGCCCTGCAGAGAAGGACTTAGGGGTACTAGTGGCTGAAAAGCTCAATATAAGCTGGCAATGTGCGCTTGCAGCCCAGAAAGCCAACCTTATCCTGGGCTGCATCAAAAGAAGTGTGGCCAGCAGGTCAAGTGAGGCGATTGTCCCCCTCTACTCTGCCCTTGTGAGGCCCCACCTGGAGTACTGCGTTCAGCTCTGGGGCCTCCAACATAAGAAGAACATGGACCTGTTGCAGCAAGTCCACAGGAGGGCCACAGGGATGCTCAGAGGGCTGGAGCACCTCTGCTATGAAGACAGGCTGAGAGAGCTGGGGATGTTCAGCCTGG
This sequence comes from Chauna torquata, assembly GCA_013399475.1. NCBI lineage: Eukaryota > Metazoa > Chordata > Aves > Anseriformes > Anhimidae > Chauna > Chauna torquata. The sequence goes on from VXAL01014904.1 coordinate 50,937, forward strand.
AGGATAGAAGGCTCCAGGGAGACCTTATTGCAGCCTTTCAATACTTAAAGGGGGCCTATTGGAAAGATGGGGAGGGACTCTTTATCAGCGAGTGCAGTGATAGGACAAGGGGTAACCATTTTATAAAAATCCAAAACTAGAACTCAGGAGGCAGCACAATCCCTTACTATCAGTAATAGACAGCAGAAAGGTTAAAGTAAATATTTTAAAAGATTATGAATCAAGTTACCATAGCAAATGCAGCTTCACAGCTATATCCATACTTTTCCTGTGTGACTCAACAGTTTTGAAAGTAATACAAGACTACACAATCTGAAAAATGGTGTCTAATTCAAGTAACAAAGATTTTTATGTTAAAGGAGAGTATCAAAAACCCCGGTCTAACCTATTCAGTGCAGGCTGCTGAGTATTCACTCAGACACACACCTAGATGAAGCCCAACAGCTTATGACTTGAGATAAAACACAACTACAAAATCCTTGCTGATTGGAGGTAAAAATACATAACTACAGTAAGAATAAAAGAGAACAAACAACGTTTAATCACAGAGTAACTATTACAAGCTTATTTTCAAGAGACACAAAGAACTCCCACAACAAATTTCTTACCATATGATGGAGATTCTCGGCCATCCTCTCTATCAGTTTCTTTTTCTTTTTTTCTTCTGTGATGCCTGTGCCCACGGTGTCTATGCCGTCGCCGGCCCTGCTTTCCAAATGGGACGTGAACTCCAATATACACAGCTCTGTGACCTTTCAAGAAAGTTCAAGAAAGGAAGCAATTAAACAAAAAATGACCTCCTGCCCAAATTTAGTGTAACTGTCAAAAAGACAGAGTTTGACAAAGTCAAAAAAAGAATTCAGAAGTACTTTGCAAAACTATATTGAACTAACATTACCATTTGCTTTCTGTCCTTCGCCAGTGTAAAGAAACCAATGCCATATTCATTTCCCCAAAAAACAGAGGAAGAATAAACTATAGCCTAGCCCAATTCAAGAACTCAGTTGTGAAACAAGTAACACAGAAACAGTCTTGATCTACAATACTGAAAGAAGCTATTTGATAAGCACCAGGGAACTAGTCGTAAAGCAGAGAAATTACAAAATACTCTTCTTGTTTGCTGGGAATCATCAGCAAGACGGCTACAATAGCAAGATGTGACTCACTGATTTACAAACTTAAGAAATTACCCATTGCTTATAATCTGAAAGGAATTATCTCTGGTTGAATGAACCACCAATATTTCTCTAAATATTATGCGACACACCTAGGTGAACCTGATGTTCAAATATGCCACTCATTTAATATCATTTTAGGAGCCTTACAGAAACTTACATCTGCAAATGTATGCCTAAAACATCACACGATTGACACAGAGGGTTTTTTTTTCCCCCTTTCTTTTTTCTATTCTAGAATCTTTTAATAAATTTAGATAGCATATCCTCAAATTAATGCATACTGCTCTTTAAAACATTTACTTTCAACATCTTATTTTCCTTTGACCTCTGGCATTAAGGCAATACTAGCACCAACAGCCTGGCAGAAGAAAAATCAATCAACAGGCTGTTATGAACATATTACTACCATGTCTCCTGTAACAGAGTTAGCATATACAATATGCTTTTCAATTCCTTTTTAAACAAACAATCTCAGGAGGAGACACATTAACTATAAGCCTGGAGGTTAACACTAAACACTTTGTTTCATAGTGTAGAAGAGTTATTACAGAACACTGACATTAACAAAAGGAAAAGGAAGTGGTTTTCCAGCTCTTAGAAAGATGTAAATTCAGCAAAAATATAGAAACCAAGCAGCCCCCCACACATATATGCATGTGTGCATATATATTAATATTAATATTAGATTAAGGATATTGAAAAACTCTGGCCATTACAGACCTTTATAGAAAAAAAGGTGGTAGCATGTCAAATTTGCCTTCCAAGAAGCATCTCTAAGCCCAAAAATTATGTATTTTTTTGTATAATACATTATAAAGCAGTATTTTCATGGTGCTATACGACAAAGAAGACTAATCAAAAAAATCAGTAATAACACATAAGCAAGCTCAATGTTTATTTCATCTGGTCAAGATTACTTTCCAAATTACAAGATCTCATTCTCGACACAACTCAAACACTAGCTTTAATTAGAGCTGACTGACTGGGACTATGACCAAATCTGAAATGAAGCATATTAAAAGTAATTTATTTCCATTAAGAGGGGAAAACAGATTAAGTTGTTGAAGCATTATTTCTACTTATTTACAGAGACTTCTCTTTCGTGAGTTTCTTCCAAAAAGAATACACAGCTCCTGCTGGGAAACCGAACCTCCACCCTCCGTAACTACTGTGCGAGATGTAATTCCAGAGAAAGCAACGCCTAAACGGTAATCAATATACTTGACATGTTATATAGCTAGATTGCACCATTAACAATGGTCGAGTTACTGATATCACCATTAAACAATAACCTTAAGCATATGGACACCAGAAGCACGAGGTGGAAGAATATTGGCATTACCACGCGGTGACAGTGTGACAGGCCCCGCTCACAGCTGCCCACTGCAACCTAGCGCAGCCACCACTCGCGGCAAACGCCGGCATCACCCCTACCAAACGCCATCAGGACTCCGGTTTTATTTTACACATTCAAGCAGCAAGCATTAAGCTTTAGTTAAACACAGCTAAATGGTTCTACTCGTTGCCGCCTTCTCACTGCTCTACCTTCAGGGCGTCACGAAGGCACAGGAACAGGCCGGCGACGGGTTATGCTGCCCTTCAGCCCGCAGAGCCCACAAGCCACTTGTGTGCACGGCTGCTTCCTCATACGGACACTGTTCTGCAGGCACGTGCAGAACAAGGACACCTTCTGCAAATCGCTCTGTACCTGCGGCGATCAAGCAGCTAGACCTGCGACTGGATTTCAGGACTAATGTGAAATGCAGACAAACGAGATCGTTTTCAGCAATTAAGGAACATGCATCACAACCCAATGTGATTCTATCAGACTAACTTAAAGAGAATTAAACAGTGGATTTTTTTTTTTTTGGAGCAAGGGAGGTCCAATACTCTAACCAAGAAAATTTTGGATCTTGCAAACAGCAACTTAAGAGTGCATCACAGATTGTTCCTTCAAGAAAGTTTTGTGGGTTTTGTTTTGTTTTGTTGTTTGTTTTTTTTTTTTTTTGTATCACAGACATGTATAAACAGAGATCTCTACTATTACCTAGGAAATCTGAAACTACTGCTGCTGGATGCTCCAGGTATATTAACACCAAAAAGGCAGGGTAAAGCTGCCTAAAATTAAACAAGTTTAATCTTAATTTTAACTGCACAAAGAAAAGCACTGAAAAGCCCCCTAAAAATAAAGGAAATAAAGGACAGCTATATTGAGCTGTCCACAGGATTTTTTTTTTTCCCCTTCATTCCCAATTAACTGAGCAAACGACTTACACACTGGCCAAAAAAAAAAAAAAAGCCAGAAAAAGACAAGTAATATAATAGAAATGGAGAAAAAGTTAACTCTAGAAAGGCTGGAATTCATATTACTGGCATCAGTGTTATTTTAAAAATATGACCACCTTTTACTTGAATATTGTTTTTAAAAGCCTAAAAAGTACAACTGTTTGACCTTCAAAGCTTAACTCACACAAACATCTGTACCACAGTACCACTCTCAAGCAAAGCTTGTTAGAGAATTACTTTAAACCAATCATCAGTAGAATTAGTAGACTGCCTGACACTAAATTTAGTGATACAGAACTCAAGAGATAATTGTTCATTTTAATCTAACATGACTTTATCCAAGCTTAGCTGTTCAAATCCACCAAGGGTATTTACTATTAAGGCCCTTATCCCTGTGAAACAAATTTAAATGTTAGGAGTTTGCTACGTCTCAATCACATGGTTGGTCTTCTTTATATAAACTGACTTGCAAAGTAAGTCCTATAAAATTGACAGAATAGAAAATGCTCTGTTTAGATATCCTGATTTGTTCCCTGAGCCCTAAGAAAATGTTAATGGAAGACTTCTGAAGTCCTGGAGGATCAAAAATATACATGCAAAATGCTCTGATGTGGCAACTGTGTAAGTACAACTCCACACAAGACCTCCTTTTTCCTAACCCTCACTTTGATAGCTAGATGCCTTTCAAGCTTCATACAAAGAAGAACGTTCTTCCGTATGTTACCAAGGGAAATCAAGTTACTATCTCCATGAAAAGGAACATTATATATTCTGAAATCTTGTTACTTAGAAATTTGAACTGCAGAGAACATTAATTACTGTTGTAAGAGACATCTGGAAGTTGGCTATCTGGTCCAATCTCTCCCAAAGCAGGACCACCTTCAAATTTGAAGCCATCTTTTTCATCGGGTTGCTTCAGACCACAACAACAAGCTCTGAGTATCTGAAAGAACAGATATTCTACAGACTCGCTGGGCAAACCATTCCAACAGATGACAACACACTCCACGAAAAAGACTTCCAGATATCCAGTCAGCACTTCCCATACTGCATCTCGCATCTGCTCCCCCTCACCCTTTCACTGCGCACCTCTGACAAGAGTCTGACTCTACCTTCTCCATAAGCTCCCAACAGTCAGCTGAAGACAAAAACTTTATGACAGGAATTACTATTTCTCAAAAATCTTCAAATAATAATCTGAAGATATATCATCTGCTTAGATACAGGCTTCTATGTAAAATAATGCCATAATGTATCTTCTCCCAACATGGAGCTTTTCAGCTCCACGGAAAATCTGGAATATCCGCAGCAGAGATCCTAAACTGTTCCATAATACCATAAAACAGGCCAAAAAAGCAGCTGCGAAAGAGAAAACCTGTGTACTCTCAGGCGCCTTCTAACTCACCCCCCCAAAAAACATTACCCTAATACAAAGCATTCAAAATCCATCATCATCTCATACTTTGACACTAACTCCCCATACATCACAGAAAGTACTTGTACACACAAAAATAAGCTCAATGCTATTTATTAGCACAAGTTTGTCTTCTCTGTCACAGGTCTGCTCAGAAGTTAGAAGCACACAAACAGGAAAAATAATCTTAGGTACATGAAGTAAAAAGTGAGAACATGCAAATCTTTCCACACCCCATAAAGCTTCACAGCCCAAAAGTCCTCTCCAAATACTCTCCTCTTTGGTGAAACTTAAGGAACAACTAGAATCACCCTTCTACCTCCCCAGCCTGCCCCACCTCCCCCCTCAAGTGTTTATATTAGTAACTTGGTAGGGTTTTTTGTTTGCTTTTTTGTTTAAGTCCCACAAGTTATGCACTGAAAAGTCACTCAAGCCTGTAATTCACTGCAAATATTCACTACTATGCTAATTAACCAATTTGCTAATTAAAAGTAATGCCACGTCTGAACTATCCAATTAAATGTACAATTTAATATCTATAGTGAACTTCTTACTGTGAGACACAAATATTTTGAAATAAATAGTTGTATTTTAGCTCACATAATGAGCTTCTCTCACACAAAAGGTTCCAAGAAACAGCCAAATCATTTTCAATGCAATTAATGTTGTAAAAGTGAGTATCAATGTTTGTATGCGATCATCTCAGTTTTTCAAGTATTACTTTACTACAAAAAGAGCCCTATTATTACCAAAGGGTCGTCTTCTATGTTCTGGTAAAAGAATGACTTAACAAAAATTATCTCCTGCTTTGAGAATAAAATATCTGAAATGAAATTTTCTAACCAAATTTGTATAAAGAGTAAAAAAAAAAAATTCTTTCACAAGACAGTTATTTGCCTTCGTTGGAGCCCACAGGTTCTCCACAGTGCAATATATTTTAGAATCTGTTAAGCCTTCTGGGCCCTATCCCGAAATCTCCTGTTGCTCCTAGTAATTAAGTGTATCTGAGAATACGCTCTTTGTACTGAAATATTTGGGCAGATAATACTGAAAAGCATAATCCAAAAATTTTGTATGCATAGCATATGGTAAAGCAGCTCAGTAAGAAAGAATGTTTTCTCACTACACAATGAAAGCCAGCATCACATTATGCTGACTGGCAGAAGCTGTAAATACCAGAACTCTCATTACACACAAAAGTGGTTTCTTGTGTAGACTTAAAACCAAATATGAGTTGGTAGTGGCAGTCATAACAGAAAAATGCACTGAATATTTATTTCTGTTTGACACAATCAACAGTATTCAAGAAGACGTCGCCAGTAACTACATTAGACGTGCAGGTAGTAACAGTGATAGAAAAAGCCTAGTGCCAGCTAACAGAGCTACGCTGGAATTCCGGCACTGCATGTCTGTCCCAGGGCTGCGTGGCCCACAGCCAGCACCCATGTCTCTTGCCTGGGGAAGGAGCCAGCACTGGGCATCTGGGGGAACTGGCTGCCCTTGTTCAACACATCCAAGTCAGACCATGGCTGGGTCCCACACTCTGAGCTGAAGGTGCTTCATCCAGCCTGCCTCTGTAGCAGTGCTCAGGAGGAAGGATGCATAGACAAGATCAGCTCAAAGTTGTTTCTGCTGGAGGGCAGAAAACCTAGAAACATACAATTCAACCAAAAGTTCCCTTAAAATCAGAGGTTGCCCTTCGTCCACTAATAAGTCAGCATTCTCAGCCCTTCCCAAGGATGTCAAGCCCTCTAAGGACACTAGGTTTCCACAGTCATTATAGTGTACCTGTAAAAGATCTCAAGAGAAACACTTGCAAAAAGAAAAAAAAAAGTTTCCCCACTTCATCAATGGTCACAAATACATTCTCCTTACAAATCTGACCACACACCTCTCTCTTGTACAACTGCTGCACACCTCTTTAAATGGATTGACTTGCCCCCAGATGCATCTACTTCCTGGTATTTGTAAGGTATGAAAAATATTACAGGGGGAATCCTGTCCCGTGTAAGGGTTAATCCTTTCTGAGGAAAAACTCAAACTTTCATCCTTTCTTTATAAAATAAGAAGTGTTTGGACATCAAAAAAAAAAAGAAACTTCACACTTTAGAAGTTTCGATTGTTGTATAACATTAGCTTTCAATGAATTTCAAATGGAGAGGTCTTCCACTCAGCAAGACTTCCGAGATCCATCACATTACAAGTTTAGGCAATTTTTGGAACAACTGATTTTAAAAGGACTAAAATTAGTAAGTGTTATGAAAAGCCATCAAGAAACAATAGGCTGCAAAATAAGATAGTATCCTGTTTCTTCTGGCTTGTTTCAAAAGTCTTTATTTGAGCAATCTGGGGCCATCAAGTTCATTTTAAGTTTCAATCGGTACTGTTTGGTAAAAGTTCCATTTTGTAACCCTATTGCTTGAATAACAACTTCACATGTTTCAGATTATGAAACTGCCCTTAGTTACTTTTCATAAAATTTGTGATACATGCAGTCAGAACAGAATCACCACATAATATTCTCTCAGATAAAATAAGTTTGCAAATAAAAAAATGTTAAGACAGCTTATGCCATAAACTTTTAAATAGCATTGCTTCCATCTAGGTCTATTTTACATTAAATATTTTAAATCTTTATGTAAAAGGCATTAGTTTGTTTTTAATGGCATCTATTTCAAAAAGAACTTTGTGTTAAGAAGAAATGCTAAAACTAGCATGGGAGTTTCCCAAAATGGATTTTAAATATTTAACTACAAGCTAAGTTATTGTCTGCTGCAAATGTTCTCATGAAATAAATCATTCAAGTTTAAATGCTGAATCACTTCGTTTATTCGCACTGTCTAACCTCTAATAGTGGATTTACAGTTTTGTTGGCTTTGGAGGATGAATAATAGATTATCTAGCCTTTCTTGTTAGAAATTGTAACAATTCAAGGGTATTCATTATTCAGTACTGCCTTCTCGCACTACAGAAAAAATAGATGCATATCAAAAAACTTATTCTCTGCTGCATCATTTCCTTCAAAGATTATTTCACTTCAGGCTCAATATTTATATAAGGGCTCAATATTTATATAAGGATCTTCTACTTTAAATTGGCTGCAGAGGAAAGGAAGCATGGCTAAAACAAATTGTATGATACCCTACACGCGTATTCCACTTCCCACGGAGAAGTCACTGAAATTACTGAAGTCTATACTTCCCATAGAGCAACACCTAAATTGTAACATTAAGTAAATCTAAGTCATTATGAAAGCTGTCTTGTCTGAAAATGTTTTCCATACTTTAAACCAGTATAGAATATCATACCCATTTTGTAATGCTATACAACACCTTCTAAACGAAACAAAACCAAGATCAAAACTGCAGTACTGTTTCTAATCTAATGAATGTCTTAATATATAAGCAAAAACGTTGACTTCGTTCCAGTATGAAAACCGAGTCCTACTACTCCTACCTCCTCGCTCCCAACTCTGTCAGAAAGACTGTAAACGCACATGTCTTCTTCAGAAAGACACAAAACATCCTGTCACCAGCCATTAATGAAATGGGGTATGCAGGAGGGTTCCTTAGCAGTTGAGACCATTCTGGTTTGTAGAATAACGAGTAATTTCCCTTAATGACTATGACAATGGTGGTATCAGAACTGCTAAAACTTTTTTTTTCATTTTAAGTTTATGCAGTAGTTATTTAGCCAAAAATATGAACTTTGGTGTACACTAGTTCATACTTCTTTTTATACTCGGTTCCTGTTAGGCTACCATCAAGAATTCTCATGTTAAAAAAAAAAAGTCTTCTCTCAAGTAACTTAAAGCAGTTTAACACACAAGTAAAAATTTCAGAATTTATAGTACTTCTTAAGTACTGTTTGGCAGAATCAGAAGCAGCTTCCGAAAAGACTATTCTAGAATTCAGAAATAACCCCCTGCCTTCAAACACAACAATGTATGAACATTGAGAAGTGTGTCTAGTCATTTTGGTTGTCCTATTGAGCTTCATGCCTATGGTCAGCTTGCCAAATTTCCATCTCAAAAGGCAGTCTGAAAATAGTTTCGATAGCATTTGTTAAGGACTTACCTTTGTGATTAGCACCTCAAATAATACAATAATTTAAGAAAGTTGAAGAAAATTATTCTTTATACATAGAAGTCTGAATATTGTACAAATGAACAGGAAAATAAGTCATGTGGAACTTGCCTGTGGACATGCAGAAATATATTGTATTCTATAATTGAAAGTATACACACACGTGACGAAGGTGTAGTAATGCAACCTAATTCCAAAATTTACTTAATCAAGACTGCATTAAAAGTCATATTAGGAAAACATCCTTGTGACTTCCAGAGAAGAGCTGAGCACAGCTAACATTTACTTCTGAACGATAAGGACAAAAGAACTTATTCTACACCAGTAATGCTAGCAGCTGGTATAAGTGAACATTTTGTTGATGTTACACATGACCCAGAGCATGCCTAACATACCTGACTAGCTGTGCTGTACCTGAATAGACATGGTTTTGCTTTGCTCTCAGTTCAATTTAAACTAACCTTCCAATTCAGGGATATCACTGGAGAGGATGGATAAAGGGTGGCCTGCAAGAATCATTAATGACCATCCTAAATTATTTTTGTTTTCAGAAGTAATTTCATACCACTTTATTCTACTTTTTGATCACAATAAAAAGGTACAATTTGATAAAAAATAGCATTTCAAAATTCTTTTTTCTGTTAAATACGGTTCTTTTCTAGACCACGATGTGTCTTTTAAATGCTCAAACATTCATTACATCATTTGAGAACCATGAAAAAATCCTGCTCTGTACTGCCTAAATTAGTGCAGCCTATTATTACAGAACATGAGAATGTAAATACTAAGCATATTTTTTTTTAAAGGGCCAGCAGCTAGAACATCCTGTTACATTACATCTGTTCAGCTGCTCCTATACAACATGTTCTCTTGAAAGATTTTACAGGAGCTATTCATGGGTTTTTGAACAGTCAATTTAGGTGCATCTAGAAAGTAGAATAATACTAAACCTACCCCCTAGGAAAAAAAAAAGCCACCAACTTAGCAGCACATTCCACTATAAGTTACAGTGTAAGTTCTCTTAGTTCCCCAAAGCCCTTTTACAGTACTGAAACAATTTCTAACTACTCACAACAACTGCAAAACACTTGTAGAGCAAATTTTCCACTCGGATATATTACATTCTCTGCTAGAGGAAAGGAAAATGCAGGATTATTTAATTATCTATCCTTATCAACTAAGATTAACAGAAAAGCACAGCTGTTTTCTTAAAGGAAAAATATGGCTTTAAACCATCAAGGTATCAGAGATAATAGGGTCACTTGAAATGTAAACACTACTTACACCTGCCACAGGATTGCGTTAAGAGTAGAGCAGCTCCTAAATCATCTTAACTTTTGAAAGCTGCTTCTTGGATTTATGCCACAGAAAACTAGTCTACCGAGATGGACACTTGACCTATGATTGTTTCTGGAACAAAACCTCTGTTATGTGTTAATTCCTTATCTTTGCTATGCCTGTAACTGGTCTGCTAAGAATAACAGAAGACACTCATTTTCTTTTAAGCAGAATCCAGTAAATGTATCCACAAATCACACTGAAAAACCATCTACACATTTGAAAATATAAGACCTAGTAAAATCAAGCCAAACACAGCAACTCAGGTTCTAGAGAGCTTTCCTTAAACATGGTTCTTAACAGAAAGTAGGCTTTTTTTTTTCCTTCTTAAAAAGATGGGAATAAGTACCTCTGCCATTGCTATTCTTGCCTTAGTTCCATTCTACCCTTACTTTGTTATTATTCTCATTCATTGCAGCTCAAAGAGTCTGGCATCAAGCTAAGAATGTTAGGTGCTCTTAAAGATGTTATTTTAAAATGTTATTCTCCTTTCTAGCTCTTCTGTAAACTGGCATTTGTTATTTCAAAGTACAGCCTTACAGCTTCAGTAAGAAGCGGTACCTTAATTTATCACACACACAGTGCGCCCATAATTGCAGTTTACCATTTCTACCCATTTCGCTTTTACAGGAAGAATTACGAAACAAGCAGCCTATGTCTAACCTTTCTAACCTAAATACCATCATTCTGCATACATACCACACTTTCCTAGCCACCATAAATAGAGTACAGAGCCCTAACTTCAAGATTTATTTTGTCTTTAGCAACTAGCCCTCTTTCCATTAACGTTTTCATCACAAAATTACCAGAAAATAGTTATCCAATACTGACAGCATCAAAAAATGTTGCTTTAGTATTAGCAGTAAATTATGCCTTCTGCAGCATCAAACCAATCAGCATCAGTTAGTAGATGCTTTAAAGCTGTTAAATATCACCTGTCACTGCTGGCTCTCAAGGTTTAGTACCTCACATCATAGCTGAACTAAATTAACTGCTTGCTGCCTCTCCTTGAAAATGAATCAACGCATGCTTCTGGAGAGGTTCCAAATTCCTAGAACTCCTTTTCAAGCCACCAGAAGAAACAAGTTGGAAGACTGGGCTGGAACAGCTTCAGGTCTTAAAACACTTAAAATATTTAATGCGATTGTAGGTCTTCCTAAACCTACAAGAAAATTTTCACAAGTCAGTAATGAAAAAATAATGCTATCTGGAGTTCTTCTACTGCTTGCAGACGACAATTCCAGTTCTCCCCTTGTAAGATACCAGAATTAAAAACAAAGCGCCCCAAAAACCCACATGCCTACTCTCACCACTATAGCTTATTATTAGTGATCTGATAATAAACAGAGCTCTAAGTTCACATAAATTTATCATCTAAAACACCCTGAATCTTAACAATCTCGTGTGGTGAATCTCAGAGAGGAAGATAAGTATACCAGTCAAACAACTGTATTTACATACATTTCTCTTTAGTACAGGAGAAGAAAAACTACTTGTTCTTACTTAGTCCTCACTTAGTTACTTACTTATTTCATACCTGCAGATACCACTGGTAAAAGTCAATACACATGCTGTTCCTCCCTTTCCCCATTCTACCATCAAAAAAAAAAAAAAGACTGATTTTCTTACAAATAATTAAAAAACTACAGAATATATGTAATTGCCAAAAGTAATTCCCACTTCTGTATTAAAATGCCGATCTGAAGCTTTGGATACATGATAATCCTGATAGAATACAATTTTTTTTTTTGCAATATACTTATTAGTTATTTGTTTAATCTCTGTATAGCTAGCACTCTCTTGGGTTAAGAAAATTACAGTGGCTCACTCTAAAGAGAGTGTGAGGTAGCCAAAGAAAGAGGCAATGCTGCAAGGCTAAGAGTAAGGTGAGGACAGTGAAGTCTCCTCACCTCCTCCTTTCAATAGCTGTTATGTTGACTCGACTGCTCATGAAACACAAGTCTTGGTTTCACCTTAATTTATTCTTTGGCCATGGGTAAGACAGGGTGTTTTCACAGTCGCAATACAACTGCTTAAACTGCCTCAAGCAGCTTTAACCCCTGCCTTCCCATCCCTACCTTGTGTCCTCGTAGTGTTTCACTGGCTGAGGCGTTCCTGTGCCTGTGCCATGAAAGACTGGGGAAGTGATCTGACTGCACGTTCCCATGTCATTCCTCACATTGAGGCGTTCCAGCTGTTCAGTGCACTGACAAAGTACTCCAGCTGAATGCCTGCCTCCTCTTAACCCCTACCTCCCCGCAAAACACACCCATGCTTTTTTGGGGTCATCTCCCAGGAAAAAAAGCAAAAGAAGGAAATGAAGCAGGAGACAGCTTAAATCTGCACTGAAGACTTAACTGCAAAAACAGACTGTGAAACAGCTTCACAGTAGCTTAACCGTATCTGAACTAGCATTGTTGCACTCTCCACCTCTGTACGTCTGAGTCTTATGCTCATACTTCCTCCTCTCAGCACGGGCAGACATCCATATGTGTGGCAAATTGGTTCAGTGTGCTTAATTGATGAGACCTTTATTATTTTCCTTTGTCGGGGGTGTTTCTTTTTCTGCTAGCTTAACATATTTAACCAGGCTTATTGCAGAGTCAGACAAACAAAGTGTCAGCTCAAGACAGAAAGCAGTAACAGAGAGAAGGGAACAGAACAAGAGTATGACTGCAATAGCAACAAACAATTTTAATCGCTTTAAACTGTCCCTTGTTAGACCACAGTATAAGAAAACATGAGATCAACCTAAAATCAACTTTTCTCAGCTAGAAACTGCTGCTATAATGGCTCTTCGGTGTTCTGAAACAGTAAGAGTCAGCACTCTCAGGAAATACTACTTGATGTATCTACTGATCGTCTTCTAGCATTTCACAAATGTTAATTAAGCTTCAGAGCATAGAAAAATAAACACAATTTTAACACTGCATCTCCCTAGCTTTTTCCTCTTGCATCACTGAATGGCATACATGAACTTCCAAGCCAATCTACTTCGTTTTCAAGCCAGCAAGAAATTATATCTTAAACAAAGTATCTAAATTTGCATTATGTCACATGAAACTCACTCAATGCCTTTTTGTTTGGTGCTAAACGTAGTGTTCTGGGTCAAATAATGGAGACTAATAGGATTCCATAATACTTTAACTGATTGCAGACGAAGGAATGTACAATTCAGCACGGAACTAGAAGCACTGTATCTGTTTAGACAGACAGTATTTAAAGTGCATGACCACAGTCACAAGAAATTTTTAGAAAAGAAAACAAACATCTTCCTCACGAACCCTGTTCCCTAAGTTTTGATTCTGAAGAAGTCGACATCATTCATGCTGGGAAACAACTTGCTAAGAGTGAATATTTCTTCAAAGCTACGTTCTGATTGACAATCTCAAAAGCAAAGTTTTCCTTGGAAAGCTTCATAAATGTTCTTTTAAAAAAAATTTTTCTGTGACAGATTTAAAAGAACACCAAGTATTTATTAGCATGTGCAGTGACAAAAACAGCACTAGTCATTTACAGTTCCCTGGTTTTATTCCTACAATTGCATGCTGACCATAAAATTCAGATTCCTTTTAGCAATACTGGCTGCACTTGAAGGAAAATAGATATTTTATCCCGAGGGAAAAAAAAAAGCACATTAAGCAAGTAGAGAAGACCCCCACAAACTTACTCTCTAGTTCTTCTTTCTCAAAGTTTGTATTGATAGTAGAGCTGATTTTGCCCATATCCACAACAGCTTCTTCATCATGACCCTAAAGAAATAAGACACGAGTTTAAGTTAAGAAAATCCAAATAAAACTTCCTAAATTCCTAAATACATTCTGCAGTTTTGAAGCTGTTTGTCAAAGTTTTCTAAAATAATAAGAGTTCATCTCTTAGAAATTGAGAAAGAAAATATAACTGAAAAACTACACATACAATTCCTCAAGAAAACATTACCCTGTACTGAAGGAAAATATCTTACTGCTTGTGGAAAATATTAGTATAATTAGAGCTAGATATACTGTATGTCATAAAATAATGAAGCTAAATATGCTAATTATTTGTTTAGTGTTGACAAGGAGGATAATTCAAAACTTCTTGAATATTATTTACACAAATAATTGCTACTATACTTTAAGAAAGTCTCCTATGAGTTTAAAAAACAGTCAGTTGCCCTGGCAAAAGGCAAAAAGATGTATAAAAATTCACATCAGATTTAAATTCCAGCCAGTATCACGATAAAGAAGATGGGAGGGCAATGGGCACACAACACAACAGCTGGACAGCTCGAAAAAAAACAACTCAGAGTAAATGCCATCTACAGAAACCTAAAACCATTTAACTTAATGCCAGTGAACAGAATCCAAAGTTGTTGTAATGGAAAAACAGAGCAAATCCACAGATATGCTAAACACTGCGGAATTTCCTTTTGCAATGCTCTTGATTTCATCTTATTAAGGATCAGGACATATTTCAGGAGTGGAATATTCTTTCAGTTTTACATTCAGCAGCAGTGAATCCACTTCACTAAAATAACTGGCAAATTTTAAAAAGTTACAGAAGTTCACATTCAGAGACCTTGAACCCATTTGCTTAGGGAACTATTCCTCTGTAAGATTTTCTAGTACAAATAAAGAGCTTTTATGAATCAAAGGTTATATATAAAGGAGTGGCAAAAGAGTTAAGCTACACGGCTCCAGGGTCTCTTCTAGACCAAGAGTTTTGGAAAGATCAAAACAATGAACTGTTCACTCAGCTTTCAACAGGTAGCTTGTTAACCACCCACACCCCCAATCTAATTCACACTTTTCATGTGAAAAGTTAGACAATGACAGTTGCAAAAACATCTGTTCAGATCCTTTAGTACCAAAACCATATCACTCATAACGCAAAAGCATGATATTTTGATATTTGAAATAGATACAGGTTCAACAACAAGTTACTTATCTGTGAGTGCTTCCCCTAATCCCCTGTAGCACTGCAGAGAGCACACCCCTAAAGCACACCTTTCTTTAACACCGCCTCTGGCTCAATCTTGACCCAAAAAAAAAAAAAAAGAAAATCTTAAAATAACTGAGCAGTAGAAATCTCAGTACTGAGCTCAGAACAACATTAACCTTGCCTTTCTCCAAACGGTTTGCATTTCTTAGAATACAGGTCACTTAACTGCTGACAGCATCCAGCCTCCTGGCAGAACTAGTTCTCCCAAAGAACTGCTGCCTACCTTCAGGGTAGGGTTTTACTCTGCATCTAACTGCCTGTAATAGCAGGCTAACTGCAGCAGAACGCTATCCTTGCTCTTTCTGCTCCTGTAGGCAAACACTTTTTTCTCCTTTCCTTAAGTCAGATCTATCATTCATGAAATTGGATATAAAGAGCTGTACCAACTGATTCTGTTTATTTAAATAACTGCATTAGTTTTCCAGTTCACCAAACTGACCTTTCTTGCGGCAATATGACAGCCAGAACCACCACAAAGCATCTGACCGGTCACCACTTCTCCAAGCAGCCCGGTGGCACACTTATGTAGCTCCATGTGGGATCTATAATAATGGTTTCGTGATGGAAAAAAAATGCAACCCTGAACTGCAAGTCTTATAGGGACTGGGAACCCTAACAGTGTTGATATTCACCTAAACTTTGATCTTCAAATCATTCAACAGCACAATGCTGTAAATGTAGAACAGGTTTGTCTTCTCACACTGAAGTGATGAGGATGAAAAACAATGTACCTGTACAGCAGCTGTAAGCCAAAACATACTGTAGCACCCTTCTCCTTACACCCCCAAAACCAATTCAATACAAACTCTTCAGTCTGCCTAAAACAGGTATCTATTGCACTGCATTGCACCCCAAAAAAAAAAAAAAATCACTGACTATTAGGAAAAGTAGATTAAAGAACGTGAAGGGGACCAATGAGTTGGCATTCATAGCAAAAAACATTTTCAGGTGATGTTTAAAACACAGTCACAAGTGTCTTCCCATTTTTGGGAAGGCTGTAACAAAAAACAGAGGACATAAAAAAGTGAAAGCAGCTGACACTGTAAATAATCAAGATACAAAATAAGGAGTAGCACCTGGCAGAACAGCGTTATGAAAACTAACTAAAGGAGGATTCTGTGCCCCTAAGACCCGGTTTTCAAGGCAGGTGTTGCACAGTAATTCCATTTTGTCACTACTGCTGTACTGCAAAGGCAGAGATGTGCATGCGTGTTACAAAATCAAACTCCTCTGTGGCCTAGACCACTACAGCTGAAAGTTTTAGGTGATGAAACCGAAGCTGAATCTGATGAGCAAATCTGCGAAACTGTTACAAGGACGTGTTAATAAAGAAGTGGCAGAAGTTTAGAAAGTGTCACAGTAGTAACATCACAGAGATGAAGGGATATTCCTGCCTCCTACACACCAAAATGGGATTAAAGAACCCTGTCCAGAAGATGCCTTCACAATGTAATCGGTCCCTGCCATCTCTTTGACAACTATTCTGGAGGTAGGGAAAAAACAGTTGCAGAGGGAGTCTCAGCTCTTTACTGAAGATGTGTTTTCCAACACAACTTGGGGAAACAATTTTAACATGCATAAACTCAATAGCAAAAAGACATCTAGAAGCAGCAGCATTAAAATGCTTAAGTTAAAATCTATTGGGGCACCAAACATGCACAGGAAAACATTTAACTGCATTGGTGAGACCATAACAGTACCAAGGAGGAGACAAGCATACC
>VXAL01014904.1:76633-98030 GCA_013399475.1 Chauna torquata
TATATATATGTATATATATATATATTTCTCCAGAAAGAAAACAAAGATTTTGTCCGAGCTTCTAGCTCTTTGCAGAACATTTAATCTTTTCACAAGCAATATATGGTCCATGGTTTCCTCATAGGCAGTACATGCTTCTGCTGCAAATTCCGTCAAAATTAACGAAGATGGACTACTTCCACCACCTCTGTTAATCGTGTGGTGGAAAGCAGAACACTTCACAATGGAGTAGAAGAGCAAATTTCACATCACTTGTTATGACTAGCTTCTGGAACAATCTATCAGAATATCCCTTATCACATCTTAGAGCAACACTACTACTGCTAAGACACGAGCAAGCTGCACACATTGCTACAGCCACAAACTCTTCTTTCCTATCCTCCTAATTTTGCTCTTAAAATGACAGAGCAATTATCATCCCAGTCTATCATGAAGTGCCAGCAAATGGCTTCGCTGTGGGGCCTGCAGAGTCCCTAGAAGGCTGACCTGTGCTTCACTGCCACGCTGAGGTGGCAGGACACCAGCACGCTTCTGTTCGGAGCACCTCGCGCAGGCAGGGCTGTGTGCTCAGGACTCACCGCATGAGCTCACGCATAGTGCTACCCGACCTAGCCAGGTGTGGGCACAAGGAAACGGAGTGCTCGTTTGCTCACAAAGAGGCCATACTGACATACACAAACGTCTAACCCAACTGGTAGATCTAGCATAAGGTTTCTACTGATACTTTAAACCCCTCCTTCAGAAACAGGATTTGCGAGTTGCACCCAACTCAGCTCTTCCTTATACGAAGTTATACAAAATAAATATTACAATCTTTTTGAATGATGCAGCCCACGCCTGAAAGAGGACCCTACTTTTCAACTGAAGTCAGGTTCCCTTCCAGGGAGAGGGGGAAAAGAAAAACAGTTCACTGCTATCTTTCTTCCTGTATCAGAAGGACAGCAGCTATCAAACATGCAGCACCTTTCTTTGGAAAAGGACTTTAAAAACAAAAAAAATACATATTGAAATACTTATCTGAGAGACAATAAGACTACACTTCTAAATGAGGCTTTTTTTGGATAGGGGGCACTAGGAGAGGAGGCAGGGAGCTGGGTGATGAAGATGACACAAGGGTAAATTCTATGACAAACTGTCTGAGGTTAGTATATCAATTACCACTACAGAAGGTTTTGTTCAGCTTCTTTATTAAATGGGAACCTATGAACTCCTATTAAGAACAGCAGCTTCCTGTGAGTTTTCTATAACACAAATTAAATATAAGCTGTTCCTCTAAGCAAATGTTACTCACTTAGCAAGGGAACACAGAATCCTTGGTAGGCAGTGGCTCATCATTTAACAAAATAAAGTAATCCGTAAGAATAAGGGCTTGACAGCCTACAAGCGTTTTTCAGAATACAATTTCCATATAGCAACTAGTTCCCAAGAGGTGCATCTGCACAGCACGCCTCAGCTTGCTTCAGTTGGTATCAGCACGTACGCACAGTCCTGAGTGTTTACAAAAGAAAAGTGTTCTGTGCTGATATTCTCTGGTGTACTGTCCCACCAGTGAACTCCAGGATTTCTCAGGCTGCCACAAGCCACTGGGATTGAGAGACTATGAGGCAGACTGTGAGCTGAACTCTTGTGACATTACACAATTACACATCATTTTGAGAGTTCCAAACTTATGACCTAGAGAGGATACTGCTGAAGGCTGTAATTTGAATAGTCACCAACAGTGAGATTACTATGTACTCTATTGCACAGACTACTTTGGTAATCATCCTGCAGTCCTGATTTGGATATGTAATGATGAAGCTGAAAAAAATCTGCATATCAAATTTTAGAGTACTTTATTTCTAGACTCAGAAACACCTCCCTGTAGAGACAGGCCGAAGAAATTCACCATGTTCAAACAGAACACTAACAACAATTTTGCTTCCGCATGTACGAACATGCGGTCACCATGCAAATACCATTGAGCCAGGCCAGGTGGTTTTTCTGTGTTTTTTTGTTTTGTTTTTTGGGGGGGGAAGGTGGGGGGGTTGGAAAAACGAAGAGGATGCTTTCCAAATTCAAAGCTACTCACTTTACAACTACAACATATCACTCATCAATTGCTTTTACATAAATTCATCTCCAGCCATTTTGGCAGCACTTTTGACAGATATTCTAATTCTTCTGTATCTTAATGTAGTCTTAGACCACCACCTAAGTCCACAAGAACTATAAACTAGGGCTGTTTCAACACTATTAAGAGAATCTAACCAAGGTCATATGTTTAAATGCTCCACAATCACTTGAACAAACATTAAACATTCATCTCCCAGAGTAATAGATGGCACAGAAGTGAACAGCAGACAAGTCTAGATATGAAGCAACATGATATGGGACAGATAAAATTATCTGTTTTGTACTGACATTATTTGAAGTACATCCACACAAAAGCCTTACCCTGACAGTAGATTCTCAGGCAGGGGAAAAAAAGGGGGAGGGTTGTCAAATTATCCAGTTAGGTCACACTCCAAATGCAATCAAATCAAATTTACACCCACATAGGACGGGTCCTTAACAAGAGCATTGAACATCAACAACTAATAAATAAAACAATTGTGCTTTCAAGCAATGCTGTAAAATGGACGATTATTCACCTGCCCGTCTTTCTCTTCATAGAGAATTAGATCATGAATGTCACCAATCCACATGAATTCAAGGCCTAACTCTTCACCTTCAGCTTTCCCTGTCTCTTGAATTCTCCTTTATTCATATAATTGCATCCCAAATGAATACCTGTGTAATAATTTACTGACTACACATTCACTCTTACAGTGACGACAAATCATTACCTACAAATCAAACCTCAAGCTGTAATGGGAAGGTAAGGCAATGTATCCAAAATGCATAGCAGAGCTGATAAAGCAGGAGGTTTCAGCACTGCGTGTGCTCGGCCCACAACATTTCTCCTTAAAAACAAGGGGACAGAAAGGAAGCAAAACTCCAGCCCTGCTCGTGACCACCGCAATGTGAACGAGGGCAGAACTGCACCATACTTAGCATTCCAAGTGGTGTGTCATACACCATGCACGTAACATTGGCTGCAGATTACTTTAATATAAAATACATTACACAAATCACATCTCCCAGATACGCTGAGTGACTTCAGGACATCCAGAATCTACATTTATTTATGAATACCAGTCAGACTACTACCAGTGTTACATGCTGAATGTCATCAAGTCACCAATGCACTAGCAGGCCTCCACCATGACAAATTCCCAACCACCAACACAAAACAGAGTTGTAGCAATCCACATGTATTTTACTAACAAGGCAGAGAGTAACAGAAAGCTGCAATTCCCTTTCTTGCGATAGGGCTGGCAACCATCTGAACGAACAACATACGAGGTCGGGGAGCTGATTCAGCAGAAAAACAGCCCTAAGGACATTCATTTTGCCACTGGTGACTGAGGGAGGTGCAGATGGCACACGGGACAGGGGAGAGTGTCCAGCCCAAGCAGTGGGAAAGGCAGGACATTGGGGCAACTCCGGCTGAGAATTGACTTGCACTGCAGTGGAGCCCCACTTTAATGCTTGGGTTTCACAGCTCGGCTTGGGTAAAAATCAACAGCTTGGAGAAAGGGAGGGATACCACTTACGCTACTTTCCCCTCTTCTTCTCACAATATTCTGATCAGATCACACAGCAAACATAACTCAGTAACATTTATTTCAAAAAACTAACTCATACAAAAAGGGTTTGGGTTTTGGTGCTTTTGTTTGGTTTGTTGGTTTTTGGTTTTTCTCCCCACAAGTTAAATCAGCTTATGGGAAAGGAGGCAGGACAAAGTGGGAATGAGACTCCCGCTTCAAAGACCTAGAACTACTAGTTTAGCTCAGCCTCAGCACGAAGCTGTACCTTAAAGACATGTACTTTCCTGCTGAAATTTCTTCCATTTTCCTCCTGCAATTCTAAAGCACAACAGCACAATATTTTAAGTCTGAAATAACTTTTATAAGGGAAGATGTTGCTAGACAGTAAGCTGTCAGACCTTTAAACTTCTAGGAGCTAGCCCAAGCTTCTTTGGAAGATGACTGAAAGGGATTTTTAAAAAGGAATCTACTTCTATTTCTTATTTGCCTTATCTAGAAACATTTAAAAGTACATAGCTGAGCTTTTTTTTCCCCTCTATTTAAGAAAAAGAAAGCAGCTCATTTTCTGATGCACCAACAAATGTAATGTCTTTGCTGTGTCTAACTAGGAGGCTCTGGGAGAAGTCAGTTCGAAAGTCAGGTGTTGATCCTAACATGACAGATATGTGCATGCCGTTGTACGTGGTATACGCATTACAGGAGAGTTCAAATGACAATACGTAAGGGAAAAAATCTGGCAGAGATCTAAAAAAAATAGCTAAGAAAGAAAACTTACCTCTTTTGAATCTACTGCATCCTTTATCTCAAGAACAACCATCAAAAGATTTAATACTTTATTATAATTTTCTTTTTTGAATAACCATGTAAAAGAATCCACAAAATAGTACTTCCAAGACAGGCACACGCACTACTCTTTTGAAGAAGAAAAACTAATGCTGTAGGACTGTTACTGAAAATTCATGACTTGAGGGGCTATTTAATAAAAATGGCTTAATGCATCCAAAATCCAGCAGGCAAATTACTTGTTATCTAATTTGTTTAACAAACACTTAGAATTCTCTACTTCAGAGAACATTATCTTTTAAACTGAGTTTGCATGGGAGTTCTAACCAGCCAACAACTACCAAAAAAGGTACTTTCTGAAAAAGTTACCCAAACAATACAGAGACCTTTTCAGATATTTTGGAATAAGCAACAGAAGTTACCTGTCTTGTTAATACAGCACTAAGACCACAGCTTAACCAGTATGCCACCATCCAGTGGCACAAATACAAGCTTCAAGGAAGGAGAGATTTCGAGTCAAATTAGAGCATGGAACAGAATTTGCATAGGCTTTTGGCTTTTCTGCTGGTTTCTGGAAGACAGATAATTATCTAGTCTTGCATAGGGTCTACCCATGAATGCTTTACCACCATGATTTTCTTACACGGCAAGTTTGAACTTACAGAGTAAACTTGCACCATACCCATGATTGCTGAGATGCAACCATGGCATTTCTGATCCAGCCCCAGGAACTCCAGAGCTTGTTTCAATATATCAAATCATGCCCTTAGATACAAACTCTGCTCCTGCATTCTCTGCCAGAACTGGAAAGGATATTCAACAGCTTTAAGATGCCCTTATGTTCATAAGTGACCCCATTAAAAGCCAGAAAACTAAAATACCACATCAAATATACAGTAAATCAAACATTAAGAGAAATACATAAAATACATCACCCAGACTGGAAACATAAATGAAAGGCCTTCCAGCAATATAAATCAGACATGCTACACCCAATGGCTTTGAGCGCTTTATCCAGACATTCTTAATTCAGGATTTTATAGCTAATAGGGAAGTTTTAAATATGGGGGAAAAAATGCAAGAATTTATATAGACAACGACAACTGCATGTCACAGCTAAATGAGGTTTCTACAAATGTCAAGACAAGGGAGAGTAGAAAAAGCAAGAAAACTGCATGGCGTTTCTAATGATTTAGATATCAAGTCTCCAGAATAAGTGTTTCTTTCTGATACTATCAAATCTGTAGGGAAGCCACCTATCTACACAGAAGCCAAGACTTGCTTTTAGTCTGACATATTAAAAAAAGACTAACTACAGCTTACAGCCATGGAGGTATGCTACTACATCACACAAGTTTCTGCAGTCAGGTATCTTAATTACATATACATAAATATAACATTAAATGTTTAATGGTTGCTCTGGGGGGCGGGGAAATAGGGACATCTTCACTACAACATTTATTGAATGAGACTTATGAAACGAAACAAAACATGAGATATATGAGAAGCAACAGTTAAGAGCTGAAATACTGAAACCTTCCCACCTAAAGCCAAAAAGCTACGTGTAAAGAAATATTTAAACAGGAAGAATTTGAATATACCTGTCCTCTAGGCAACTCCCCATGTTTCTAATGGTAATGTTTTCATTTACCTAGATTATAAACATATTATAAGAATAACCATCCCCCCTTCCCCTTTTTTTATATACACACACACACGCAATGCTGTGTTGTCTAAGTCAAGACACAGAAATAAATTAACCTATCCACCAAATCCTATGCTGTTATTCACATATTTTTCACAGAACTGACTCTGCAGAAAAACTCAACTGTCTATAAATCAGGCTGGAAAGACAGAACAGCACACTGAAAAAATCTCTAGTTTTTACAGAGCAAACAATCAAAGAGACTTATACCGCATGCTACCCTTAATCAAATGAGATTGCATCTTAATGGTGATTTTTAGTAGAAAATGGTACCTTTTTTATCCAAATTCAAATCACCTTTGAATAAAGTTAGCTATTTTGGGCAAGAAGACATCACGGCTTTTGGTGATCTTAACACTAATTTCAGAGCTTTTGACTGGGATGCAATTAATTTAAATAAAAGCAATAGATTTCTTAATCTGATTTTAACAATCTTTTACAGACTTCCTCAAAAACAGGAATTTCTTTCTGAGATCTAACTTCAGAATTTCAGTCAGCTTTCTCTGTTGAGCATCAAAAATCCACACTAGCAAAAGACTATAAAAAAAGACTATAAAGCAAAATCATTCAAGTATAATGAGACAAATAAAGGGATACTTTGAAGTACTTATAACTGGGTCAATTCTCTTCAAAAGTTCTTCTTCTCATCTGAGGTCTCTGTGCATTGACATGGGCTCAAAGAAAGGGTAATGCACCCTCTTTTCACTGGGACAGAGAAACAGTGCCAAAAAGAAGCTCTCCTGTTGAAGGAAGACTGAACTGCAGTTCAGTCCAGAATTACAACATTCATACCAGGACACTAGGGGGAACCTGAAAGCAGTCCACTTCAAAAATCACTTCTACATGCTGATGCTGCCATTAATCCCAGGTTTTCACTCATGCTTAAGTTGCTTTTATTGGAATTCCATTTATGAAACGACAAAAGAAAATTCTATCAACACTTTTAAAGAAAACAAAAAACAAAAGCTGAATGAAGATGACATTTTTTCAGACCACTGATGTTGTAATGCTTCAACATGTGAAATATACAGACACCAACTGGGTAAAAAACACGGAATTCTGATAACCTCAAAAAGGAAGCAGCTGTACAATATTACAGAGCACAGTCATCATGCTCTCTGTTCTTATGGTTCTTCCAGCTTTTTCTTTTGAAGGAAATTATCAAACTGCATGCTCAAATGCAAATCTATTAAAGAAGCATGTTTAACAAAAAGCAATTTAAAAGACTGCAAAGCATATTTATACTTACTGATTAGAAAATGAAACACTAAAAGTAGCCTAAAAAAATGGTAGTCCATGTATTTGAAGCTTGTTTCCATTTTCGACTGACCCCATAAAGTAACTGGATTTCTGATAACATATAATGCTATTAGCAACTTGTACACATTCATGCACACATGTGCTCTCCTGATCACCATCATGGTTAACACATTCGACAATAGAGGTATTGGTACCACAATACCAGACTTTCCGAACCACTGTGTCAGCACGTTTCACCTCTAGTCTGGGTCTTAGTTTGAATTTAGAAGATAAGCCCGCATGTCTGAAAGCTCTAAAAGAATTAAGTAGCATTAGGAGACAAAGATAGACATGCAGGTTTGAAAGATGCCATTAGCAGCGTTCACAGGCTAACAGTTTATAACAAGAAGGATGGACTAAGAGGGTGGTGGAAAAGAGTTTATCAGTTTGCGGAGACTCATCCCTTTTCTTTAAGTCATCATTTGTCTACCTTTACAGCTCTACATCCTTACTGACATGTTAAAGTAGTATTATATTCCATAGTTAACTGATTTTTTTCTTTGAGAAAGCTTAACTATTCACATATTTTCTAGATGTTGTGAACTAACTTGACTAGCTTTTTTAACTAATGCTTATTAATACAACTGTCAAACAATGCATATTAATATATAGCACAAATATAAAGAGAACACATCTGTGTTTACACTGCTAAAAACTGAGTATCCTTAATGGTTTATATCCATTCTAAAGCATTGACTCAAATACACTCTCAATCACTATCTTCATCACCAAGATTTTATAAGCCAAAAGCAATAAAGATGCAACACAGGGGAAGGAAAAAAAAAAAAAACAAACCACTCTGCTTAAGTTGCTTTTATTGGAAGTTTATGAAACTACAGAAGAAAATTATTCAACGCTTTTAAAGAAAACAAAAACCAAAGCTGATTCTCAGAATTTTCCAGAGAAGAGCTCAAACCCAGAAGCCTCCGTTTACGATCATGTGTAATTCTGTTATTCTCAAACAAAATTCTGACAAGCAAGCACTCGGAATTCTCTGTATCAAAGAAAGACTTTGAAGGGCTGAACAGTAAGGTTATTAGAAAGCCAATGAATGAGAGCAGCAATCAACAGAGTTACAATTTATAACAGCATGATACTAACTGAGGATCTAAGAAGCCATGAACATAACTCTCCCATCCCATACCCCCTTATCAATCACGGACCACTTCTTTACAAACGCATCATGAGCAGGCCTTGAAGTACAAGTTCTCTACTACAGTAACAAACAAACAAAAAAATCACCAGTAAGCACTTAAAACCATATACTTTACTCGACCCTCACCTGCAAGGGAAGATAAACTGCACTATGCTCTAGGCTTCTCTGTTCTGCTGTAGCCATACGCCAAGTGGCACTTTCTGCGATGAAAATCCTTGCTTGTTGCTCTGTTCCTCACGTGGGGCCCCAGTTACAGGACCACATCCAATTACTCAGTTTAAAGCAAGTAATTCTGGCACTGTTTCATTACATCTAGCCTCTAAACAACTCTGACAAAAACGTTATCCCCATTAATAAGACTTCCATGAAACTACTTGCTACTAATAAGTTTAATACATTAACTTACATAATCAGTGGAGGACACAAATGAAGAACAGCTTTCCCATCTGTGAAGAGTTCCATGATCAACTGCACTAAGAGCTTTGCTGCTTTAGCACTACGCGAGCTCTTTTAGAGTGTAACTTTCTGTTTGACTTCAACAAACAGTTCGTTTTCGCGTTTGGATTTTCTATGACTTGGATTGATTTAGAATTTGTGACCTGTCAGATACGATAAGAAGCACGTAACTTTTTTGCAATTTTCTTCTACACTGGTGATGCAAGTTCAGAACTTCACTGTCTCAAAGCATGATTGCTATGCATACTCAAGTCAAAGGGAAAACAGGATTATTTTTGTAAGTTCTTCTATTTCTGGTACGTCTCCTAACAAAATTGCTTTCTTGCAAAACCTAACAGGTTTGGAAACATTTTCTTCATTAATACAGACAGTATAAGCCAGGGAAAAACAAACTTTTTATTGAAAAAAAAAAAAAAAGGCTGCACCCAGGAGATCACTTACAGTTCAGTTTTCGTTACTATCTGCCTAAAATCAGTACACTGGAAAGCTGCTGTAGGTCTCTGTCTAGTTATTAAAGAAACAAGTAAAGCACTTCGCTCACACCTTAGCAATTCATGCCAAGGTTGACAGATACTAGCACTGTAACGTAGTAACAGTATTCTGCTTGAAGGAATTCGGTGTTTAGGTATATACAAACCAGTATATGACACAAAAGTAGAGTTGCAAGCACTCTCTTTTCAACTTTAACAGAGGTCTACTTGTCTACAGCCATCAAGAGAAACTGCTCTCCAATGCCGCAGAACAAGTCATTGTCAACCCTTGCAGGTATGTGGAAAAAATACACCGATTTTTCAGAGTCCCAAAACACATTTTCTAGGGGAGACATCCCATGGGAATCCTTCCACATCACTGCATACAGACTCACTGCTCACACAGAACAGTGTGCTCAGTGACAATCCAATTCCTTTGAGGCCATCTGTCAATACATGATGTTATGGACAAAAGCCAAAGTTCGTTCTAATGAAGAAAAGCATTAGATATTTTATGGCAAAGCTGGATACCAAAACAAAGAGGGCAACGGGAGACAACGACCATTGTCAAGGTATACCCAAAACTCATTTCTGTTCCTAGCTGGTACACATTAATTTCCCAATGAATTCTTGAAAAGCACCTTGGCCACAAGGGGCTACAGAAGGATACAAACAAGCTCCCCTTCACCCCATATCACTTTTCACAAAAAGCCTCTTCCTTGATCATCTTATTTTAATGGTTCCCACATAAGCAACAGGAGGTTGAAACCAGTTCCTTGATTCCTCTCCCCTCTTCCTTCCCGTATTTTGTTTCAGGGATACTAGTAGATTCAAAAGATGTTTATCAATAAACTGTTAGTGAAATATTAGACTTGTACAGCACAATTATTTTGATATACAGATCTATAGGAGACCGGTTCTCAAACTTAAGATTGAGTTCATTGTTTGATTTTCTGTAACAATCCACACTTTCTTTGATTCAAATACAGCACATCTTACAGATAAGTACACACATACAGAGGAACAATCCATTCACCAATAAGAGTCACAGCACTAAAATCCCACTAAATAGTAAGGCATATTTTATGTATTCATAGCATCTGGATTTTTGCAGTAACACTCCAGACAAGAAACGCAGTTTCTCCTGTCTTCGCCCCAAAAGCCTGCTTTATACTGCAAGACAACTGAAGCAAGAAACAGGCTCTCCATGTCATAATGTGCCATAATATATGAAACTATTTACGTTCTTATGCCATATCACCACATACAATTGATCCTCAGGTCTTGAAAAGAAATAGCAGCAACGCAAAAGTCACAACACGAACCCCATGTCATCTTGGAAGCACGCGTTCTTTATTCTTAAGTGAAAACTCGTGTGTGTTGTACACGTAACATCACACTTTCCGAAACAAACACGCATGCAAATACAGATATCCTTTCTGTCACTTCCACAAGTACTCAGTTCTATTGCCTTCCCCAGCTGTAACCCCCCTGGGCTCCCAGCAGCTTCCACGACACCCTTCCCAGCCCTGACACCTGTACTGCCACTGCCAGGATCTCTTGAACCTCTGCAGCTTCTGAAACAAACTTAAACCTCTGCCTGAAGACACTGTTACCTCTCTCTAGAAGCTATTTCTGAAAACTGGTACATGTTTTCCCAGTTCCCTGGTGCCTTCACTGCCACTAAGTTCACCATTTGGCTCTGACCTCCCCCAGTAGCTGGAAGTGGACACTTGCGACTTTGCCCAAAATACGCACCAGCAGTAACCGCAACTCGAAGGATTCTGCAGCAGCCTCTTAGGGTAACAGACAAGACTACAGCCATAAATTTTTAGCCCACTCTGTGCATTCAAAA
Source organism: Chauna torquata (assembly GCA_013399475.1). Classification (NCBI taxonomy): domain Eukaryota; kingdom Metazoa; phylum Chordata; class Aves; order Anseriformes; family Anhimidae; genus Chauna; species Chauna torquata. The sequence continues at coordinate 87,990 of VXAL01014904.1, forward strand.
CACAGAACACAAGAAGTAGATATTTTCTTTGGTCTTGGGGATATCAAATTTCTTCGGCTCCTTATTTGTATTTTGGCTTTCATTTGGGTCTTCCTCATATCTAAAGCAACTTATTCACGCTCAAGAATAAAAAGCCTGACTAGCACTATTTGTTTTCACCCAATAGAATATTGCCATCTTATTCCTTAAACTATAAATCAATAGGTTACCTACCAAGCAAGTTTGCACTATACAAAAAATAAGTTACAAACCATTGAAATTTAGCTGTCTCTAAATGGACCCATGATTTAAGTACATTTAATCATGTCAAACAAGTGGTTAAGAATCATTTGGTCAAGAGGCTATTCCATAAAAAAAACAGCTAGCATCCTGCCCATTTTTAATTTGTTCTCTTTCTCGCGGATCAGATATTTAGTTCATCTTTTTTGTGTTCCTGTTCTGGAGGCCTGAATCTGTAATTTCACATAGTTTAAAAATAAACGCTCATTTTACTAACTTTAAGGAAAAGCACTCAACTTCTCAATAAACTGATCTTCCTCAGCTGAAGCCCTACCTAGACACATCTGGGTATAAAGCAAGTAAAGCAAGACCAAAGAGTACTTATTCTTATCCTACACAGAATCATATAGAGTTACATATTTCAGTAACAGCAAGCAAAGTTAATACAGCAAAGTACATTACGAAGTAAGTGTACACTGAATAGAAACTTTGGTTACATTTTTTTAAAATTTAAAATGCAACCTCTTTATATAGCATCAACAGTTAACATAGGTAATGGATAGTGAGACTGATGCCGGGGGCTGTGGGGATGACACTAAATGATGTTCTTCCTTTTTCAACAGGCATACGTCGGCAGTTTTAAAAACTTCAAGAACTCCCACAAAAATTAGTCAGAAAAGTTTTAACAATTTTCCTTGTATTTGCAATTTAACTTTACAAAAACTGTTTTGTACAGTTAATTAAAAAAGATGAAACATGTCTCTCTGTCCTATCATTATCTACCTATTTGCAGTTCAACCAAATATTAATTACAAGAATATATGCCTGCTTAAATTCCTTTTTGGTATCTGACAATGACAGGCAAGCCCAGTAATGTTAATAAAATCAAGCTGAAAAAGGAAAGGATTGCTGCTACTCTTGGGTTTTATCACTTCCTTAAATGAGTCATAAGAATTATCAGATGCTATCTGTTTGTTTTTATATAAACAGTTTTAAAATGCAGGGCTGGTAGGGTGTAGTTATTTGACAAAAAAAAAATGAAGAAATTTACCATCAACAGTAACATCAACTGTGGCTATTCACTAAGAAGTTTCTCACTTCCTTTTTCGTACACTAAGTCTGTCTGGAAATATGTTTGACGTGTTAAAGAAATGCGTACACTTATGCTTAAAATAAACATACACTTACGTAATAGTATAGCCTCACAATAGAGAGGTACAAGCAAAAGCAGAAAAAAAACCATGCAAAAAACACTATCCCTAAAGCAAGCAGCACTTTAAATATAATCTCTCCAATAGCTTTTTCTTTTTTTCCTTTTTTTTTTTTAAAATAAAAACAAGCAATAAATCTAGCAATAGTCTAAATAATAATCCCACCTTGTTGCTTAGCAAGCTAATTAAAGAATGTGCAATCACTCCTCTTACTTCAAAAGTCAGCCAGGGAACCCACAAAAGTGTAAGCTACCCTTGATTTGGTCCAGAGCAGCACTGAGAAGCTAGTTTGTAACATCACTGTCCAACAGCTTTTTTCTCTTGTGTACACATTCATCATCTTCACATTAACAACAACGACAACAAAAATTCCTGCTGCTCTTTTTAACCTTATTTTAGTAGCCTTTGGAGACTTTATAAAGATATCCCATCTGAGTCTCAAAGCAAATGCATACCACCTCATGGAAGAGATTAAAGGACAAGAGAGAAACTAACACAGCTAAAGAACAGAGTCTGGCAGATTATTAGAGAAGCAAGCAGCTCTCAGAAGCTACAGTTATGTTCAAGTGAAGCAAACACTAAGAGTCATAAGATACAGTAGTTTCAATGTAGCCATACAATACACAGACAAAATACAAATCAAAATTACCTAAATTACAAAAAGTAGCAGAGGCTTTTCAACTATAGCAGGAGCAAGACAGACTGCTAGAGTTTGTGTGGAAAAGAGGTCAACGTATAATACGAATGTTCATAATAGATTAGGCTATTGCAGAAAATCAGTTTTTGCGATCAGGTTCACAATGGAGAAACCAAACCTCCTGAAATGCCGTGACCTGCTGAACTGCCCTTAGCTTCACAGGGTTAATGTCACAATTGCACACACAAAAAAAAAAAGTCAGGTATACAGAACAGTTTTCACCTGATTTCACCATACCAAGGACAATCTCACAAAGAATCTGAAAATTTACAGTTCTTCCTACTGCATTCTTAACTGCACTTCCATTACTTCATTTTTAAAGGTCTGTAAACTCTACAGACTTTAGATGTCTTAACTTTTTAACTAGGGAGACTGAAGCACAAATGTGATTTGCCCCAAAGACACCTTCCAACAGACATTAGCACCTACAGCAGCTCCCGGATCTTCTGGAAAACAGATTAGCTTAATTTTACCTATAAGCAAACATGAAGCTAGTTAATAACATCTTAAGAATTAAACAAACTCTCAGACAACAACTAAAGAATGTCCAGTTCTCAACCCATACGTGTACAGTGGAAGCTTCTTATTCATCAGAGCATTCTACTAAGTATAATTTGATAGTAGAGGTAAGTCAGAATACAAAAGTTTACAAGCAGGACACAGCTCTCCAGGATGAACAGTAAGGTTGCAAGGAAGTAATTCTGAGCAAGTATTATTCCAGCCATAAGATGACACATGCAAAAATAAACTTCCAAGCATTACGTAAACATACATGGATGTTTAGTGCCACGCTCCTATACAAACAACTGAAGCAGCATGCCCTAGGTATGAAATTTTCTAGTCTGCCACAACATAAGAACTGAAATATTTTAGTTAGAAGACGACTAGAGTTTTGAGGGCTGAAGTGATTCTGACCCAATTTCATTCCACAGTATCTTGTGAAATATACAAACAGGAAAAACATAATAACCTAACAGATTGTACATACAAAGTTCTGTTGTGTTTGGTCCCTCAATGTTGAGGAGAAGTTATGCAACAACATCAGCCAAAGCAATGGGATCAGCCAACAAAAAAAAAAAAAGAGATTATTACTAATGAATAGCTCTCTTGCAGAAATAACAGTTGTTACAAGTTGGTTTACAATACTGGAGTTGATAAAAAATATTGACGCAATGTGTCTATGAGAAATTAACTTCAACTACAACAAAACATATGCATAAACCTGCATGTTTTAAATCTCTGGTGTGAACAGAACTAGATGGTAAGGTTTAATAGCTTAGTAACATTAGCACAGGCACAGCACATCTCCCAGGGCTCAGCCAACAGAGGCAGTTAACAGATGTCACAGCAGTTCACATGGCAAACCTACAAAGGACCCTGAAACTCCATTCAAGAGTGTACAACAGCACACCACAGAGCAAAATCTCTACCACCAGCTGAAGCAACCATCCCTCACACACCTGTGATCCCAACTCCAAGAACTCCCCAGGGAGGATGCCACTGTCCGGGTGCTGTGCTGCCGGGAGCACCTGCTGCTCCTCCCTGGGGCTGGTGACGGCAGCAGCCTCGTCCGTGGGAGGTATGCTATCCTTGAGGTGCGAGTGGCCAGGTGAAGGAACTGCAGGACGGGATGAACACACCGCACATCACACAAGATAAACAGGACGTCCTGCCAGGTCTGCAGCTTGTCGGATGTTCTGATCTAGGATGTTTTGGAAAGACTGTCAAGGCTCATCCAGCCCTTAAACTATTACCCTTTACTACTTATCCATGTGGACGCCAGCAATACTTCCAAAAAGCAAATCATTACTGTTGAGTGAATCAAGAGTGACTACTGAGCACCGCAGGCAAGGGTGAAGAGGCCCAGAAGGTGTTCTCAATCCTTCCAGTGAGAAGCAGAAGGCTCAGAGCAGAGTGGATGCATCCAGAGGGTCAATATCTGGTTACTTGCAGAGCAAGTAGGCATACCTTCGCCACCAAGCTCACTGAGCTTGTGAGTACGGCTGTAAACTAGGCATGGTGGAAAAAGGTTGTCAGACTTCAGTGAAGACATTGAGAATCCATAAAGGAGAAGGCACTCTCATTCCCTTTGTGAAAGAGGCATAAGTGAGGGCCCACCTCAGGTGCTTGGACAAACACTCACAGCATGGAAAGTAAAAAGGCAGACTTAGAAGTCAGAGCTGGAACCTCACAGGAATTACAGAGTGATGGTGGAACAGCTTGCATGGCTGGAGTGCTGCAACAGATGGACACGGGCTCTTGCAGAAAGCCATGCTGGGAAGGTGAAGAACATAGACTTCAATCTGTGCAAAGAGCTGGCTGAAACACAAAGAGCTTTGCCGGGAACAAGTGGCAAGTCAGTCAAGACCTCATGGGTAAGGATAAGAGAACAGCCCAACATGGGTGACGCTGTGCTAGTTGCCCACTACAGATCTCTTGATCAAGAGGAGGAAGTAGAAGAATCCTTCATTTGAAAGCTGGAGGAAGCTCCATGATTACGGGCACTAGTATACGCTGGGGCCTAGAACCACACTGGTATCTGCTGGTAGAGCGTGGTCAAGCACAAGCGCTCCAGCAGATTTCTCAAGTGTGCTCGAGATGATTTAGTGGTGCAAGTGATCAATGAGCCAACCAGTGAAGGTGCTCTGCTGTCTGTTTCTTCCTTGTTTGTGAACCAATACAACAATGTGAAAGTCAGGAACAGGCTTGGCTGCAGTAACCATGAAATTGGGGAATTTAAAGTCCAGACAGAATTGGGAAAGACAAATAATGCAGTGAACAGCACAAGACTCGGTACATACAGTTATAACATGGGACTTCAGGATAGCGGCCTGTTCAGGACTTCTCTCAGTAGAATCTCAAGGAATACTGCCGTGGAGGGTAAAGGGTAAAAGCCTGTAAGAAGTGGCTGATCTTCAAGGAAAACCTCCTCAAAGCACAGAACAGCTCATTCCTGCATGCAGGAAGGCATGCGGACCTGACAATGGGACAGCACGCACAAAAAGGCAACCTGTGACTGAGCTCAAATGTGAAAGCAGAGTACGTGAAAGCTGGAAGCAGGGGTGGGAGGAATATACAGGCATTATCCAAGTGTGCAGGAGCAGAAATAGACAAGCCAAACCTTATCCGAAACCAGCTGTTGTTCAGCAGTTGAAACTAGCTATGGATGAGGAAGACAGTAAGAAGGGGAGAAAGCTTTATTTTTTCCATAAACATAAAATTTTTTCATAACAAGGTGTTATGTCCATTAGCATCTGCTATACACCCTTTTCTTAAAAATGCAAAAGAATATCTGAAGAATCAGTGCTTCTAAATGTGAACTGAGTCTGATCAGTTAGCAATAAACGTGGTTTATTAGTTGCAGTAGCTTATTCATAGCCTTCTCCGAAAGAAAGAAATCACGCGTGCTTCAACGTAGTATGACTTTTGAGATCCAGAACACAGCAGCCTGAATCTCTTGACAATGCAACAGAATTTTTGCACTGGAAAGCTATCATACTCCAGAAATGGGCAACAAGTGAGACTCCACTACAATACCCTTCTAACACAGGTTTGCTTTAACCTCTTTCTGCTCTTTGGTAATAAATATATACCATCAAGACAGCCTGATTAGCAATTCTCAAGTCTTATGACAATTCTATTCTGTTAATGAAACAGTGATGCTGTTCAGAAGTAGTACTTTTGTTGAAGCAAAATCTTAGCTTTCTCCAGCAAGGAATAATTGATACCATTATCCTTACCGTAACCTAGGTATTTACATTCACTTAGCTGTCTTCCGCTTCATCCAAAAATAGCTCCAAATCAAGACACAGCCAGCATATATTTATTATATTTCCGTTAGTCATGGAAAATACAAAGGAATCAGCCTGGTGTATAAATGACAAGGGGAAAAAAACCTTCTCTTTTCACATGAGGGAAGCATAGTTTTTCAAGACATGCTATCCACATATATGCTTTTAAAGCACATATGCTCCCATAGTGAAAAGATGATTATGGAAAAAAAAATCAGTCAAGTTTTCAAGTGAGTCTTCAGTTCTCCCCACCTAAAAGCATACCTCAACATACAAATCCCCAGTAGTATACCTATACTGTAAAGAAGTAACAGCTGCGAGCAGAGAAGGTCAAACAGCAGAATTCCAATATACATCAGATGGTGGGATGACAGGAGGCACAGTTCTGTAGGTAAATCCCACTTCCTCTCTTCAGCCTCTGTCCACATGCCATATTCACAGTAGGTTCCAGTTTGTTTGGAAGCAAATCAGAGGAATTCTGTTAAACTGGGGCAATGGTTTGACAACAGTCTGGAAACTTCTACTTTAGACTCTCTTTTAGTTAAAAAAACACTTCAAGCCTGTTTTTAATTTAAAAATAGTTTGGTACGTCAGGATACTATCTTAGCCATACTGCTGACAAGTCTAGATGCCTTCCAGCACAACTATGACTCACAAAAAATATCAGTACTCTTTCTACATCATTTGTCAAAAATTTAAACTTTCAATGAGATTGAACAAGAAGCAGGCACAAAATCCACAATTGAGCTAGAAGAAATTTCAAAATCCTTCACAGCAGGAATACATGGAAAAAGAGGGCATACTTATACCTCACAAAACACCATATGTTAAGAAAATTCAAAATGAAGACTTGAATAAGGACCTACTCTTCAAGCTGAGATCGTGTTCACCAAAAAGAGTCTTCAAAGAAAACTTGAAAGAGTTGGTGGAAGTCAAAGTCTATCATGTACACTGCTAAGTACAAACGCAAGTTAGAAGCTGGTTACTTTACCAACAGTGGCAAAGAATCAAACTCAAAGAAAAACATACCTTTTAGAAAAGTGGTTGCCAAAAGAGGATATGAGATGAAACAAGAAATTCAGGTTTTCACATACTTCTGCTAAAATGGGACTTGCTAGGATTAATAAGCCGGGCTTTGTTGTTGTTGTTGTGGGGTTTTGTTTTGTTTTTTAAGGTTATGAAGCACTCCAACATTGCTGAAATGAGTAAGTCAACTTGTGCCAGTATACCTAAATAGGACAACCATTCCATTGCATAGCTTTGAGTCAGTTTAGTTAATGCACTGGACTAGGAAAAACAAAATCTCAGTTCTAGCTAAATAGCCCTTCCAGGGTAGAAGTCACAAGAGCATCCAGGCTGAGATACACAATAGTATGGATCAATATTCTGAAGTGTTACTTCAGGTAACACAAGGTGTACAAAGGCTACAGAGCTCTACTCACGTTACACTGGACAATTTACAGAGAAAACTGTATCATCCATAAAGCACAAGCATTCACTCCTTTGTTTTGTTTTACATGTTTATAAAACTGGAATAGCTTTCCTGCTGTATAATCCTAACATTTATTGGAAGAATAAGATATTTGGTCTTCTCCGCAGACAGAGAAATAATAAAATAACTATAGGCCATACTCTAAATACAAAATGACTGAACAGACTTTAAAAAATAAGTTTTTAAAACTTATGTAAAGAAGCATGTTGATATGCATATAAAATGGTTCCATCTAGTGGTTAAAACACACATTTCCTTCACCAGACATCCTGCCTCTACTGCAGCAAATTTTAACTCCCTGTGAAACAAAGAACTCAGAGGGTGCCAAGCACTAACTAACACAGACTCTTAAACAGATAATCCCTTCTAATAACCACTGAGATATGCTGACAAGGTAGATTTGGGATGCTTGCATAATTCATGTTTATTCGGAGTAACATAAAGAGAAGCTTCTAAGATGTCAGGACTGACTTTTTAAATGCCAATGTTACACTTTTTAAAAAACAGTATTTTCACTTGCTGCTAATTGTGCAATTGCAAATTTAGAAATACATATTTAAGAACATTGTACGAACGTCTGTAGAAGAATCAATACTCTCATTTTTGCATTCAGACATTTACTGATACAGTGTTAAGCAACTCGTGGTGCACTTCTCAACCTGCTGATTTATAGAACCTTCATTTGAATCTCCCTATTCTTATTATTATTTCAAAACATTAGCTACACAGCTATCCCTATTTTAGTAAATAATGTAAAATGTAAATGTTCCTAAACTTTATCATTCCAGAATACGCTATGCCAAAAGCATGACTGTTCTTTAGAGAACCTCTGTAGTTAATATTTAAGTTACAATCTGTATTTCAGTCACTAGTTATAAACCCATTCTATTTATTAAGTACTGTTTTAGAGTGCAGTAAAGATCTTATTCAACAGATATCCTTGTGCAACGGATATTAATATTAAAGAGTCAACAACAATCATGGTGACATGTCAAAAGTCACCTAGAGAAGCAGATCAATCACATGGATATAAGAAAACTAATCAATACATCTTACAGCTCATTTTGGACAGCAAATAAAAACTACTGCAATGAAGCCTAATGAAAGTTCTCAAGTCTGCGGCAGCCACGGGTAACTTTCTAAGAACTCAAAAAGACCAGCAGTACATATAGTTAATAGCAGCTCACAGTACTCCTAACCCAGAAGCAATCCTAGATATTGCCCATAGCCCACTGCATGGTGCAAGCAGTCCGAAGTACACACCCTAACCAAACCTAGAATATCCAAAAAGCACAATACAGAAAAGCAGCATGTCTCTCAGAAGTCACAGATTCAAGGCAGCAAGGTCATCAGGCCAATCAAATTCTCTCTGGTCAGGGCTATTGAGCTCAGGCACCACCACACCAGTGTAACTGTACTGGTTTAACTTCTGGAGAGCATGTGTTCAGCCAGATGCCACAAACTCACAGGGGAGGAGAGTTTCCTACACTGTGCTCAATTATGCAGTACAGACATACCCTCAGTTACCCTTGTCCAGCCATAAAGAGAAAACACCAGTTCCAGTTTATGTTAATATGAAAAAAATGTAAATGTACCAGCATAATATTCTCCAGAGACCTGTCATTTGACTTAACATCACAAAAGCCACATGTCAAATAGAAAGGCTAGCAATCACGCAAGAGAACACTTTTCCACTATCTCATTTCTAAAACAAAAAGTCACAGGTTGTGTAAAGGTATGAAGTAGTCAATTCTGTAAAGCTTTGTTTTACCGTACTGATGGTACTCACATTCTTACATATAAAGAACCACCTAGGTAAATCAAAACTTGCATAACTTTTTAAAAGGAACTGTTTCAATAACTACATAGGAGATGTACCACATAGACAAAGTTACCCAGCTATCTGAAATGCAGTAACTGGACCAAAGCTTGGTTAGGAAACCATATATCCCAATCTAGCTGCCACCAAACACCTGGTTCTCCCTTGAAATACATTCATGAGAATAAAATTGTATTTAAGGTTTTTCAAGAAGAAGAAACTTGTGTTTTCGATTAAACTGCTGAAACTGTAGTTGCCAGCAGATTGTGACAGGAAAATTTTCATCGATTTGTGTATTTTTATTTCAAGTAGCTCTGATTTCCGTTACCCTATACATCTCTAATCCTTCATGGGTTTTGTTACAGATCAGAAAAGTTGGAGTACCAGACACTACCTTGTGGCATTAAAAAAAGGCATCGGGATAAAGGGATTGACAGACTCCACTGAAGTGTTGATGCATGTTGGTGAAGTAAGCTGTGTCTTCAAGAGTCTTCAAATGAAGCCTAAAGTAAAAGCCTGAAGCTGTCACTGAAACATGATCACTGTTGAACAGCAAAGTCTAAAACCCATCTGACAATATGCACATGCAGCTGTTGAAAAATAAAAGTGGTAGCCAACCATGTAGCTACTTCAGAAAAAGCAGAGGGACACTAATGCCATCTTCAGTGATATCTGGCAGACCACATTACTATCATGCTTTGACTAGGAAAGCCAGAATGAAAAGCTTGGAAATATGCCCTTCTTCCCCAACAAGGGCCACTTTCAGTTCCATTATCGTTTACGGTAGAATAGTGATAAAAACAGATTTGTTT
>VXAL01014904.1:101961-173091 GCA_013399475.1 Chauna torquata
AAGGCGCCCCCGGAGCCGCGCCCGCGGTTGCCGGAGAGCGGGGCGCGGCAGCCCGGCTGGGAGCACTGCCGGTGAGCGGGGGCCCCTCGGCGCTCGCCCTGCGTGACAGCCGCGTCTCGCTCGCTTGGGACTTCTGGCGAGGTTGGGCCGGGCGGGCTGAAATTTTCCATCCCACGTGCCTGCCTCGGGCTGAATCTTTTTTTGGGAAAAAAAACAAAAAACAAAAAAATAAAAGTAGCCACGATAATCCGATCATTTCCAAAAGTAGTGCCCTTGTCTAAACATCCCAACAATCTTTCATTCAAAAGGCTTGAGGCTGGGGAGGCTAGCGTCGAGGATGTGCTTTCAGCTGTCTCTGTAAAGATTCACTCTAGTGAAAGGCTGTACGAGGACAGAGCTCACCTAGTAGAGAGAACTTCCAGTTGCCTGCCTCTAAAGATCGCACCCTCCTCGAACACACTCGCTTCTAAATAGCTTGTGGCCATAGGATCAAACTTGCACATACACAGCTGATGAACCGTCCCTTCGTGCTTGCAATGCTTGATCGCATGCTTGCGTCACGCCAGGGCTTCTCCTAACTACACCTACCACAGTTTTTAGGGGGGCTGTAAGCCCCTTTTTCTACCCCAATACCCTGCCCGGCAAGACCAGAAGGCAGCCTTTATTTGCCCAGGCCCTGTGGAACTGAGTTGGCAATGAAACTCTACTACTGTAAATGCAAGAAGTTGGCGCGCACCAGGCGGGCAGAGATGCCGCTCAGCTGCAGAACACGTCCAGTGCAGCCCATGTACTGCACCACTTTTGGGATGCTTTAAGCTTGGCGCTGCCTTGCTACGTGCAGCATGCGAACTCCCTATGGTTTGGAAATCTCAGGAAGAAAACACCGGTGACTTGCACTGCAGGCCTGGTCCCAGCTTGTCTTCTGAAAGTGATGCAGTCTGAATGCAACTCTGAGGGGGCACAGAGACTGCAGGATCACATGGTAATCATAGGTGATGCGGCGTAGAAGAGAAAGTAGAAGAGAGAGTAGGCTGATGCAGGTATGACACAGTCAAGACGGATCAAGGCGAGGGGGAGAATTAGACTGCGTCTCAAACAGTCCCTCTCAGATGGAGATAAGAGAGCTGCTGGTCTTATCAGTAGGTTTAGAAGCAGCAAATGAAAGGAATGCATGCATCAGCAAACACCGCGCCAGACTAAGAACACTATAAAAGGAGTCTCTGCAGAGCCCGCAGACAAAAATGTAAACCTGGCTGTAGAGGCAAACCAGGCCTCTTCCACTGCCTACCAGCAGGAGGCTTAGCACAGCTGCACAGAGCCACTTGCTTTGGAGGTCGGCCGCAGGTTAGCACAAGGCTCTGAACGTTTCCCTGAGCATGGACGAGAGCAGCCGGTTGGTGACCACTGCTCCCCTCTGTGCTTTTCAGGAAAGGCGCTGGCAGAGCCAGGTCAGTCTGCAGGTGAAACTAGTTGACTGTTTCTCTGAATAGATGCAGACGTCTTGGAAGGAACAGCGGGTGCACACAGTGTTGGATGGCGCAGGGCACAAGTGGAGTCCTGGCCACGAGGCCGGAGCTCCTGACCCAGACAACGCGGAGGAAGCTTTCAAATGAATGACTTGGCATGGGTCTATACCAGGTCACTATAACCTGTAGTTTGAGGAACATATCATTACTGTAAGCTGTGCCTGCCTAGTTGTACAGAGGAGATGAAGTAAGGCAAGCTGCGCAGAACTGATTGAGCAAGGAGCAATCTTAACGCATTCTTCAACCAAAGATTATGACCTTGTTCACATCTCAGCTGAGTTTGAACTCGGAGAGAGTTCAAATAGCAAGAGAGAGTAATAGAGATAAATAAAGTACTTGGCACAACCACCACAAAAATGACAATGATATGAAGTGCCTTGATACACCTGTAGTTTAACTGTGACCCACTCTGTCCTTTCCTCTTCCAGGAACAGGAGGGCTGGCAGAGTTTCAACTCAGACACTACTGAAAATAATCCTGCACTAGACAGCATGGGTGTAATGTGGATGAATTGTGACCAGCTCCCACAGGTCAGTCCTAATTGGTGCTAAATCAGTGTCTTGGGAGGCAGATCACAGAGGTCTTTCTCTGATACTGGGATGAACACAAGCCGTCATCACAAGCACAGGTCTACTCCATTCTCTGGGGACTCAGCCCAGAGGACAGTAATATCCAAAGTAAGGACTTCCCATAATGTTCAGCAAACTGCAGTATATGGTAAGGTTCCTCGGGGGGACAGCAGAGTTTCTGAAAACCCAGCCAGAGTCAGAAGAATGTTTGGTGCATCAAAAAGGAGCCTACTGACATGAATGTCAGTTAGGTTTTGGCATTAGGGGATGTTCCTTTTCCATTATCCTTGTGATCTGTTAAGAGGCTTTCTTCCTCTGGCAGAAAAGAGATGCTCTAGCACTCTTCTGCATGACACCAGAGAATACCCAACAGACAGATCAAGGTGCAGTACAAAAAGAGCCCAGCATTCATTCATCATACTTCCTTTGGCACACTGTACTGAGAACAGTATCTCCAGGTGAACACCCAGTCATTTGCTGAGCTGAAAAACTTGTTCGCTTACTGCATTCCATCAGGTCACTGTATGTGTAACTATAGCAGAAAAGGCCAACCTGGCTTCCCCACGTCATGCTGCCTAAGTGAAAAGAAAGTGATGCCTCTGTTCACATGAAGTTGATCAGAACTTGGTAATGTCCAAAACCTACATTTTCCAAAAACGGCTGTTGAAATAGAAACAAGCCAGCTTTATGCATATGAGCATAAGCGCAACTGTCACTGACACACCAAATGACATATGAAAGGAGCTGCACAGGGCTAGTGTGGCACTGGAGAAGTGGATCATCAGTATTTTAACAGTATAACGTACCTCGTCCACCAAGAGTGGCCCAGTGATGCTTTTCCTCCTTTCCTCTTGCCCTTTCCACCCACCCCACCCCCCACCCCCTCTTGGACATGGATGGAAGAGGCAGAAACAGTTGGATAAGCCAGATCTCTGATTAGGAAACAGCCTGTCTCCTTAAAGCAGAGCCATCCGCATCAGCTTCACACATTACGCTCCTGTTGTTTCATTTCTTGCCAACCATTGGGCGTTTGCAGGGCTGAAAGGAAGGAAATCAGGTGCTGCTAAAAGCATCTTCCATCCAGCCTGACACCAGTATCCCATACACTCCAGTCATCGGCTGCTCTGGCAGGCATGACCTCCGGCAGGAAGTTACCACAGACTTCGTGAACCGGATGACAAGACCACGTTTGAAGGGCCATTACAACAGCCACGACCACTGCTGAAGCAGACTCCTCCTCAGGGTTTTTGTCTGTTAGTAATGGCTGTTCTCACGGGCTGACACAATATCATTAATAAAAACATGGACAATGGTGCGGAGTACCTGTTGCAGATAATCACAAGACATTATTTTGGCAGCAGTAGTACCCCTAAGCAGAGCCCTAAGGTTAGTGAAGAAAGAAAATGCTAGGAGTCAGTATTCCCTAGTCCCTGTACCTTTTCTCCCCATAGAAAGCAGAAGTCATTTCCATGGCTAGGACAAAGTCTCAGACTGAGGAACCACCAAAGGTGGGCAGAGAAAAGGAGAGAGGGCCTGAGGGGAAAGAAGGTAAGAGGTCTGGCCCTTCTTGTTTGAGTGTCTGATGGTGGCAGAAAAAAAAAAAGAAAAAAAAATCAAGAAATGAAATCACTGTATAGGAGGAAAAGGATGCAGTATGCAAACAACTGGTTCCTATAGCTGCACTAGGACAAAGAGCACTGAAATAGGAGTAACAAATGTCAAACTAAAGGGATAAGAGCAAAGAGAGACAGAAATATTCAAACTGTATTTGCAAATTGCAAACAATCACAGGTACAAAAGGAAACAGGCAAGAGAAACACCTGGGCAGGGTGAGAAGACTGGTTCCAAGCAAAGAAGTGGAGATAAAGATGCTGATCTCTTGGGGATCAGCAGGGTAAAAATCAGGTGACAAAGGGCAGGGGGCAAGACAGACACGAACTAGAGCTGCAAAAGTAGGAGGCGGCATTTTGGCCTAGTACTCTGAAAGAAAAAGACGAGGGTTTAGGGAGAGAGGAGTATGGCAGAAAAACTGAAGTCTCAGGACTAAAAGTTAAAGGGAAGACCACTGAAACTGGGATTGGCACCTCCCAATCTATTTCCTACATCACAATTTTGAAAATGAAACTTTCTCTTTACATTCCAGGTACCTGTTTTTCAGGTCCAAACTGTGAAAAGGCAAACGTATTTGCAAATAAAGCTAGAGGATTGCATTTTGAATATCTGTGTCATACAATACTAAACACCATTACCAGCTGCAGGTGTCTAAAATTGGGTAGAGAAGATTAGCTGAAGCTCTCAACATTGTTTGGTTAGCCATCTGCAAAAGGATGAATACACCTTCCCCTACTTATGAAAGGTGCCATGAAAGTCAATGTTTATGAAACAACCAGACATATAAAGTTGAATACTAGTAAAAAAAAGAGAAAAGAAAAATAATAATTTCACTCCCAGAGCAGTAAGCAACAAATGCAGCCTAAGGCTGCGCAACTAAGACAAAGCCCTGAGAAGGTGTTCATTAATAGAATGCCATCTTTTTTTTTTTTGGTGTGTGTTGAATGTGGAATAGTCTTGTAATAAAAAAAAAAAAAACCCCCACACCCTTTAAGCAGCTGTGGAAAAGAAGACTATCTCACAAGGCATATGAACAACAGGGTCAAATAAAAACCTGCATCCTGGCAGATCCTAAAGTGTTGAGTGCTTGCCTCTGCACAATTTGTAGATGTACTATTAAACATAAAAATTTTGATTAAATATTTGTTGTATATTAGTATGGCCAGGGATCAGAGTTAGTCTTGTTTCTTTGCAGAAGATTTATTGTTCTATGTGGTTTTTAAATGCTTATGAAGAAATAATCACAGGCCTGAGGAGTTCATAATCTAAGGCTCAGAAAAAAAGCAGACTAGAGGACAAGTGC
Source organism: Chauna torquata (assembly GCA_013399475.1). Taxonomy (NCBI): domain Eukaryota; kingdom Metazoa; phylum Chordata; class Aves; order Anseriformes; family Anhimidae; genus Chauna; species Chauna torquata. The sequence goes on from VXAL01014904.1 coordinate 106,971, forward strand.
AGCATGTTTGAGGTGCACCAAAGTTACCAAATTCCAAAGATGAGGCGTAATCAATACCTCTCCTAAAACCACCTCTGTTGTGATGCCCTCAAAAGAGATTTCAGTGTAAACAAAACAGTGATGTCACCATTATTACAGTCACTAACTTGAATCAGTACAAGTTTAGATGAGTAAAGTAGATTTGAAAGGCATACAGCAAGTTGAGACAGGTTACTTAGGAAATAAAATCACTTCCATTTCATTTTCTCTCCTCATTTCTCCTGTCTTTAAAAGGTCAACTGTTTCTTTATGTTTCTTTGTTCTTCCACGTAAAGAGAAAGACAAATACCCATTTTAAAACTGTTAGGTGTTTGACATGTTACACAGTTCAATAAGAGTTTTCCGTCTAGGGAAATTTCTTTCAGTATGTCTTCAAAAAAAAGAACAGAATAGAAACAGAAAAAAAAAATCATCTACCACTTAATCATTTTCAGGTATGTTGCAATACTAAAATCAGTACAGAGCTCTGACAAAAGGAGTTTTACTAGCTTCAGTGTGTAGAACCTGGCCATTTTAGACCCCATGGCCAGATAGTGTATGAATGTTAGTTTGTCAGAGACCTAACATCTTGGTTCTGTGTCCATCTATTGCTGTTTGTCCCTCTTTAGTACCAGCTTTTCTCGTACACAGTGCCTACCTTACCTGAGTACAGTAACACAAATAAGGAATTTGGCAATCAACAGTAGCAACAGAAGACTTCACCAGAAAATTTTTAGTTAAATTTCTATACACGTGAAAGTATACACAGCTGTTTTTTAAAAAAAAAATTATATTTCTTCCCCCATCCTGCTCGTGTGCGATATATGAATGTAAGAAATTTCTACCCCCTATACAGAAAAGCAATGAAATACATCCCCAGACTTAATCATATGCTTAATGGTTACTGGTACAAGGTGACCAGCTCAGCATCACCATGTCTGCTTACCACAAGAAGAAGCCTTCCTGACATTCCACCTTCACATTGTTTAGCTCTGTGGCAGCCATCATCTTCATTCTTTCCTTAGGACACAGAAAGGAACGGTTGCTTAACTTAAAAGACAGCATTGGCACCATTTAGGCCGGATGAAGTTTCTAGACACCAGAAGAATGAAGGTCTAGGGAACCCTTTCAGTATAGGTCTGGGGCAACCTTGAGAAAGCAAGAAACTACTTAGTTTAGGATAGACCTTGAAGTAGTCATTAAGGATGTTAGCATGTAAATGCCTGCAGTAGGAGAGGACTCTTCCAAGAAAATCTTCCAAGAAGCTCTTTCAAATGCTGTGGTCTCACACACTTCACATCTGCACTTGTTCCTTGTTATCTATGTAGGCTCTCAATGTAACATTTTAACCTCACCTATGCAGGCCTTCAAATCATCAAAACAATCGGCACTCTTTGTTATAGAACTAGCTAGCCTAAAGTTCCGAGTTAAACCTTTAACCCTTTCCTCAGCCAAGGAAGAAAATTAAAGGTTAGTCAGCTTGTACAAATTTTTTTTCTCGTGTGCAGAAGGAAAGATAGCAAATAAATACAGAAGATATTCATATATCCAGGGTTCCAGGTAGCTGAGGTAAATTGTGCAATATGGGACACCAAATCTCTTTTCCCATAAGGCTCTTTAGATGATCCTATTCTTCCCACACAGTTTCTCTTCCATCACCCCAGGGAGCTTAATCATACCTGTTGTGATGAAAAGCCAGCTTCTAAATGAGTTTGGACACCCTCTGGACTCAGTTCCAAAACGCCCAATTAACTACATGCCAATTATTTAAATACAAAATGCCTTCAGAGTTGGCATTTCTGTCTCACAATGTTGTACCACAAGGTCTTCACCCAATATCTGGTGACTATACCTTTAAAAATGGTTGTAACATCATCTGCTTAGCATTATTTTCATTTCTTTCAATAATCAGTGCAAATATGGAAGACTTTTTCTTAACATTTTATCAGTAGAACCATTCTTTACTCAGTACACTATCAATGGCTTAATTTTGTTTTCAAAATACTATGTACCTGGGCTAAAAAAAAATTAAGAAAAATAGACGCTACGTTTATGCAATCACCACCTTACCAAATTAAGTATCTTTACTATGTACTGAGTTTTCAATATGGTGGTGTGGTGTTTGCTTTCAGACCAGCAACAAAGCAAAAAAATATGTCTCATTTCAGATACTTGTATAGTTGAGAAGTTTCAGCTTTTCAGAAGGTACATAGGGACAGATAATAGCCACACAATAAAGTCACAGTCCTTTAATATTTAAATAAATTATTATAATACTTTATAATAATTTGATTTATTATCTAACTACAGATTGAAACTTAAGTGTTTTACTGAATATCATCACGTCCATTATACCTTGCCTTTTCCAACTCTTGTATACAGGGATAACACTATATATTTCTATTTTCTCCACAAGAGTAGGGAAACCTTTATTTTAAAAGAGGAATTAAGCAAGAAGATCGGAGAGTTGGCAAGAATATTTCAATAAGACAGGGAGGCAACTCTTTCACTTCTGGCCTCCTGAGAGAACAGAATTGAACGTTGTTTCTTGCAGAGCATAGAAAGGATAGTGGAAAAGGTGCTTGCTGCTGAAGGACTTGACTGATGCAAATGAGGTTACATGTCCCACAAGGCACAGCTTTGTGATATTTTGGGGGAGGAAGTGGGTGGCCTACTTTGCTTCCTCCCTCACTTACTGAGAAATACTTGCTGTATATATTATCATCCCCACTATCTCTGGTTTTCCAGTACTGACGGAGGAGCACGGATATAAAGAACACTTATTTACAAGGCAAATTCATGTCTCACATTTTGCTACGCTGTAATTAACTTTAAGATGACACTGCTGCTAACGAGCTGTATGTATTCCCTAATGCAAATCAGATTAGGATTTACTGACGCTGTAACCTCATGAGGGGACTGCTGTCGAAGTCCCTGGTGTAAATGCGACTTCTAGAAAGTTTGAGATTCCTAGCTGAGACTTCTAAAGAACACAGCAAATACCATAACTACGTACTACAATAAGATTCTCAATTGAAAGGTAAAAGAATCAATGGCAAATTTAGCTGCATTATTCAAGAGATAAAGCGATTACAGCACAAATCCAGAGATTACTGTCTGTCTGAATATTTTTCTCAGCAAAGATGACTCCTCACAAATCACCAGTAGGTAACACAAAACAAATTAATACTTTCCAGATCCTCATGATCTGCTCTATTCTTGTGTCTTTTTCTTAATGAAGAAGCATTCATCAGATTGTTCTACAAGATGGGATGTCTGCAACACAGTCTAGAAAAATCAGATCACAGTTGAGTATTTTCCTGAGCCATTGTCAAAGTGCACTCTTGTTCTTGTCACTAAGGTCTCTTCCACGCTTCTTCTGTTTCAGTCTGGAAATGACCATGGCACAAATCCCACCTATTAGGCAATTTGGGGCAAAGAAGCTATGCAGGTTACAGCAAGAAGAAAGCAGCCAGAAATGAGAATGGCCAGCTAAGGAAAGCAAGGTACAGCATGATCTGTCTCGATTCCTAAATTGCCTGTACTCCAGTCTAGAGGATTTACTGAGTGAGCTGGCAGTGTGCTTAGAAGCGGTGGCCCCGGGCCATCACAGTGAGAATGGAAACTGCTACCTGCACTTTCTGTGCTATACAACTTAAGTTCTTGTAATATTTATGAAAGTACTGAACTGTAAATAAATGCTATCCAGGACAATTGTTCTGTCAACAAATGGAACACATGTTTCCGCAGCACTCTGGTAACTGAGTAGGAGTCAGATTACATCCCATCAGCCAGCTGGGAAGCTAAGTTTTCCCTTGTGATCGTGAACCAAGTTGTTTTTGGCAAGATACAAATAGCTGTGTCCCTGACAGACATCTAGGCACTATATTTCCAATTATGGAGAAGTTGCATTTAAGAGTTTCAAATCTGAATTATGGACTTCACCTTAATTCAGCAGCTATTGCAAAACAATTTGCCTGTCAAGTTACAGACCAATCTGGAAAAAAAAATCTGATAGAAGTCCAGCAACAGTTTGCTATTTTACTTGCAATAGTTTAGCAAAGGATTAAAACAGTTACAGTGAGATGACACAGATTTTCCATTTTAGTAAAATGTGACTTTTATCTCAGAAGTGTCTTTTTTCTTTTTTTTTGGATTGATATTGATATTAGTGGGGGAAGAGGTGAGAAGGCAAGTTGGAGTCTAACCGTATGAAAATTTAGACAGAAAAGATAAAAACTTTCTTGGATTTTCTTCCTTTGAATTGGCAAAGCTAAAATTTTAATCCAGTGTCCCCTTCTTCCAAAAGCATCTGGTTGTACTGACACATTCAGCTTCCAGGCAGATGCCTTCAAAATTCCTCTACTTGTACTATTTGTGTTTCATTTCTTGTTTGTTTCTTATTGCAAAAAGTTGTTCCGCACAGCTCTACAAGTATATGGGATATACTGTACTATCTTTGTGCTGCTGAAATGCTCTTTTGTGCTCTTCACGACACTACTTCTTTACTATGGTCTATCTTAAAGGCGCACTATAGTTAGACAGTCTCAAATTCCTGTCTGATAACAGAAAAGTCATATTTGTTGAAAGACAAAACTTTTTTCTTTGTGATCATGCTGATCATCACCTTCCGTAGAAGAAAGTTTCGTGTACGACATTAGCTCAGGAATTCATCCAAAGTGACTTTAGTAAAATCAGATATTAGATAATTTATGAAATAAATAATAAGGAAAGAAAAATAATACATGGAAACAGAATACAAAGAGGATTATTTGGGAAAGAGATATACAAGGCGCCAACAGTTACTTACATCATTTAAACGGGGCTACCTAACCTGAAATGCTTTACATCTGTAACTAGATGTCTTTATTAGTGACTAGATTGCCAGATAAACCAAATGGGTTACTGTGTGTACTCAAAAATTATGAAAATATAGGTTCTTTACATAGTGCATATGAAAGAATTTAAACTTCAAATAGTCAAACCTGGAAGAAAATAGGAATAAATCTTGAAGCTAACTTATGACCTCATTTCAAGTCAGCTCTCAATTACAGAACTCTTGCTTACTTTGTTCACTGAAGTATTCCCAATATGAAGTACAAAACCATGCAAGGATCCCTGTGCTACTCCGTTAGGCACCGATGGCATCATGTAGGACACGCACCTGGTTTGGGCTCATTGTTCAGGGTACCTGCAAGAAGAAATGTAATGTGGTAACACCTGCTGTACTGGATCAAATCTCTTTATGTTCCGTATTCTGCTTCTGACAATGGCCCATAGCAGAGGCTTAGCAAAACAAACAAACAAACAAACAAAAACCCACACAACAACAACAACAGCAACACAGTTCTAGTATAGTCTTTCCCCGATACATCCTTCCAGCTCTCAGCAGCCAGCACAGGGATCTCTTGCTCTGAAGGCTGTCTCCAAACCACCATGTTCAAGAGCTGACAATATACAAATCAGCCATGACTTTCTCTGACATGTATTTGAATTGATTTACACTTTTGCTGAGCAAGCAACTGCCTACTGCCTTGTAACTGAAGAAGTAAGAGCTCCCAGTTAAGTTATAAGAAACAGACAATATCCATTTGTTGTTAATTTTCCCCATATCACACGTGACCTTGTGAACCTCTGACATTTCATTCCTCCGAGGAAGGGACTATCTTTTCCTGAGGAGAGGGGTGACTGATGAAACCTAGTCACTATGGTCCCTCCTTTGCATCAAATTCAGTTTGTAGCACTGAACCCATCCTCCCACCTCCAGCTCTGCTGTACTCCAAGGCACAGCTGTGTACAGTACTGAAACCGCAGGTTTCTGGTACTAACACAGCAGTATCTTCTTTTTACGTGCTATTCCTTTCCTAATAATTTCTAATGTTGCACTGGTTGGTCTGCCCTGCACTAAACACTGAGCTCACTTTTTCACAGGATTGTCCACAGTGACATGAGCATTATTTCCCTAGCAGTAATGTTAACTCCACGCAGTGGATCTGAGTCACATCAGCAGAATCACCAGTACTTTGGGAACAGTTGCATGAAATTTCCAGTCACCTCTAGTTTTGATACAAATTTTCAGATTCTTTCTTCTTTAACAAAAAATAATAAATGTTCACTATCCGTGTTTAAACATTTCATCAATGGGTATAAAGATTTTTGAAACAAACTATCACCATCTCCAGGACAATGGAAGTTCCTATGGCACCAAAGGAAGAATGTTGCCACAAACACAAAATATCAGAGGACCACAGCAGTATTACCTAAAATATCCTACGCTAAGGTGACTTTTATGATGTTGACTTTGATGTTTTCCGCCTGTGATCAGAATGCATGTTTGCACTCATAATTAACATACAGACACTTTCAAGATCCCATTTTACAGCACTTAACTATCCTGCAGCCTGTTCATCTGTTTTATTTGAGCTTGGAAAATATTTTCTTTTTTTCTTTTCATATTTATAGTTCTAATACTCAAAGACACTTGAAAATAAGGACTCATACTTAATATGTCTAAGAGAAGAACATCTTGGCCAGGATGTAGAAGGGGTAGAAAAATGCAAATACAGTCTCTGCCATTCTCTCATTCTTCCCTGGACAAGAAATACTCTGAGCAAAAATCTTCCTTGCTAAAGATTTGCAGCTTGTGTAAAACATTTTGGCTACCCTGGCTTGACCGCATCTGTGTCAAATAGTCTGTGTACAGCCTAAGCAATAGTAATACATCATCTCTCAAAAGTGAGCAGGGAGTTTTAAAAACAAACAAACAAACAAAACACTTTACATAGACAAGTGAAGACAGATAAGAGCATGTTCTGCTTTCACTCCGAGCTGATCAGATGTGAGGCCATTCTGAACTGAGAACCAAGCAGATACACTAGCATGGCACTGTGCTAGGTCTGATCACCCTTTTGAGAAAGGGACCATATAGACATACCCTCAGACACTTGCTGACATTTTATCTCTCTTCTTTGCCTTTTAAGAGAATGGCCATTTACAACCAAGAAATAGCTCTTATTTTATTCCTTCCCAATTTCTGGATCTAAATTAGTACTAAAAGTCTATTTAACAAACCTATATGAGACTCTTCCTAGTTTAAAACTGCCACCACCCTGCTGAACTTTGAAGGCAACAGGCACTGTCACTGTTTTAGCATTCCACCTTATCTCCCCATCAGCATTTGTCTTAAGCTTTCATTTATACTGTTCTGGCAAAGTAAAAACATACAGAGACAACTCTTTATCTTCAGCTGTGTGGTGTGGTTTGCAGTGCTTTTGGCAATTTCACTCATGATCAGTCCTACTTAAGTTGGGAGTGAAATATCCAATTACACCAGCAGATACAGAAATCAGGTTTACACATTTAGTTTTGACTTAGTACAACTAGTGATTGTAACATACTTTTTGTTCCCTAATTGCAAGGTACAATAAGAACATAAAGTCTTGCAATCATTATGCACACTTACTTTTTGTTCTTTGTAATATAAAATTATTATGATAGCTGCAGAGAAGCACATTCCAGAACTCTAGCATACCAAAACTGTCTGTGTAAGCAGTTTCTAGGATTTGATTTCTCAAAGAAAATATACATAATAATAACAATGTTAGGGCCCCTAGTTTGGCCTCTAGTCTCAGATCCCCCAAGATATTTAAGTGTTACTGTTGTATTGCATTTCAGTAATAAATCTGCTCTCCACCCTCTTCTCCATTACAGCTTCACTTGAAAGAAAAACAAGACACTACTAAAAATCATCATTTATTCAATCTAACTAACATCAGTTCTGCAAAGCTCTGCACCAGTCTTCCAGTACAGGATATGGCTTTCTTTGTTTAAGCTTCTAAATTAGGTTATATAGAAAGTTATTAGAATCTATATCACACACTCAAAACCCTGTATAAACTCGAAGCTCTGCAAAGTGTAATACAAACCAAAGATAGAAGGTTGTAGATGGAAATAAAATGCCAAACATAAGCTTCATAATTTGCCAAGGAAACTGTAGATAAAAATAAAGCTTGGAGGTTAACTCTAATACTTGGCTGTAGGAAAGCTTACTTTGCTGAGGACTAGAGTTTAGAATAACTCCCCAAAGAACTCTGGCACTGGTTGGAGCAGACTGCAAGGACTTATGTTATTTAGAAAACAATTCCTTCCAGAGCCAGAATGATTAGCTTTCAAGAGCACATCTGGCTTTCCCTCTTTTCAGTTTTTAGCTAAAGTAAAATTATTTTGCCAATAGTATTTTTGGAGTAGCCCCGCAGAGTGGGTAAAAAAGGCTCTATCAAAAGGCGACAGCTTTGTGACAGAGATGATAAATCTCATCACTGTCTCAGAGCAGGAGCAACAATAATCAAACATTTCTGTCTACTACATAACCAGAGGGAAAGGATTTTTCCCTGTGAGAAGCTACATCCAAAATACCTCAAGTGTTTTACTATATCACTGCCGTCTCCAAATGTCTAGGCCAGAGACAAGTTACAAACCTGGTGCTTACTGCTACCAACAGGTTTCTAGTTTTGCACACTGTCCCTCTCTTGACACAAGGGAGTATGCGCCACAATTTATTTCTGCCACTGAAGTGGTCTGATCAAACCTAGTCCCGGAATGCAAGATCATATCAGCTGTTTGCAGAGCTCATGGCAATATAGAAACATCAGCTCATAATGAGATTCCTTGCCTTGCACCTATTATTTCCCACCCAGTCTCAGAAGGGTGGTGTGTGGTCCCATAGCTGTACAATTTCATCTGAGTTTGGGCTGCTGCAGTCCTGCTCCTCTCTGCACGCTATCATTTCCCTCTCTTGTGCTAGCACTGCTGCTTCTGTGGTTGCACAGTGAGCTGGCTCAGGGAGGCAAGCCAGCTGAAAACCAGTCCTAAAAAAGTGGTTAATTTTTGGCTGGCTCAGTCCTCCAAGGAGAGGACCATGGCAGACACCAGTACATCAGCTACAGTTGCTGCAAAACCACACCTTTATTCTCATCTCCTCTTCAACCATCACATCAGACTCTTCTGTCCCTCCATTAAATATTCAGACAAGAACCTTGTGCTTTCCTCTTGCAGCTTCTCACATTTAGCAGAAGCTCTCCATAAGCATTCCCTGAGCTATCTTATCCTTCTCCTTCCAATCCCCCTGCACTTAACATGGGTGAAATTGTTGACCTGCAGTGACAATTTCCTATAAACATAGATCAAAAGTATCCCTCTTGTTTACTTACCCTGCCCATTTGCCAGACTTGTTTATGTGACTGTACTCTCTGAGGCACTGGCTGTGTCTGCGCTAGATACTGTACAAATACGGAACAAAGGAATTTCAGCTGGAGACGTGAGGAAATAAAAATGACATATCCTACATCCAACAAAGGGCGAAAGCACTCATTCCCAGACTATGTGCTGTGCGTATCAGTAACAATACTTCCAGCGATGATACCTGTTGCTATTGCCAATACTAGTAGAGATGCATAGTTTTGAAAGAGGGAGAGTTGTGACCTAAGTTGTGTTACTTCTGGGCTAGACACTGTTAAATAAACTAGCCAATATACATACTTACTGCCTCTGAACTTCCATAGTACAGTCTGAGGAGGGAAACATGGACTGATGTGATGCTCTGCGGAGAGAAATAGGGTTGCACAATGAAAAGGCACTCCAGCCACTCCAGCTGCCAGTGTCTTCAGCAGCAGCAGAGTGACCCAAGTCAGCAGGCCTTGCTATAAAAGAGAGGAGGTGTGTATTGTGCTTTGCCTGTGATACTGTCTAACCACAGAAAGCAGCTCTTCTGCCTTCCTTCTCCCAAGCCTTCTCTGTTCTAACCTCGAGCCCACTTTCACCTCGGTTCTGGCGAAGTCAGTCCATGCTTCCTGGCCTCAGTGAAAGAGCCCTGCATGTCGCCAAGACAAGAGCCCTTGCTGCCTCCCATGCTATTTCTATTTCTACATGAATGTAGAGCTAATATGAGAGATTCCTCAGGAATACCAAGCTCTCAGGATGAAAAGGATGTGACTCAGCACTACCTGCGTGGTGGTTTTTTTTTTTTTCCAAGCAATAAGGCAGGGACAAATCAAAGGCCGTTCCTTCTATCCTTGCTAAAGTCCTCCAGCAAGATGCATACTATAAATCTTTGCCAGCCCAAATTGCCTTTGTTAACAGGCCCAAACTTGACGATTCCTGGTAACGAAGTCTAGACCGTGTTACTAAAATAAGACACCAGAAAATAAGTACTCTTTGGACATACTCTGACAAAAGATTGCCAGTGCAGGTGCTGCATGACCAGTCCTGAAAAGAACAATCCTCCAGCAACTATTACAACTATCCCACATTGTCTTTGGTCTTGAGGTAGTGTCTACCTCAATCACTCATTTGAACTCCAGCGCCCAGGAATCCCAGCCACCAGAGCCTTCACCCACTCCTGCAGAGCCCATTTCCTAGCCCACTTTGCCAGGCAAAAGCTCCAGCTTGAAACTGTACTGCTGCCTGGGAAAGGACTCTGGGATCTCTTAGAGCTGTGGGCTTGTACTGCCTCGTACAGCCCACCGCAGGAAACATCTCTGTGGTTTCTGCAGCACAGAAAGTGAAACTGGGCTGTGCTGAGAAACGTGCTAGGCAAAGGCACAGCACGAGCCTGATGGAAGCGAGGAAAATGCACTGCCCAGGTTACTGTCCTGCAGAACAGAGAGGTGCCTGACAAACGTGGCGATGATGCCCCAGTGTTGTCACTCGTGCTTCGTAAGACCCAGGAGGAGGCATGTCAGCTGTGCCCATTGAGGAAGGATCTGAGGAGTTGTCCCTGACTGCAAATATACACCAAGAAGGGGATACAGACTTCGTGTACAACAGAAGTGGCTCTGCTCTGACATTAAATCCAGACTTTGGAAGGGACGCAGTAAGAATGAGGGAAGAGGGTTCAAGTGACTCTGTAGTACACACTTTTCTCACTCGGTTAGTCTGAAATCTACGTTCCCACTCCTTTTAAAGGCAGGCCATATATACAAGTGGCTAGGGAATAAATAATATGACTTTTTAAGAGTCCAAAGGCATGTCCCAACAAAGCAGACTGAAGCAAAGGACCAAGGAGTTACACTGAGAAGCACACCAGGAGGCTAGTAGAGCACTGAAAGTGATCCTGACACTGGACTATAGCACGTGACAGCCTGTCAGCCCACCTGCAATGTGCAGCTACACGCATCCCCACTGTACCTAAGCAAGCAGTTTAATACCTTTCATTCACAGCTGTGGCAAGCAGAGACCACACACAACCAGTTTCCACAGTCCGGCTGACAGGCGCTTGCCAGCATAGCTTTGCATGTGCCCACACCCAAATACATTTCTCAATGAATTTTGACAAGGTACTCACTGGATGATATTCAGACGTCTTGCAGAATGTAAGATAAAGTTTGCCAGACACTTGCAAAACCAATGACTATGCAGTCCATGGACAACTCGGTGCTCATGGCAATTTACATAAATTGCCTACTTATCTGTCTGTACGGTACATAAACCAAACTGACTGATACAGAGGTAGTCAACATCTGGAATTTTTGTATTTAAAAAATATATTTAAGACAAATTAATATGCAAGTATCTATAGGTTTTAAAATGTATTATTATTAATGCAGTCTCTTTTGACTTGTTACTGGTAAACTTTTTGCTTTTTAAATCAAGATATGATCAAGTAAAGCAAAATGTCACAGGTCAAGTTGGCATCTTTCCACCATATCTACATGAACTTCGACAAATATTTGAGCTAGTGCACAAACATCGGCATGTTACACTCCTAATCCACATAGTTTAAATCATCTTTTCAAGCCTCACCCAGTTTTACAATACTGAATGTGTTCTTCACAAAAGAAAAGATGGCAAGGTGACAAAACTGAGAAGCAATGATGGGTTGTTTTTAAATGACAAGAAATGTATGGAATAGAAAATTATTATTGCAATGAAAAACACAGAAATTTGACCTTGAGTACAGCATCTATAGGACATGGAACACAGCAAAAGGGTCCTACAGAACAGTACTGCGGATGCTGGTAGGATGCTCTTCACAGCACCTTGTGTATTTTGTGTTTGTAGTCTCTCATATTAATGACATGTCACAAAAACCCCAAGCACAAACAGAACAGCCAAGCAGCCAAGCACCATTAACAGTTCTGGCTTTTAGTGTCGGACCTGGCATTAGTCGCTTTGGCCAAGACTAGTGACAAGCATAAAGAAATCGAACAGTTGGCCTGAGTTCCTCTATTTGGGATTAGCCTAAGCACTATAACCACTCTGCAGTTCTGCTAGCAGAGATTGATTTTCATTCGCTGTTCTATGTTGCACCAAAGTACATGGCTTGAAGCTGCCAGCCTGAGCCTGTGTCATACAAGCCACTGCTTCCAGGCCAAAAGCAGTTTTCTGTTTATTGACTACCATGCGTATAATATTTGCTTCTTATGTTGTCTTATTGGAACAGCTTCGTAGAAATAGAAGTCATTTAATAATCCTTTATCGAAACTTCAAGTCGGGTTTTATCTTTCTGCTGTTCTTGCAAAGGATATTATTTGCTAAATATGAATCTGACCAACCATGGATTTCTTTTTGTTTATTTCTACACCCATGAAAGCATTTACACTGATTTTCTTTTCCTGTAAGTAGTCAGTCAAGTTTAACTGTTTGCCAACTTACCCAGTAAATATGTCTGTAGCTGGGAAAATATACCTCCTCCTACCTCATGACTAAACATCAGTATCATTGTTTTTATACAATAGATGATTTATATGGCATCTTCACAGGCTAAGTACTATACACGTTGGACATGCTACGTATTAGACATCTTGGATCTCCTAAATGCAAACAGCTACAACACATCTTATGAACTTAACACTCCTGAAGAATCAGTACTGGATACATATTACGCTATTTTAATGAAGACAAAAGAGAAATGAATAGCAATTTTGGACTTACAGCTTTAGTTTTTTCTAGAAACGTATATTTGGCAATGTGGTAATGCTGTTTTCAGCTGAAGGATAGATGAGTGAAGACTTACTAGAACAATAAATGAATAAAATCTATTAATCACAGAAAGGGAGAGAGAATGCAAGGGAGAAGCGGCTGAGGGCTTTCCATAAAATGTTTCGATTCTTGCTTTTATTTGGTTTAGCTCTGTGTTTAGCTGTTGCCTAAGGAAAACTCTCTGATCGAACACATCACATCTAATGTTAGATACAGTAAATCTAATACTTTGTGTGGAACACTGTTAGTTTACCAAAAAGTTGGATCAAATCCCTATCTAGTTCACAGAGTGGAGGCGCAAATTATTATTTCCCTAGAGACAGAACAATCCAAATAAGATATTGTTTCTGCTCCTTGGAACAGAAAGAGAAAAGGCTAGTTTTGCTGTAATACGGCCTCTTAACACGAGGCCTATTTTAGCTGACAGAAACAGTCTGAAAATTTGTCAGCTTTATGCCTTAACTGAGGTCTGTAAAAAGATCACAAGAATATCACATAAATACCAATGAAGGAAAGGGTTTTTTTTAGTTACAAGTAAATTTCCTACATCTCTAAGTTTCCTACGTACCACTAAAGGGAAATGAGCTATTTTCAGTGTTGCTGTAGAAAATTCCATTCATGAGAATTAGATTGACAGTCTCTGTATCTCACACTATCCACAAAAGAATGTCCCATACACATATTAGCTCATTTACCATTATGAACTGTAACTGCTTACAGCAGCACAAACAGCTCCAGGGACAATTTGATGTAAATTCTACAATCGCTTAAGTCAGTGCAGCTTCAATGACTTCAGTGCACATATTTCAGATTTACACAAGCACAAATAAGTGAAATCAAAACTGGGAACTGCACTCCGCAAAGTTTTCTCACAGTTAGTCCTACTTACAGAAAGAATTATTTGGTCTCTCCCTTTAAACATATTTGATAAACCTTAAAAAACTCTTCCTCCCTCCAACACATGCAGAGGTACTGCCAGAATGTTTTCATGTCCCACTTAGAGTGCTTTCTTGCCTTTAGGAAAGAAAAAAGATGCAATTCTGTATTAAAAACCTGGTACAGAGTGTCACTGTTGGCATAAGCAGAGCTGCCTTGGGTTGGCATAACTTCAGCAGAATCCCTCTGCAGCCAGCTGCATTCAGAGTAGACGCTGCAGGTTATCATGCTTTCACCATGTCACATATTTATGATCCCACAGGAAAACAAAACGAAATTAAAAAAAAAAAAAAAGAGCTGAGTCCAGCGATACTTTTAAAATAAGGGAGAGCAGGTAAAAACATGTTCCACTTAGAGCGATGCCAAAAACATCTCACTCAAATACACGTGGCATTCACTCATATTCCAGCCTCCCAGTGAAATTCCACCTGCATGCCTGTCAGCCACACAGAACTGCTCAGAAACTTATTTTTATCATTGACAGTGACATTTTACCCCAATATCTTTTAAGGTGCCTAATTCCTAATCCAAGCAATTGGGGAAGCTATGTATCTTTGAGGATCCAAGCCTAAGCTTCACCAAATATCAAATGATTCGGTCACAATTATTAAACACATATACCTGGAGGATTTGAAGAAAGGTACCCTGTCAGGAATACATCCTTACCAAGTCCCAACACCAGATTTGGATTACTCCCTCCTCCATCCACATCCTAAAATTTCCGGTAGCAAGTAACGGAATTAGCTACACTTCCAAACAGCTTGCAGGTGGTAATTAACAACGCAAGTGGCTCCTTACTGGGTAGCAGGTGAGCTGGTGGGAAACGTCTGGGGCTTCTCTAAGTGGTCGCGACTTGCTGCATGTGAAGCTGAGACACCGGCAGCACTTTCCTCTACCTCTTATAGCATATAGCAGGAAGCCACAGTTACCAGTTTGATAGTGCTGCTGCCAATTCCCAGGCAAGTTTCTCTTCAGGGGCCCCAGGAGACAATGCTACGTAGAAGGGCTGGTCAACGGCCTTCTTGCACCACTGTTCATACAGACATCTGTGAATTCTGAGGAGGAAATATTTTGCCCATTATGATATTTCGTCTTGTGTCTGCTTCTAATGAACTTACAAAGTAGGAGAGACAAGGAGAATTATTAGACTTCTCATTACAGCTGGTCAAGGCAGCATCTTGTCTACTGAATGCTGTATCTCAGCTGCTATTTATTTGATTTTAACCATTTATTGCTTTTGAGGGAATTAAAGTCAATTTGAAAGCTCTATGGATTAGTCCAACATACAAGACCTATTACAGGAAGAAGACCGTCTTTCTCTACAAAGTCACAAACACTGATTTCAGAAAATATTCTAATTCAAGCAGATCATTGCTGGTCACCAGAAAACATCTTTACCAGTTTTGGTTTTTTGTTTTTTGTTTTTTTGTAAATATCAGTGTTCTTCTTAACATTTTGATCTAAAATTTTAAAAGGTAAAAGACATACCATACACAGGTTGCATTGGTCCATGACCTACAGTGATCAGCACACACATTTCTTTTTCTGCCTTGAGGTTCCACAGCTCTGCCAGCTGGAGCTGAACACAGCAACAGAAGGATACAGTGTCTTCTTACGGACATCCCAAACAAAAGTGCTCAAGTTGTGAGCCCAGGCCTCAGAAGACAAGTTCAGACATCATGCAGCTCTGCTGGCAATCATCCGTGCCTGGAAGAGACTCCTTAGTGGAGGAGGAAGACTCGCTGTAAGCAGAACCCAGGTACCCAAACGATTAGTGTTTAAGAGTCTGGAAAGCACCTTTCACAACACCTGCATGCATCAGGTCGGCTGATTCTGGCTCATACGATTAGTTCCTTGCTTAAAGGGGCTTCAGAGTGCCCCCAGCAAATTTCAACAGGGGTCCGAAATATACACTGATCTGGGAGATGGCATTTAAGCATCTTTTATTACATTTTTCTTTTTCCCCAGGTTCATGGAGATTCTCATAGGATGCATATTTCCTCCTTCTCAGAGACATGATCTTGGCTTGTGATCTGAATTCCTGAGACTCAAGACAAGCAGACAGCTGGCTTAACCACCTAATTGGCAATTCCCTGGACATGGAAGCCTTGTTCAGAGACACAGCATGCTGCTGCACTTCAGCAAGCCCTTGCTGTTTTAATTGCCTGAGGGGCTCTGGTTTGTTGGGCACAGTTTAGAGGAAGGCATAGAGCACAGCTCCAGAAGGAGCCGCATTTAGAACCATAGAATCAGAATATCCTGAGTTGGAAGAGACCCACAAGGACCATCGAGTCCAACTCCCAGCTCCACACAGGACCACCCAAAAATCAGACCCTACGTCTGAGAACCTCTCTCTGCTGCCGTCAGTCAGGATCAGCTGCGCCTGCATGATTCCTGACACAGGGAGTGAGCAGTTTATTTGCTTGTCCCCTAAAGTTTGCCGAGGGAGGCTGCAGAATCACTCTGAGTGCTAACTACCCCAGCTATTAAACAGCTCTTGCTAGCATCTAGTCTAAACCTCGCTGCAATTCAACTACTATGCACAGATAACATATAGAACCACTCATTTCTTTCCATTTTGCAGCTACCTTGTCGGAATTTGATGATTTTTTTTTTCCTTCTTTCCTTTGACTTCTCTTTCCTAGATTAAGGACTGATGTCTTTTCTTGCAGATCTTAACTGTTACCTTGAGTTGCCATCAGTAGGATGGCACAGCGTCTGATTGATTGCCATATTGACAACCTTCTTGTGTGTCTGAAGAGTGGTACCAATCTTTCAAAAAAATGTATTTAATTATCATGGACTTCAAAAGTAATTATGATTGCACCATATACAAACAGGCATTGTGTCTTTTCAGTGTTAAATATATTCAGGAGCACTGTGCTATGAAAAGAAATAATTTATAAATGCACAGAATTGTTATTAAATTCAGTCAAATTCTGCAGCTCTGCTGACTACAACAACCACCTAGTACTGTGAGGTTTTTGTTTGTTTGTTTGTTTTGCTTTGTTTTGTTTTTTTTTTATAATATATGAAAAGAATGTCATTCCTCTAATCAACTACCCTTTCACCTGCTGACAATGGCCACAGTCAAGATAGCTGGTATAGCAGCAAAATGAAGAAAAAGGAAATGATTTTCCCTCCCTTTTCACAAACACATTTTTTATTTTTTTTTCCAGTATCTAGCGTTTATCAATGTTTTGATTAAATAGTTCACCCATACACACTCTCAATACTAACAACTGATAAACCACCAGTTAGAATGGAAAACTGCTACTGCGCAGGAAGTGTTCACAGACAAGAAAATTTCTCCTGTCATTAATTACTCAGCATCAGTCATTTCTGATTTTTCAATAATAAAAATGAAGGTGTATCTGCTTTGCAAATTACTTAGTACCTGTGATGCTTAGAGTTATTCAAAGGTGCAGTGTGGAGTACTTCAGACGCCCATGGTTAAAAATGATCATTACAATGCAGCCTACATGGGCAATTAATAATGGAATAAATCAGAACAAATTACACACTAACAGTATAAAGCAATGCTGGAACAAAGCAAAAAAAAAAAAAAAAANNNNCACAAAGCTCTTTGTTTAGCAGATAGATGAATCAGTTTCATCATCCTCAATAACAAGATCATGCACTGAAATTAACTCTTAGAAAGCTGATACTGTAAATAATCCAAGATAGCTGAAACCACCGTGTTTTATCTGACCATTTTTGTAGGAGGGTGTCAGCTTTCCAAGCCATCCTCACAAGAACTGGCCACAGAAAACAGGCTAAATATTCTTTTTGGTGGGTTAGATACAGACATTTTAATTAAGCTGTAACTAGATCTCTTTACAAAGACAAGAGGAAGGGAAAGATATTTTTTGTACTTCAACTTGACGGAGAGAAAAATGGAATACATAAAGCTTCATATAGCTAAGCAGATTCTGCAACTAAGCAAAAAATGTTCAAAAATAAGTGGTCTTGAGTTGGAGACCTGATCCTTCAAAACCTTGTCTCTCAATCGTTCCCCCTCAGGTATGAATATTCACAGTGAAGAGTTACAGCACTGAGCTTTACGCTTCCCCCATGGAAAGCAGGGGACAGAGGATGGAACACGAACATTTCCATGCATAGTTGTATACATTGTCACGTATCATTCTCTTTTACATTAATCTCTTTCCTATTTCCACTCAGACTGAATGATAGCCAGTACATTTTAAGAAAAATATACTAAAATATCAGCATAGCTAGAGCTTAACTGCTCTCAAAACACTCAAGTCGGCCAGAGCTAACTCTTACACCCTATGAAGCACATGTAGGAGCCAGTCTGTTATTTGTGAACTGGCCCCAGCACCTCAAGCACATAACAGGCATGAGTAACGCTGCCTTCTCTATGGGTCCTTACATCCAGGCTACACTGAAGTCTCCAGCTCTGTTTTCAAAGCAAGTAAACTCTCTAAGACACTGTTGCGTGCAGAGACGTCAACATTTTACTATGCACTACTACAGACACTGCAGTCTTCCATTCTTTGGTCTTTGGGACAGTAGATTTGTTCCACTGTCAGAATAACCTCCACAAAATGCTTCCTTCGTGACATCCCCCTACCTTTGAACTCTTCCACTGTCTCTTCTTTCATAATCATTACTCTGATTCTTCTTGTTCTGGCTTCTAAGACCTCCCACCGTTTCTCAGCCTTTCTATCAGTTCAGCATATTTTTGTCTGACTACCTATACTCAGTAACAACATAAGCCCTTTACAGTGACACTGTAGGCCACCAATCTGTTTAGCAGACACTCTTAAATCGTTTGTGATCAGACAGAATATAACCAGCGAAGCAGACATAACTCAGGTGAGGAAAGAAAGAGAACAGAGTAGGAGTTTCACTTGAGCTTGGTGAATTTTGCCCTAGAATATTTTAGGACCTGTCTGAGGCTGTTTCAGAGCCATTAGCAATTATCTTTGAGAATTTGTGAAGGAAGGATGAGGCTTTTCATAAACAGCAAAGGTGAATATAGTGTTGATCTGTAAAAACAGAGAGAAAGGAGGATCCTAGAAATGACAGAGCACTTAACACTTCAGTTCTTGGAAAGACACCAGAATGAATCAGTCAACTCTTATGTGAGCACCTCAAAGATAAGGACATGTCAGCAGGGATTTGCCAGTAACAAGTCACTTCAGTCCAGTTAATTTCCTTTAAAGCAAGCAGCAAGCTCAAAACCCAGTGGAGAAATGCTCCACCACTGGCTTGTTAAGGCTTTGATACTGTAACATGTAACGTTCTCACAGGCAAGCCAGGGCAGCATCACAAGGCAAATGCAAAACAACATGGAAAAATCGTATTCAGAATGATGAGTTATCAATGAGAAAATGCCAAACCGGAAAGTATCTCAACCTGTGGGATGCAGAACACTGTTCTAGGGCTGCAGCTAGTTAATATATGCATTTGTGAGTGGGAAGCTGGAAAAGACTCGCTACATCTGCAACCAATGTCAAACCGGAGGGAGTTGTGAGCACTCTGGAAGATCACAATTGAAAGCAATTGGGGCTACAGTGAGTAACCACTCTGGGTCCCTTCCAGTTCTGTGACTATTTTTCTTCATATTTAACCCCTATGCAATGTATAAGCTTTAATACCCTAATCTGACACTTCTTAAAGCTTCCCCTTATCCATGTTGTGCTTTTATTGAATTCCTGTTGGCCAAATCCAGACATTTATGTGCCTTCTCTCAGGCTCTCACAACTTCTTGCTTGACTGCAAGCTCTTTGGGGGTGGGAGGGCTGCCTTTTACTGTATTTGCACATCACCTTGTACAGAGATTCCTGGCCCTTTGCTGTGGATTCTAGAAATTTACGTGTTACAAATCAGCTAAAAGAAAAGAAAAAAAATCAACATAAAACAGGCAGGCCTCTTTGTCAAAGCAGATGATTGCTGTTTTCAGCATTAAAGTATTCTGGATGTCTTAAAACAGGCCAGCATACTGGACAGGAATTCAACTTAAATTTGTATTCACTTTCAAGTTACTTTCTTTTCATGCAATACCTAAGGCAAGAGTATTCAGCACTGGTATGCACTAATAGCACACGTACTGAGGGCTGACACGTGGAAAATGAAGCAAAGTCTGTGTAAAATGAAATCATTCCATACAAGGACACCAGGGCCTAAGGGATGGAATTACCAGCCCTAAATGGTGCAGCAGCCAGCTTCTGCAGAGTCTGATCCTGCAAACATTGAACACACATGCTCAGCTTGACTATGAATAGCCCTATTGAGTTTAACGGAATTATTTACAGTAGTAAAGTTAAGTACGTGCATAAGCACTCACAGATTTGGGGTTTAGTACAGGGCAAAAGAAAAGAAAAAAAAAAAAGAGGAAGACAGCCATTTCCTGTGCTGCAGGGAAGTTTCGGTCCAGCAGATCAGCTCAGACCCATTTGCCCATGCCTGCAACTTTCCTCTCCGTAGACACCCACTGTCAGGCAGGCGTTTCCTGGCAAGCAGATGAGTGGGGAGCTCTCCTGTGTTAGAGACACTGCTACTCCTACCCTAGCACCTACACAACCTCCATGGTGCTTCTGGACCTAAGATGGCCATAGAAAGCAACGTCATATTTGGCACCTGTGGCCTTTTCACTCAGTTCAGAGAAACTGAATCACACGCAGTATTTTCATTGACAGTGAAAACATACAAGCCAAGAATAAAATCACACAGGCTTTTACAGACTGTCCTCACCCTCACCACACTGGTATTTTCCAAACTGCCAGCCAAATGAATACATATATCCACAGTCTTGGAAGGGCCAGCCCCTGTACTGCGATGTCTCTTCTCTTTGCTGTCTCTTCTAAAAATCATTCAGATCCACTTTTGGTTTGCTTAATGGTTTTAAATTATTTTTTTTTTTTAGGGAATACAGCAATTCACCGGATCCTAAAAGGTACCTAAACCCAACAAGAACAAAATAAATTATCTACAGAAGATTTAAAATAAGCCTGAATTCTGTATGCTCTAATAATTTATTATTTAACTGCTGCAATGGAGAAGGGATGGTCCCATGGTCAAAGCATAGGATTGATACTTAAGAGATGTGGTCTTTACCACCGACTGTTACAAATTTGCTCTGTGATTCTGAGCACATTATTCAAATTCTTTGGCTGAATTTCCATCAGTGATTCATGATACCAATATCCAACAAGGGAGCCTTCAAGCCTGCTACTTAAAGACATTATGCTCTGCATTCTGGAAACCTAGCAGATTTCCTTTTAAATACATCAGAAGCTGCCTACCCAATAACTGATATTTTCAAAAGGAAGTGGGGGAAAACAAACAATACTTTTAGAAATCATAGGCTTCAAGTTGCAAACTGGAGCTGAAATTCAAATCCTAGGGCTTAATTCATTAATGAAAACACAGGAAGGTGTTCTGGACACAGTGTGTTATTCTTCAAATCTTCCCCTCTGGAATTTGCTTGCTCCAAAAGCCGTGCTCACATACCAGCCCCTTAAGGGTTAACCTAAAGGTTTTGTACTTCTGTAACTATTGGAACTGAAATAGCTCCACCAGGAAGGTGCTTTGCAGCAGAATACCTTCGACTTTGGCATGGGAAAATAATACCAACAACCACTTTTAGGCTAATACTTCTGCGCCATATAACAGGAAGTGGTATATACTGCTCTCACAACACCGGTCTACTGCACCAGTTCCTCTGAAGAAGAGGCACAGCAGAGCAGGAAGCAGGGGCCAAGAGGCTCTTATCCAGGTTCACCCTCCACTACGCACAGTAAGGCAGCAGGACGCGACTGGCAGGGCTGAGATGACGGCAGCAGCTCTTTGGGTACACTGCTGCTGCCATCCCCTCCTTTGAAAGTAGCAGTCACCGACGCAGAACTGACTGCATGGCGGCAGCACAACAGAGGAGGAGTAACCTAAGATGATGTACGGTGTAATTACAATTAATCCCTCCTGGCGTAGCCATACTCTTGTCAGATGTCACTGGCAGAAGTTCAGTTTTGAATCTAGAGCTCATTTTGCTGACGATGACTAGAATAAGCTGTACAAGCTGAAACACAGCCTTGCTGCCATGAGCAGTGCCCACAGTGGACAACTACACTGAAGAGCCCTCACGGCACAGTAACGTGCGTACCACCTCCTCCAGAGACAGAGCCCGGGTGCAGACAAGCTATCATCATGCTACCTGGTTCTCATTTCCTTCTGCTTTTTCCACCTAGGGAAATTCAGAAGTGTTAGTCATTGTAGACCTGGTGAATTATTTTCTCCAGTGGTTTTGCCAGTAGTAAATGCTGATGCCTTCAAAATGTTTTGTGATTTTTACCTTGATGAAAAACATGCTAGGAGGTCTCAGTGTTTGCATTTTATTTCAAACTAGTCTGAAAAAAAATGCATTTTTTGAGAAGGGATGATGAGCTCCGGTCACAGGACCAATGGGAAGTACTCTTTTGTGGGGATTATTCTGAACTAAAAATGGGTTTAATTTCAGCACCTTTCTTCTTTAGTAAGCAAACAGTAAGAAGAGATCTTATGTGAACAGACATGTACACATCCTTATTATATCCTGTCAGTGCACTGTTTGGTAAGATTATACTGTCATGTGACAACAGGCCTATTTGTATCACAGGCTTCATTTGAACTGAGAACATGTTTCAGCAATTTGGACTTCTAACTATTTGATGGGTGGGAGCCTTTCAGAGACAAGACACTGATGGGCCTATCTAAGCAGGTGGACAGATAGAAGCTGTGGAATAATACTGAGGTGCCCAGCAGCACAACAGAAGTTAGTCTTTTCATAAGAGTAGAGATAAGGATGTATAAACAGTTTCTTTGTTTTCACTCCACAGATCACTCCAGTTGGCTTCAGGCAAGTGGAAGCCACCACATCCACACCCTGTCCAAGAGGAAGAAAGTTGGTTGCATCCTCCAATTCTTGGTACAGCTTCAATGAGCTGGATTTCTCTGAAAAGTATCATCGGAGAGCTTGCCTGAACTTTCAGGGAATGAGTAGAAGTAGTCTTAGCCCACAGGTTCACTGAAATGAAGTACTTCTGGTATGGCACATATTTTATTTCTGACTGTGGACTTCCTTCCAGTCACCGTCAAGGCATCAGCTCAACTCAGAAAGGGGACCTGTTTCAGCTGCTGAGATCAATACAACCCTCAGTACAGGAAGGAGTAGGAGGTAGCGGCTACCCAACACAACACAGGTTATAATGGCAGTGGCTTGTTGCCCTGGGAATGCGACTGGGTGCTTCACTGAGCAGAGGCAGCTCCAGGGGTTTGATAGGTGAAGCACCCTTGAATTAACAGCTTTGAACAGGACTCCCAGTACAAAATGGCAGGGACTGCATTGCCAAGAAGGCTGAGGATAACATACAAGAACTCCAGAATGACCATACACAGCAGTCTGAAGTCCTGGAGCTGTTGAGAAAGTCTCTCTAGTCCACCAGTGCAGAGCAGAGGTGCCACATAAGCATGAATCTGAGTTTACCTTGCAGCAAAGAGAACTCATTTATATTTCCTGGTGTCTAGTATTTGTGCAGAATATCAGCGTGGTTCCTTCACTGCTATGTCACCTGTTAGTTCTATGGCTTTAGCCACAATAGTTTCATACAGCAGAAATGTTTTTCCTGGCCACAAAGCGTTTGCCTTGCCCAGATAGCAATCCCCTCATATGTTTATCTTGAGGTCTTAGAGTGTCTGGCCCAAGGAAACAGAAACAAAAAAAGGGCAAAGAATGAAAAAAAAACAAGCAGGGAGGACTGAAAAGGAAACTGGAAAACAAAGAGATCTAAAGAATGGAAAAGTGAACTAACATCCAAGATATCAGAAGAATAGCTCCAGCTGCAAAGAATAGGAAGGTGTGGTATGTAGTTCTTGTTTACTTTGTATACAATAGAGGGGTACCAGCGCAGTTCAGTGGAAGGCATTATTATCGCTTGTGTGAAACAGCACACCTGAAACTGCCACTGGGGAGTTTCAACTTCAGCAGGCCCAGCTCTTCCCTGAGGAATCATTCTCATCCACCCCCTCGAGCTCTCTTTGCCAGCACCTAGTAGACTGGCATTTTGGCATCTCCCACGTCCTTTGCCAGTGTGTTCACTTGACTCCACAAGGTGCGTGGAAAGAAGAGTCAAGTTCGCTGCTTTGAGAATGAACTAAAACAAATGCCGAGAAATGTTAACCCTAGGGCACTTACACGCTTATTTAAGAAAGAAAGCATCTGTTTGTCATGGATTTAAGCCAACATGTTTTCTTTGAAATTTGGATGGGTGCATGACATGGTCAGTTATTGCAGCTCAGCAAACAGCTGGCAACTGGTTAAACTGCAGTAAAGCAGCCACTCTGCATCAAGAGGTCCCAGATGAGAGTGCAGCCCAGAGAGATGGATCACACAGCCTCCAAGCTGCAGCATAGGCTCACAGTCAGGAGCATTGACTGTTCTGCTTGATTCTTACGAAGAGTTAAAGACATTTAAAGGACTTCCTTAATGCCAGGCATAATATGGGATATTTCAGCATCTAATTCCACTGCCACAGAGGAACTGGTCACCTGCCTTGCTAGATGTAGGCTTTCATGTTTTACTGCCTGGTTTCCCCCACAAAAAAAAGCACAGCCAGACAAGATCTTGGATCCCTTGATAGAGTTGATTTCAGAGAAAAGATGAATGGGGCATAGTGATATAAGTACACTAAATGTCACTTGGTTTAAAAAAAAAAAAGGTAAAGTTGAAACTCCTGTTACCTCATAACTAAAGAGCAAGGAAATGTTGAAGCAAACTGCAAGATGATAAATTCAGAGCTGGTAAGAACGTTGTTATATAGATTATAAGATTTTCATCCAAATCTGACAGTGTGGCTGAAGCTACAAACTAGGCAAGACTCTACCAGGGTTTACACATTTATAAAACAGAGTTACAATAATAACCACTTTTTTTCAAATGGGAAGGACAACTAACTACATGCTCCAGGGCTTGGTATTTAGAGATTGCGTTGCAACAAGGAGGAGACTCCTTTGAGGAAGAGATTATCTCACACGTGCTAATTAAAGCATGTTGTGCCTTCCCCTGCAGCATCCCATACTGACCACTGT
This sequence comes from Chauna torquata, assembly GCA_013399475.1. Classification (NCBI taxonomy): domain Eukaryota; kingdom Metazoa; phylum Chordata; class Aves; order Anseriformes; family Anhimidae; genus Chauna; species Chauna torquata. The sequence continues at coordinate 131,991 of VXAL01014904.1, forward strand.
CGGAGAAGGGGAATTGCTATGCTGGAACACACGTGAAAATGCATCAACTCCTAAGACTTGTGTCAAGGTGCCATGAGGCACGTGGCCGGGCAGGGCTTTTTTATATTGGAGACCAGTCCTGCTGCAGCATCGTGGGGTCCTGGGCTGTGGGCAGACTGGGTGCAGGCCCTGGGGGAGGCTGGGCTGGGCCATTAGGGGTTGTTAGTGCCCTCAGGGCCCTGACAACTTGTGAAGGAAGACAGAGAGAAAATGATTCCCAGTTGCTAGGTATTTTTTCTATGACCAACTCAAATGCAGTCTCCCAAATTACTCTCAAACATAAATGTTCAGGAAGTTCTATGGATAATATCTACATCTGTTCTGAGGTATGGAAGTGCCAGAGCAGGAAAAGCAGACAGATTCAACTTCTGCTCCTGGTCCTGTTAATTTTACCATCTTTCAGTGGGGGACAATGAAACAGACCACTGCTGTAAGCAACGGGCATTACACATGGCCAGAAAAAAATGGGATTATTTTGTGCCAGGCAGTTCCAGAACTGTTAAGAGCTGGGGTTTTGAAGGCTGTTTTATTTGGTTTTAATATATGCTATGTACTGGAGATATGTTCTCTATCTAAATCATCTCCAGGCTCTGTTAGTTACCAAATATCCAAACTATACAATTCCTGGGAAAGAAAGAACTGTCTCCCCAACACATTTCTACTCCTTTAAGGTTACGTACCATAGCTTGTCTAGATACCATTGTTAAGGCCAGTGTGTATCTAAAACTGGATCTGTGCAAGCAGTACCCCTAACAGAGAAAGATTAAAACTGAAAATGCAGGTAAGGTGGTCAAAGTACACAATAGATTGTTTTGTTGTTTCTTTTTTTTTTTTTTATATTGGGTAACTCCACAATTTAGCACAATAATATCCTCCCACATACTGAGTGCTGTTATCTCAGAGTTCAGCAGTAAACAAAGAAAATCTCTGCTCTACTGATTTTAGGTGCATTAATTATAGATTATCATAAGTTCTACATGGGTCATAAGAACAAATCGATCACTGTTCCAAGAATCTAACAATCAAACACATTTAAACATCAAACACAATGGAAAACAGAAAAAAAAATATTGAAGCACTTCTGGCATCTGTACCTGATGAGGAAATTACAGGCAGTTTTTCTGAATAAAAACCTAGCTTTTATTCACTAGAGAATTTAAAAAATAAAGAGAAAATGAAATTTGAAGAGAGACAGAAGTGTCCCACTTCAGCATGAGAATTATCCAAGTGTTCCTCACAGACATACAGCATGAGGGAAAAAAAATACGAGAAGGAAAATGGAAAGGGTCTGATCCAGTTTCACTGATGTTAGTAAGAGTCTTTCCATTGACTCCACAGGGCAAATATGACCAAATACAACAGTTAACAAAAAGGCCTGGAAAGAGTAAGCAGTGGTTGAAAGATACAAAGAATGAGAACAGATTGGCCTGGAAATACCGTGATGTCAAGATAAACTTGAACTTCACAAATAAAGTAGTGAACTGATTTCAGGGAGGGTCTAATATGTCACAGCCTAAAACATGATTGTTTGCTTATCTTTATAGCTTTTCTTTAAATCAAATCACGAGTGATGTGAGACAGTGGTGACTATTACCCTCCTGGAAAGGTCTAAACTTCAGTTGTCCCAAGTACTTTCACCTCTTACTGACTTGGAACTTTACAATGAATACTAGAAGCAATAATTCTCATTGGAAGTGTGCTGTTGGGACATCAAGGGGTTGGCTTGCAGGGATATTTGGTCATTGTCTGCCAGGGAGGCAGGGAGATTGTCAGACAGCGATTAAATCTGTCTGGCTGTGCTGACATTTTACTCAGTATCCACCAAGTTCTTTAATTTCTAGAAGTGTACATTAGAGTTTGAGCTGCTGAGGGGGAGGAGAGGGGAAAAGATCAGGTCCTAGAGCCTTTTCATATCAAGCTGGAATTTTTATCTAAAATCAAGCTTGATCAGTTCTCCAGCATGGGCAAAAGTCCTGTGTAAAAGGCCATGTCACTCTCTGCTCAAATGGCTAGAAGCCATCATTTCCACAAGAAACAAAAGCAGCTAAAAGCTTTAAATCCTATCCCATTGTAGGAACACAATTGAATTCTCTTGCCAACATGAGGACAGAATATACATAGTCACTGCATAGGACTGACAGTCTGTGTGGGAATTACTGAAGTCTAGCTGCAAGATTTCCATATACAGACATTTCCTGCCACGAGAATGTTACAGAACTAAGTCAGTATCCAAAGTAATCCAAAGAACAAAAAGAAAGCCTCTAAAATAGCAAGGAAGAAAAAAATTATACACAAAGAACACTTCATACTTTCAATACAGGCATTTAACATAGAAGATATCAAGGTCATATCCTGCAGCTTTTATTCAGGCACATCAATAGGGGGGGGTTGTTAAATTAAGCCTGAGGCAGTATCTGACCTTTTCCAATTTTTTTCCTTTGGATAAGATGGTTACAAGATCCTGCCCGAGAACAGAACTGCAGGACATACCAAACTCACACACACATCTGCAACTGAGTAGTATCTATGTTTCAAAACACGTCCCCAAAGAAGGTCTATGAATATCGGTAACAGGGACAAAAGATACCTGGGTCTACAGTCTGTTAATATAATCTAATCTCGCTATAAATGAAGCAAAGGGAGTTTGAGCAATCAGCCATTACATCAGCCATGTTTAAAGTGAACACAGCAATTCCCATGGAGGTCTGACGGCCTCCCGACCCAGCAAACCCGCTTTGTGGCTAAAAGTGAACTAATAGATAACATGCACTGAAGCAACCCCTGCCCACCCACCTCCCAAGAAATCTTTCTCAGCATAAAGAGAGAAGGTGTAGTCTTTGACCGTATCAGTTGAAATACCCAACTCATCTCTCTGACCTGAAATCCAATTGCCCAACATAAGGACAGATACAAGAAAATTTCCCAAGAAGAGTCATGATGGAGAGCAGTTCCCTCTTCCACAAACAGCATGTGTTCAATATCACCCTTGTGTCCCCACATACAAAGATGTCTGAGAGGAAAGCAGCAGCCATCCATGTCAGCTCTCCTTCCACGTTGCCTCAGCTCAATCCCACTACAAAGAAAGATAAGAATTATTAGGCCTATAGTGTTCTTCCACTGTTCTCTCACTAGCCTTTCTCTGTTTTGCAATGGCTAATCATATTTACCTACAATAAAAAACATAATAAACCGTTTGATTTTCTATGTGCCCAGATGGTACACCTGTGCAGGGAGCCACACTGCTGGAGTATTACAAACCCAGCTTTGACGTTATTCTATGGCACTAATGCTATAACACTCCGGACCTGTTCCGTACACTCCCTGCAGCTCACTGTTACCATTATTGATCGTCAGTTCATAATACTAGTTCCACTGTTATCAGAACAGCTCTTAATGGTCATATAACATGCACCTGAAAACATTCATGTGCCATTGCAAATGGTATACAATAATACCTATTTTACCTGACTACTTATTTGCTTGAATGAATTCTTGTTTTTTTGTTGGAGGCTTAGAACAACTTAATTTTTACAGAATTTTTCACACCTAGTTTTCAGCTTTTCCAGAAGAAAGCAGAGCTGAAAGACATCCTAAAACAACCAGGGATACTGCATGTAGGAGGAAAACAGAAACTCCTCCGTTTATGTGTGCTGGGCTGGGCTTGGTGCCCCCCTTTAAGAGGGGCACAGCTACCTCATGCAGAGTACGTGATTTACACATGTATAACATCTCCCTCTACTGGCTAAAACCGTGGGAATACTTTAATTCCCAAGCAGAAAAGTTTTCTCTGGAGTAAGAATCCCGAGTTTAGGTCCATCCTCTTGTTCTTCCACACATTTGTATTCTCTCTCCATGACCCTAAAGCAGACAAGGCTTGTGAGATGGAGCAGGTGAGGAAGAATTGTGCATTAATTCACTTGAAACTGTTCCCTGGTGCTGAAGTCCTCGGTGAAATGCTTTGAAGGCAAGACGGATGCTGGAGCAGTTCTTGTGAACCCAGGATTAAAGGGAACAACTGTTTTGCAGAACCTTTTATCTTGGCTCTGGAGCAACATCTTCTTTAGCAATACTGCCTAAGTGATTTTGAAAATTAAGTTCCTAATGGTGACCCTTAAACCTCTTCAGTAAAATCAGAGTTCATTGGTAAACCATGGAGGTTTTACCACATCTCAGTTCTTTACTCTTTGAAGATGGCTGGGATCGGAATTAGTGTTACGAACTAACAACACTGTTTGCTATCATAATTCACACAGTTGTAAACAAGGTGAATAATTAAAAAATTAAAGTTATTCATAGTAAGAGAATTACATCGTTTTCACTGTTCTCCATTTAAAAGCCTATTTAATTCACCATTCCTTCCCTTTTATTTCCCTTCTTCCTCTGTTTGATAAGCTTTTTCTAAGTTTCCCTTCCCCGCATCCTGTGTGCATGGAGAACCATTCATGCAGAATTCACCACAGGAAAACAAACATAATATCCCACTCCTATATTCCCAGGAGGGAATTAACTGAAATTACTAGTTCTTGGGAAATTAGCATAGAAAAAAAAGCAAGAGAGATTACTATAGTCAAGTTGTCAGGGAAACTGTTAGCACTCTGATAGATCAGGAAAATGGGCTAATTGAAACATTTTCTTCTAAGTACCCGAGCAGACTATAGGGTCGTTTATGGGGATGGGAGGTGCACAAAGCCTGAAGGCATTATTTCTTTTGAAAGGCTTAGTAACTCCTGGCTGCTGTGGGAGAGCTCACTGCGGAGTGGACCCTTGCTACCTTTTCAGCGCAAACGTAATGTTCTCTGAACAGGACTTGGCTAATTCCCTCTTTGTGGAAGTCCTTAGCAAGGTTTCCATTGTATAGCCCATTCTATAGAACTCCTAAAGCCAAAAGATAAGAACGACATTTTCTAACAAAATTATCCATTTATATATTTATATATATATAAATTATTTGTGCCCAGCCCTGTTGCATTTCCTTCGCTACTAAAGGACAGCAATTATCACAGCCAGCACTAGCCAGACTTCTGCAGTAGAACTTCATCACTTCCAGTCCCACATGAGTATACGAAAGAGCAGCACTTTGCCGGCTGCAAACACCCAGGCAGCCTCTGTAAGCTATAGCTGTATAAGCCACCCAGCTAGCCTTCGGCATGAGGCTATGATTATCAGTGCAATACCCCTCTCCTCTGCTCTCTCTGCTAGAAACTCTTCTGACTTGCCTGGCAGCTAAGGAAGACCTCAGACTATAAAATGAGCTAAACTTGGGGCACACTGGGAAGGTGCTGCTGGGGTATACAAACTGCTCCAACAGCCCTCCCAGCACAGATGTGCCCATACCCAAATGATATCTAGTTTTGCTGTGCTGCATACCACAAACACACTTACCACGTACTGCTGGGAAAGCAGCAAATGACAGCTAGAGAGCATTTCTCTGGTATAACTGCACTTGCAGTAGTATTTTGGTGAGCAGAGTAATGTTAAAAGAGGAAAAGCAACACTCCTATGCCAACCTATTGCTTAAGTGTTGACCTTGCTGTGAATGACTGTAGCGACAGCAAATACACAAACTGTGAGCCAGGAAGTGAGAGAAGAAAACCTAGGGTCTAGCCCTGAGCCAGGTCTGCAATGGATATGTATCAAGTAAATAAATCAATCTGCCTTTATATATTATATGAGGAGATGCCTCAGCCACCTGGTGGCCAAAGGTATCTCCGTGTAGCTCCCACAAAACATGCCCGACCTCATGTTCCACAAGTGTAAACAGCCAGTAGCAGACTTCACACTATTGTTGTATCCAAATGGATGACTCTCAACAAGTGATCCCTGGCAACAATATGTGAGTCAGCATGGGTTATTCTAACCAAAATCCTTGCAAGAGGCCCAGGGAAGGCTTGAGTTTTCAATGGGAAAAACAGCAGAGTAAAGAGGAGGAGGAGAAAAAAGAAAAAATACATATAAAAAAAAATCTAAAAAAAAAAACTTGCTGACAACCATAGCAGGTTAACATCAGAGCCAAAATTAAGAGTCCCTGGACCACACCAAGCTTTTTCTTCCCATTCCCCTTCTCTCAGAAATAAAGCCAAAGCTTATAAATATAGTTATTTGGTTGCAGACTTGGAGACCTGCTAAAGAGAAAGTTTTGTGGGCTGATTTTACCTTCTGCTCTGCAGATTACAGGAAGTTTCCTCACACCTGCATAGCTTGCTCATACAGTATTAAAATATTGCTCCTTCTGCAGTTACTCAGTTTGCCTGCTTGAACTAGAGACCTACCAGCCCTGGATATTCACCCAACTTGTATCTACTCATCCTCTCCAAAAGTGCTTGCCATCCTTGGCTCCCTTCACCTCAGAGCGTGAGGATGTGCACGCACATATACAAGGTGTGTTAGGAGGTGAAAAGGGTGAATTTGTGCTGGGAGCATCATGTAGATGATTGGAGTCTCAGCTTGGCACAAGAAGAAAGGCTAAGACATGCCAGAATTTGCAGAGACATATTCCTCAAGTTGCTTGAACTGTACTTGGCTCTCAGACTCCCAGCAAAGACCACAGGACTCAAGGTCACCACATTCGTACAGATAGTTGTCAAGCACCGGAGCGCACACACAGGTGATTCAGTCCGCATCTGAGGCCTTGCTGTCGAGGGCACTTTACCACATACCTCCGTGCACAGGGCTTCTCTCTCACTCTCCTGACAAGGAGCAGCTGCTACATTCAGATCATTTGTTTCACTTACTATAAACCTCCCGAGCACGGCAGCCTCGCCTGCAGTATTGCCTTCCTCTGCTGCCAGGGGAAAAAAAACACACAGTAGTTCTCCAAGCATATATTGGACATCTACTGAGGCTAAAGAGGCACAGGAAAAAGACTGAAACCCAAGCCTGTAGCCTGAAGGGCAAGAAGGGATTGCACAGCACTGTCTGGACAGCCCGCCCGCAATGCTTGACTTTTCCCAGCGGTGCTTACGCTTGCTTTTCTTCCAAACGAAACTGCTTAAGCCATCTATGCCAACTGCTGGGACTTGAAAAAAGAGCCAGGTGGACACCTGCAGCAAAATCCCTATTGCTTCTATGAAAATCACCCTGTTCGATCAGGAAGGATACTTTTGCACGTGCTGGGACTCGGATTCAGGTGAGTTCACAGCTCAGCAGCTGATTTCCTTAGTGATCTGAGTTAAGGCACGCTCTGTGCCTCAACAACCAATGCATTACATGGAAACAGTGCTGCCTTTCTCCCAAAGGCACCTTTTACTGGTACTCAGAACTAGGCTCTAAGGTTACACACACACCACATAATTTAGAAGGACTTAGAAGTACCTGTGCCAGTTCTGAGATAAACTACTTCAGAGGGTGGAAGATAGTCACATTAACACTGCCTTGTGCCAGTGAGCCCTGATGAGAAGCAGGATCTATCCTACAGGATGCCAGCTGGAGACCTCTCTCTCTTTCTACCACTAACATCAGGACCCTCGAGAGACGCAGGAAGCTGGCAAGTGCCCCTAGCACAGGGTCATACGGCAAAGCCAAGGCTGATGCTCCTCAGCTCCCCCAGGGAACGATCCCTCTGCCAAAAATGAAACTCCGTTTCTCTCTGGTAACACAGCAGCTCTGCTCTTGGATTTTGCTGGAGAGAGAGGATAATGTTGCCATACGGAGCTGCGAAGAGGGAGGGTGAGGAGTGAGGCATTTTTGGAGAACAGAGGCTGTGCAAGTAACGCAGGTTGAGGAGAGAAACAAGGTGGATGGGACAGGGAAGGGAGAACAGTACCACAGAAGAAGCATAACATAACAGCCAAACATATTAATATTGGTCTACAACAACCTTTAATACAGCACATATTTGGAACTGCAAAACCCATACAGCCTCACAAATCTTGATGCAGGGTAGTATCAGGCCACGTAGGCCCGCTGAATGTCCAATACATTCAGGCACCCCATTCCCATCAGCTTTAATGGGAGTTATGCATCCAACTAAAATTTGGTAACTTTCTACCTCTGTGCATGTCCCATGAGCCTGTACTGAAGTACAGATGAGACCATCAGTTGGGATGGTTTTTCTGTCCAGCAGAGGATGCAAGGTATTGAGAAAAAAGGCACAGCATCACCCTGTATCTCAGAGATGCTAGCTCCAAAATCACGCTATGCCTTAAATGTACAATAACTTCCAAATTTGGTTTTGTTTTCTCTGCAGGCCCATTCCCTGATGCAGACTATCACCTACTGCATGCTCCAGCCTGCATTCAGCGCCACCCTACTCACAAGATGTACTTTTGCAAGAAATCAAGGTGGTTTCAGCATATTTCAAGGTATTAAAATCAGTTTAGTAAGTATCAAACTCTGAAGTAAAGTAGATAATGGGCATTAATCACCCAAGTGAAGTCATTAGTCAGTTGCGCAGTGTTCATGGCTGTTCCTGTACCTACAGCATCAATGAATCCAGAATGAAACATAAACCTTATCTGACTTGGTATAGCAAATCCAGCTGTTACTTTAGTGGAATCAAAATTTTCACCTCCCTGTGATCTTCCATTTTACTTTCACTAACTACATTGGTACAGAGATCTTAAAAAAAAAAAAAAACCACCTTTATGGCACAATAAAAAGGTAATGGCTCATCTGGCCTGCAGAGGCATAATTACTACAAATATATTTGTAATGCAGATAATACAGATAATGATTCTGGACAGCATGTTTCCACAAGCAAAAGCCAAAATGAGGAAGCAGACAGACGACTGTCACCTGAATGCCATTCTTCTAAAATAGTGAGCCCCCTAGAAAGATCAACATTGCTGCCTAAAACCTATAGGTCTGTGTCTTGGGCATCACCTGGTATTTTGTCTTTCCTCACATTATCTGTTGAATTTGTGTATTTTCGGAGGGTTTTTTTTTTCTCCATATTTTCTCATTTATGCCATTTTTACAGTAAGCAAAGTGAATTATATAAAGAATCATTAAATAAACATTGTCTTCCACTCCAGAAAGTCAGATTCCAGTCAGTTGTTCACCTATGGAAACAGGTGTTCACTATTTATACATACTTAAAGCATAGGATATCTAGATTGATAAAAAAGCCTAACAAGTTCTGACGTGTATTTATATGTTCATATTATATACATATAGTTACATATATAATGGGATTCATCAGTCTGGTCCCATGCTATTGCAGGCAATCGCCTTGGATAGTTTCCTAACATCACAAAGGAAGTTTCCATACCTACCAAAAAAAAAAAAAAAATCCAGGTTCTTAAACCCCCCCATTCAAACTATCCCCATTCTAGAAATATATGTGGGGAAGAGGAAGAAGTTGTGGAAGAAGTGAAGGAGGGGAAAAAAAAAAAAGTTTTTTCTTTTTGGAGTTCTGAAAACTAAAAAACAAGTAAAATAGTGAAAGATGGAAAATAGTTTAATCTTAGCAAATAAAGAGTTCTGGAAGTTTCAAATTCTACTTAAAACATAAAGGACTGGGGGATTTTGAGAAGTCCAGACATGTATTTCCCTCAAGCCAAAGGCAATGATTGCTTGCATTTCTCTCAGTCACAATGTCCAGAAAGACTTTACCTCAAAAAGACCACAGCAACCATCTTAAGAATAGGCTGCCTGTGCTGGAGAGCTGCCGCTCCATTACCACCAGTATTACATGCATTGCACACACCCAGTTCAGGAGTCAAATGTAGTTGTTCCCGATCCAAATGGTCAAAGATTAAAATAGGACAAAAGAAACCTCTCACATAATACCTTTGCCCTTGCCAAGTGGCTACAAGCTGGAGGTGCTTCCAGGGCTCCCTCCTCCTGCGAGGTGAAATCAGAGCTGAGGAGACAAACGATATCCGTGGCGTTGGTAGCTGCCTAGCCAACACACACGGCCCAGCTTCTTCACAGCACTCCTGTACAGCACACGGGCTGCCTGCTGCAAAGCCCCCGAGCAACATGCTTCTGCCAGCCATCTACCTCGGGGCCATGTCCTTCGGGGCATTACAGCACAGAAAAGCGGCAGCAGCAGTTCGCTACGTTACTTCCACGCGGCCCCAGTCTGCTCATGCCGGCTCCTGTACCACCCCTTACCGGCGCTAGGACAATTGTTCCAGGGCAGCACAGCGAACCACACTGGGACCTGAGCCACGTTACACGTAACTGTTTTCAGCCCAGTTGTTTTTCAGACAGATCAGTCTTCTGGCTGTACTCAAGACGCTGCCCCACGCATAGCTGTAGCAGCACAACTTGCAGGTGCTCACGGCAACGGTGGAGGAAGGGGCAGACACAGAGGAGAGACTGGAAACAGGAGCTACTTAAGCCAGCCCCGCTGCCAAACAAAGTTATTTGTTTAAAAACCATTCTCAAACAAAGATCTAACATATCTGACTTACTGAACTTTGAGCCTCCTTCCCTGTCCTCCATCCACCCCCGCTTCCAAGAAATCCGTAGGCCTGAGCTTTTCCTTAAGCCATATTTTGAAGACTTCTCTCTCACTTGCAGTGATGGTTAAGCAGATCCCCCCCTCGTATCATCTTGCTCAAGCACACATGGCTATCCCAGTATAACCACACCAGGCAGGCTAGAATACTGTTAACTGGATGGGGTGACTAATTCATGCCTGAAACATTACATCTTGCCAAATTATTTTGGTACTTCCGCTCCTGTCTCAAGCAAGACTCAGAAACCAACAAGAGAAATGGACAGGTGGACAAAAAAATGAAAAAGAAAATGGGCAAATAAAAAGCACGTTTGATCCTCAAATTAAAGAGGGTTAATTTCCACATCTTTCCTAGCTTTAGTCCTGGAAGATGTACTTGTCTGAACCAATCTGACCATTGTCAAAGAACAACTGGCAGTCAGCAAACACTTTAATAGTCTTCTCAAGTCATTCTGTACATTCCAGCTTCTTCGCAGCCAACTATTCAAACCTATTTACAATGACATGTTTTTCTCTCTAGTATGAAGAATGTGATGACAGGCAGTGCGAGAAAGCCATAGGATAGTTAATGTTGTGCAAGCACTGGAATGATTAGAAAACTGTTCTGAGCAAACACATGCATTTCTCCAAAACGTATTTATCCAGTTGACTCTAAACAGCTGTGCAGACTACCAGAACTACAGAATACTAAATCTGCAAAATGTTCGTTTAACTCTATTAAAAAAAAAAAATTAAGCTGAATACCTCAGGATCAGATGGGTAGTCTTGTATGAAGAGCACATTTCCTAGACAGCAGCTGGAAGATCTTAACTATCACATTCAGCTTTGTAAAGCATTAAGGAGGCAGAACACTGCCTGTTCACAATTAAGTCAATAGCAAAACTTCATTGGCATAAGAATCAGCACCAACATCAAATGAGAGCAGATTTGAAACACATGTTCAGGCCCTAACGAGATACCTTGACAGAATGGTTCACCCATAACTGACCGCTTCACTAGCGGTATTTCCCTCATTTAAAAAATAAAAAAAAGGGAAGAAAAATCTTTATGATGTACGTGCAAAGAGGAAAACAGTAAATTCTACCTCCTAAAAGTTCTCTTTTCTCCCCACCCACAGTGAGCAGATTTTTTCCTCTTCTTATCTCTGTCTGATTTCTAAGTCAAACTCCTAGCAGCTGCTTATTGAAGATTTCAGTGATGATTCGGGCTGGCTGATGGCAGCTTATTCCTTTCAAAATAATAGGAAAAGAAGGATACACAATAAGAAAGATTTCTTCACAGTTTACAATGCAGTGGATGAGTAAATCCAAAGGTATCACGAATCTTTCCTATTTGCAGTATTGCTTTTTTCTCCTTTATTTAGAAGATACAACAAAGATACAACAAGGAGCTAAGTTAGGAGATATCAACAAATTCGTACCACAGAGAAGGATCTCCTCTACAAGGGGGAAGAATGCAGTTAACAACGGTCACATATAAAAGTTAATTGCACATTTTTCTTTTGCAATGGCCACTCCTGAATCCACTTCAATTGTTTATCAAGATAAAACAAGGTAAACAAAATAAGATAAAAAAAAAAAACAACACCCCCCCTAAATTTATTCAAATGTTTAAACATCGTTTAAGAGGTAACTTAGTTTGCTGCTGACTGACATGTAGATGGTATATAAATAACCACACATACAGGCTTTGCTCACTTTAGGGCTTTGCTCTAAAGATCAGAGAAGATTCCAGAAGAAACACCAAACTGCAACTTGCCACAAGTAAACTAAACTCTTCTTGAAAGTCATGGTGCATTTAGTCTTCATTCACCATACCAACGGTAAGGTCAGAGAGTGTTCATAGCAAATCTCTGTGATACAAGAAAATGCACAGCATACATAGAGTTTATATTCCAGAGATTTGGATTCAGTTTTGATACACTGTTGAAAGCTATTGATCTTGCTCACACTTGTAAATGTTTAAGAGAACTGCTGACTTTCTGAGATGTTACTTATTAAAATAATGCATGGTTAATACCAGAGACCCGATGCAACTTCCAGGTAAGTTAACAAGAACGTTCTTGTTGTTCTAGCATGCCTGCTGTTAGCTGGCTCTTAGGAAAAGAGGTTTCTGTTTTTGCATGCCTACGAATAAAAGTTCTGTCAATCAAAATCATTCATCAGTTTTGTCATGTCCCCCTGCCTGACCTTCGTTGCCTCGTGTAACAAGCTACCTGCTCAGTTTTCTTCTGTAAAGAACACATCTTGGTAGCTTATTCACCTCATCTGTCAAGCAGAAAAGGAGTAGTCATGTTTGTCAAATTCATGCAAGAGGCATGTGGTAAGTAACTGAACCCTAGGATCCACAGTGCCTTAAAACTCTTACCTTCTAGCACACAACAGACAATATTGCAGTCACCAGACAAGCAGGTGTCTGACAACTGCATTTAAACAGATTGGACCTGATCCTCTTTAGGTCAGTGTCATAATAGGAAGAGTACAAACAAGAATTATTTTAAAATTACATCCCTCAGAAGCTGCTCACAATCCAGCTTCTTGAGAACGTTTACAGTAATATTCCCCTTTAGGATAGACAGCACGTGTATTATTTTACTTTAGCCTATGGCATCTGAAAACTTGGATTCAAGGAAGATATAAAAGCAGAATTAGAATGGATTGAGTGACTTCAAGAAAGTCTCTGGTGAGCGTTTATTCACATTGCGAAACTACCGCTGAGAGAAGGTTCACTCTAGCTTTTGATGTGGCCATAACAGAGAGACTACTCTGATGTGAGCTTTAATTGTACAGTAACAGCATCTGACAGAGATTCTCTGATGGAACTAATCCTTTCACACATTGACCCATATATTTTTTCTTAACCAACAGGAGATATCTAATAGATTAGACTATTAAATATTGCTCTGGTCCAGACCTGCATCATAAATCTATGAGACAATATTTACAATTAAGACAGTCTGAAATGACCTGGTTTTCAATGTCCACGATCTGATACACTCATTTGGTTTAGCTTATTATTCTAGTCATGGAGCTTGTTAAAATTAGGTGGCATGTTAGAATCTAAATTGCATGTCAAGACAAACCTTGGAATTTTGTAGCCATGCCCCTTTCCCAAACTTCTTGACCTCATTTTCCTAAGCTCGGTCTAGCCAAGGATCTCTCTAGCGTATTACATTTTTAACATTTACCAGATTTTTATATTAGCAACATAAAACTCAAAATTCTGTCAGGAGAAAACTAGGCTACCACCAATGGGGAGGTAACGGCAAGAACTAGAAATAAGAACTAGAAAGGAACTGATTTGAGTTTGGGGACTGACAAAAAGACTCATCTCTTCAGAATTCATTTTGAAGGAGTTCAGATTATTTGTATTTGAGGAGAAACATTAATTTCATCATTCCCCATCCCAACTGAATTTACACTGCTGGTCTTTCCCAAAAAAACTTGCAATTAGAGAAAGGTAGAATGTCAGCAGATTTCATGTTACTGTATATCACCCTACAATAACACACTACCACCACCAGCTTGTTTCAGTGACTTTAAAAATTCAGTAACATCTATGGAGAGCTGGCCATCTCACAGCCCATATCAGGGAAAATAATTTCATGTTTTGTTCTTCTGAAACTTTTGTTCTTCTTGAATGTTGTTTTTTCTCTGCTGATTGTATGTCAGTTTTTTCTAGATCCTCCATGCACGCCGATACGTAACAATATGGCTTAGCCTCAGATTGACTCTGAGGCACTGCACCAGGAACCGTTAACTGTTTTGAAATACGAGCTCATTCTGCTCTTTTCTTATTGCTTAATCAATTCCTCATCTCCTGCTCTCTCTCCCACATGAAATGAAAAAGAAAAGCCTCTTGTGAGGAGCTTTGTCACAGGCTTTTTGAAACATGACGTCTAAAAAAATGTTGCTGCAAGGATGTAGACCACACTAAAACTAAACAGAAAAGGAATCAGAAGACCAACTACACGCGCGTGATTCATTTTCTACCACACATGTAAACTATGCCTCGAGAAGGGCATAAAAGCAGAGATCAAGAAGTCTTTGATAAAATGGGTGCTATAATTTAATGACTGGTAACAAGTGAGCAACAGCTTCACCATTCTGAGAAGTCATTGTTTTTTGCAAATCAGATGCTGGCTCCCAGCAGACCCTTCTGTCTAAGCCGTTAAGACTCTCCCTCCTACCACTATTAGTCACGCTGAGTATTAACATTATTCGTTATTACTCATAGTTTACTCTTTGAATAAGCCCATTAATTTCAGTGAGACATTTGCAGTAGGAGGTAGTAGATAATCTGTGTATTTATATATGTACAGGTGTCTAATTAAAGGCTATCACATTAGAAGACTGAGTTTCCCTTGCTGACTAAGCTGATCCTTTAAACTCTGGGCCCAGAACTGAAGGTATTTGTGGCTGCAGCTGAAGACATGCTAAGTCAAGCTTTCTATAGTACCTGTGGCAGAATCAGTCTTAACAGCACTTTTCATGAGGATACTGCAGAGTTACACCAGCCTTTCACCTTCACGCTGTACTGTCTTCAAGAAACTTCGAACGCGGCAGCTGCCTGTCCCTCAGTGCTCCCAAACAGCGTGCTAGTAACAAAGTGAGCAAGCAGATTCAGAAGAAAACACACGCAACTAAGGATCGCTTGGTACCTCACGGGCCACTCCTCCTGTTTTACCCATTCTGTTGCTGATCCCACTGATGTTCAGAACATTTGTCCTCTGTGGGTCTTCCTTCTTCCAAAGCTGGGGAGAGAAGCAAGCCAGTTAATCATTCATTATAAGATCAAACTGTACTTTATCCCCCTCTACAGGCATCCTATGATAAGAATCATTTAGGGGAGAGGGGCAGCCTCTTCAAGAACTAAAGTGCTCATGAGAGCACCTCCATCATCCAGGTTCTAATTAACTTGAGTGTTGTTGTTTTTATTTTTTAAAGAGGAAAGTTAATTCTCTCAGTAATTCCAGTGCATTTCCAACTTCATGTGTCACAACATTAATTCCTTAATTATATTTTTAAAGAGGAAAATTATTGTGATAACTTTCTGCAGAAATAGATTGGGACAGCAGTGCATCAGGTAGCAAGGAGACCGGAGGGGTATGCAGGCTGGAAACATGACAATGAGTCAGAAAAGCATGACTGATGTCTGCTGCCTGGTCATTTCCTTCAAACATTTAAAGGGATTCCTGCTATGGGTGAGAATTACAACTTTTTTACTCTGTCCTCATACCTTGCCCTCACTCCCCTCCCCCAAACAAAGATTAACTAGCACGGCTACACAGTCATCACCCATCCTGTTTTCTCACCGCCACCCGCCTAGTCCCTGCGAAAGCCAGCTGGAGCAGGCAATGCCTGTGAGAAGCCAGGCTCCTAATCCCATCAGGGGAGGGTGATAGGAATCTGAAAAAAGCAAGCAAGGCGGGACACTTTCTAAATACTACCACCCACAGGAAAAAACGTACTCTGCTGCTTTCAGACTATGCAAGCCTGTCTGTGCTTCTGGCCAGGGGAAGGAGCAGGAAAATAAGCATAAGCTGTGCTGTTTAGCGGCCAGTCCTTCTGAGAACCAGACGGCGTCTTTCCCTGAGCTCTCTAGAGGACGTACTGAGTGTTTGCCCTGTACTATCGAACTTGCCCAGTCTCACGCACTGGACACGTTGGCTCACATGACTGGTTCCCACTTGATATTTATCTGAAGCCAGGGCTCGACTTTGTCCAAAAGGGACAGGCTGGTGTGACAGCTGAGGTGAGCTCAGTGGGTCACAGAGAGGCTACAAGCCGAAGAGGCTCTTTTGCCACCAGGTCTCACCTACAGATCTCCCATGTTCAACGAAGTCCCACTGCTGGATGCACCTGATCAATATGGGACACCCTGCTACTCGCACAACCCCCTGCACCAGAAACCTTCCCGCATCACAAGCTCGGCTGTGGCATGTCTTACAGAAGCAATTAGGAGGAGGCGCACTGGATGACATGATTGCTGCCTTCTTCCTCAAATTGTAAACATGATCCATCCCCTGCAGCTGTGGATAATTTTAGCCACCATAAGCTGTTAAGAAATAACAGGCTATGTGCTTCCCTCAGAATTGGTGTTGCATTTTGCTCTGACGCAGACAAACACTGAGGTTGGGGAAGGAAACATTTATCTCCCCTACAGTGGAGCCAGACTAGAGGCAGGCACTGTGTAATCCAAAAACAATGAATAATGTGATCCTATCGTTAACTGAGCTTTCAATTGCTTCCTTTCCTTCAGGTAGGCCTCTCCTTAATACACAAGGAGGGGTGGAGTTCTTCTCAGGCTTGTAAATATTGCCAGAGATACATTAAACATATTGATTGCTAAGGTGTGTTTCTAGACAAGGGCCAAGGCCAACATGGGTTGCAATTGCATACAAACCCTCCACCTCCTCCTTCTAAGAGCCCAGCGATAATCTCATAGAGATTGATCAAGGGTGACATACTTTAGCTTGAAAAATATCTGCTCCAGGGCATTTGCAAATAAGTAGCATAAGAAGCAGAGTCTGTCAGACAAAACCAAGAACTTCCACACCTTTGAAACTTAGGCCTTTATTATTATTATCATCATCACCATTGTCATCGAGAATTCTATGGATTCTGTCACATCACTCCATCTCAGTCAGAAATTTCTGAATCAATCTATTTCCCTGCTTGAGAAATAGAGGGAACAGTTACTTACCTATCACATAAGAATGCAGTGAAGAAATATTAGGTAACATCTGTCTCCCAGCTTGTAAATAATTGCACAAGTACCAGGAAATATTATGACTTACTTTTTTTGAAAAAAAAAAAAAAAAAAGTCTTATCACATAATCTGTCCTCCGCAGATATAGCTGCAGCAATTCTTGTGGAAATAATAAGAATGACCTGTTATATTCTTTTAAGAAACACGTTTCATCAAGGAGCCAATTAACAGATGCTTTTTAATGAAAAAAAAAAAAAACAAACATTTAAAGCTATCTCAGTTTTGCTCCTGAGAAGTGCTGGGTCAGTCCTATTCCCTCTTACTGTTAAGCAAATGGCAAAGCATCCATTGACTTCTATGGGAGATCGACAGGACCTTGAGGCAATATATTTTAAGTTACTGATATTCACAGGAATTTCCCTGTGAGCACAAATGTCATACAGTAACCACTGGGCAAGAATGAAGTGGTGACATTATTACTAGTGCAGAATAATGGTTCATGATCTTTGCACTGTGCCCTATAGTGCAAATGTCACTACATTTATTATGATATTTCTTTTTCTTTGTGTTTGAGGGTATGGATCACAGCAGGAAATATTTTGATTTTTACAGTGACCTTTGGAAAGCTTGCACAGCTAGATTATCTTGTGGTAATGGAAGAACCCAAAGGTCATGAAACATTATTCTGCCCTAGTAACTATTAGAAATGTGATGGGAGTTAGAAAAGGTATTTGTCCCTAGGGCCAGTTTTTCTAGTCTTCCACCTCTGGAGACCTGGGTTCAATATTGGCCACGCCAGTTATACGCTGGAGGCTATTTAGAGTCCTCGTTAACATTTCCCCAGCTAACCTAAAGCTATACTTCCTGACTTAACGAAGTTCACTCTCTCTTTAGACACTACTGAATCATCCAGACAGTAAACTTAATAATAATGTTTAGACTTGGGGGGAATGAGAGCTAATGTCCAAATGCAAAGCAAGGTGCTGCCACCCCCTTAAGAACAGACAAAGTGAAACTACAGAGACAGCTTGAAGGTAAGGAAGAGGCTGGATAACACTGCTGAATAGAAGCTCCTTAAGCAGCAGTGCACAGCTTGTTGGCAGTAGACTATACTTGTGATTTTTCACAGTGATTGTTAAAACTTTAGATTATAGTGACTTGAGCACAGTACTATTGTGTTAGTCTGTACTTTTCAAAACTACACAAATCTAAAACATACTGCATGAAAAGCAATGCAAATCTAAACCAGCAAGAGTGTTAGCGTGTAAAGGGAACAGCAACAGCAGCTAACAGGTGTAAATGCCTGGAAAAAATGTGTATTTTCATCACGATATCGTTAGAGGGCACCGGATGCAAAGTCACAACAAAAGTAAAATCCACATTTTGAGTCCAAAAGACTCAAAACCCCATGGATGATAAAAGCAGCAGCGATGAGATGCAAGAAGTAGAAGTAAAAACTGTTGCATCCACTAATGAGTTTAAACTGTCCTGTTGATTCATATATAAGCAATGTGATGTGAAATACTAGTTACCGGCAGGATTCCATCTAGGCTTTTATATTTTTTTTGTAATACATGTATATATAGTCACAGCAGAAAGAGCATGACTCCTGGGGATGACACATGAATTAGAAAAGCAATTGCCTCCCTTCGCTTCAGAACGTCCCGTTCTGGCAATGCCACAACACGTCGCTTTGAAACCAAAATGACATTGAGAAGAATTACACAAACATGGGCATGCGGTTAACCCTGCTGGGACTTGTTACCGTGGTGTAACAACCTGGTTTTTTCCTCAGTGTCTTGCATGCCAGGATTATAATTTTTTTTTTTTTTTTTACCATGTTTAGCCTCAGGGTCTTAATTATATGTGCATTTTACTAGTACAACCTTANCACCTTGTTTTTTCCCCAATTTCTTTCATGCCAGGGTTATAATTTTTTTTTTTTTTTTTACCATGTTTAGCCTCAGGGTCTTAATTATATGTGCATTTTACTAGTACAACCTTATTTTACGCTACCCAACTTTAATAAAACACCACCTTTTCATGTCTCTGCAACAGTAAGTGCATCACTTGGTTGGCTTCACGTGAAGCTGATGCTGAAAACATCTTAGATATCGCAATATGGTAGAAACAGGGAAGAAATGCATTGGGAGAAATGAACCAGTGGCAATTTCACAACAATTTTAGGAAAACAAGATGAAGGCATATAGGGGCTAGATTTTTAGCAAGCTGCAAGGTTACCAGTAGGATTCCATCTTTTTTTTTTTTCTGATACATATATGATAATTTTATCAAGGGAAACTACCACAGAATAAGACTTTTTTTCTAACTAGTTTTGAACATGACTGGTGAACTTCACATTAGATTCTGACAAAGTGAGCAGATAGGTTTCATGACACAAACCTGCCCTCTGCCGGAAATACGAGACAATGGTGAACACAAATGAGAATCCCAATTTGAAAGGGATACCTTTGATATTTTTGGCTTTACTGTACACAAGCAGCACTTCTTGACATTATCTGTTCTCTTCCCTTTAAAGACAATGAACTCATTTTTCAAATTCTGAATAACCCAATGGACAATATCCAAATACCCAATCTACCAACAGAAAATTACTGATCCCGCACAGACCTAAGTCTACAAAGCAAGAAGGCAAATGCTGGTACAGTCAAGAACCTGCAGGAAGCACTGGCCTTATAAAAACATCCATGTCTTCCTTTCCTCGTGAAAGTCCCCGCTGATTGCACAAGTGCACCACACCTCCAGGAACATTCGTCTTCCTCTAATATTTTCACCCTCCATAGACCGTGAAAGTCATACCTACTTTTTTTATAGGAACATGATGCCTTGTCCCACTTCTCCTGATTCTCTTTTTTTTTTTCTGCCTTAAAAACAAAACAAAAACAGTTTGAACAGCTCCAGTATGTGTCCTCTATCCACATACACAGACATGAACGTCTATCAAACAAACACCCTTAAGCCTGCTATGAAAACATCATTTGTCATCTAAATAGAATAACCTTGCTAAAGCTTAATCTCCTTGCAAATAAAAGTTCATGTAAATGAGAGTGACTAGTCTTTGCTCTGTGACATACAGAAATCAAGAATTGCTGCAGATGCCGACCATTCTGTAAATGTGTTGTTTGTAAGTACCACTCACTTATTGCAAAAGAAGAGCCCTACTTCTTCCAGCAACCATCTACTCTCACGTTAGAGATAACTGACTCCCTCTTAAAAAAGAAAAAGAAAAATAAAGAAGTCTGATGGTTTATAACCCCAGCTACTGCAACTTATCCTAAGAAAGATTACAAGCTGGGCATATTGCTAATAGAAGCTATTAATGGCATGAGCTCAAAAAACATTTGTGCCAAGAGATGAACTCCATTCCCACTTACAGTATGATCCCTGCTCTTTCCTAGACTTTATGCCAGTAAATGGTCATTTCCAGGTGTTCCTGGACAAACACAGGGTTAGCTGAAAGACTGTAGCAATAAAATGTAATGGTATCACCGCACATGTCTCAGAATCTGCAAACCTGCGGTCAATAACATTTGGAGATGACTTTGCTGTAAATGCGTTCCCCAGCACGGTACTCCTATGGGGCTGGTGGGACTTGAAACACCAGTGGATCTAAGGAGATCAAGCATGCCTTTAGTCGCCTCTGTAATTTCACAGGACTCATGTATTCAGCCTCTGCAAACTTTCTCAACACTGCTAGCTCACCCCTCTGAGAACTACTTGCAGCTGTGCCGCTATTCAGCCATGCTTTTACATAGACTGGCACCAGCCCTCTCCACAGACAAAGGTGTGCGCTCACTGCCTGCTGGGGCTGGGCTCCTCTGCAGCTGGCTGCTCTACAAGCTGCGCACAGCTGCAAGACAGTTCAGCCCACAGCATCCCTAGCTGCTCAGTACAAGTATGGAACCTTTGCCTTGCTGGGAGCAACAGATCTTCTGTATTTTGCTCCAGTGTGAGCCAGGGTCTCCGGGATCCTGCTGATCTCTCTGCTGATTCCTGTTCCAACTGGAGCTGGTGTCTATCGTGAAGAACAAAATGAACAACCTAGCTGATAACTTTGCCTTTGTAAAAAACAAAGGCTTCCAGTTGTTGCACTCAGCTGTGCTCTGATTTCAATAACAGCAAGAATCAACGTGTCCATGTAGGCACTGATGATCCTATACTTGAGATCTGGATAAGAAAACAGTGCAGCTGGAAATATGTGAAAGCACCTCATTCATCTGCAAAAAAAAAAAATGTATTTATTGCAGAATTGAGCCTGCTGCTGATGCGCTCTGTAGGAAGGTATTGCAGCCTAAGCAGTATCCCAGGAGAATCAGAGCTCGAGTCAACCCTTATGCCTTGGCACTGCACAAGCTGCTGAGCCTGATGGTCTGCAGGACGACTCTCAGCAGGCAGAGGCTTTGCCAATATCTTGTATTTATATAATCAGAGTACTTGGGGTGGAAGAAATATGATCCAGTAAGTACGGAATGTAACAAATACATTTTTACACTTTCATGTTTTTGAGCAATTAAACTGACATTTAAGTAATAGGATCCTTGGATGAAAAAAAGACTAACTTAAGGCAAATTTGTGTCATTTAAGATAATTATTAACTGGGTTAATGTCATGCATTTAGCTTGTAAACAAAGCCTGTTTTTATTAAACCCGAGTAAAACAGTGAATAAATTAGTTTTGTGGTGTACACACTTCCTTTCAGCTACAGGGCCCTAGCCTATGGGAACTGCCTGTCTTGGGAAGCAAGAAGACGTGGTGTTTCCACAAATCCAGCTGAATCTCACACTGCCCTAGCTTCAGGGCTGGTGATGGTATTTGCAGGTGCAAGCCTAGCATCCAGTAAGGACCAAACAGAAGCAGGAAGGACAGTCAGGAGAATGCGATGGGACATGCCAACAGGACTGGAAGATAGGAGCAGGATGACAGCGTTATAATGGTCAAATTCTGCTCCCAGTTACTTTCATGCAGGCCCTCTGGCACACTGCATCTATTTTCTAGTCAGGATACCATCCTTTCCCTCCTTGCCCCTGTTCCTCTCCTCCTTGCTGTGCAGCTCAGTCTAGCTTGCACTTCACTTTATCAGCTCTCCCCTCATATTTGCACCTCTCTCTCCAGCCTCTCCTTTGTAGACTGAAAGGTAAGAAAAGTCAGGGTGGAACTCTCACAGTTTATAACATCAGAAGGAAATGTTTAGAACAGAATGTTTAAAATGAGACAAAGTGTGTGTCTGAATCTACAAGTTAATCAGAGAAAAGCATGGCAGAAAAAAATAAAAGTTTGCTTTTTCATTGGCTGCAGAGATACTGCATGTTTCCTTTAGCCTTGGACTTCTACGGAAGTTGAAGTACTTAAGACTAAAAAGCCTGTGCCAAGTCCTGGTAGTACCACTTTTTTTCTTTGCCTAATACAGTTTATTTTTTTCTTTCTGGGTTTATACAGTTCAATGGCCTACATAGAGGAACTAGGTTTGGATTTTTCTTTTTTTAATGTTATGAAATTCTTGCTCACATGCTTTAAGTCTTGGTAATACAGTGACAATTTGCTTGCTTAGTTGTCACACTCCCAACAGTTTTGTCACGAATTACACCCTCAAAACGATGGCTATAATTTTAAATGATCAAAAGTCATTTGGCCAAATAAGTGGGATAGATCTCCTGAATGTTCTATGTCATGGTTAAACTTATTTGCACAAGCGGGTATTTTTCTTGGCTTATAGTAATCTTGAAACACTGCAAGTCACAGCAGATTTTCGCTTTGCCATTTTCAAATGATAATGTGTCAAAACCCTCCTGGGTCTGTCCTGCTCACTTAGTTCTGATCACTGTGCCCTTTTTTCCTTTGAAGTTTTCTTTCTTTCTTTTTTTTTTTCCTCCAATCAAGACATATTAATTCAACCTCTCTAAGTTCAGAGAGGGATGAAGTGCAGCTGACAAGTTTGGGGTAGGGGGAGGAGGAAACTTTCGTCTTTGTTCCAGCAAGATTACAGCCAGGTTTGGTTACTTATTTTTCCTACACAATTAAAGCTTCACAGCCCAGCAAGGGCCCTACCTCCAAGTGTGGAGACGGCACCAAACACAACCAGGAGCTCCTGTCCACGACAGGTCCTGTGGGCATCACCACAACAGAAATAGTAAGTGTTCACTTTCCAGCTGATGCCAAAATAATAGCAGAATGCAAAGCACATTTCAAGCTGTAAAAGTCCAAAGGCTGTCCTCATATCACATCATATCACAGAAACCGAACAAAACAACTCTGCAACCCAACAAATTGGTGACTAAGACACAGCTGCAAACAGGCCCAGCGGGAAGAGGATTTTGTCTTTGGTTTCCTTCCTTCCCCGGCAGCCAGGAGCTTGGGGGAGACCTTTTGAATCAGCCACTGCTCACCAGCGCTCACTCGCACAAGAGGGCACTGTAGCCACACACATGAGGGCGGAGAGCCTGCGCACAGCAGGCTGGTCATCTGCCGGAACAGGCTTTAAGCAACTCTTCCCCTGAGCTGAGAGTCCCCGTCTTCTCATCCAGGCTGGCGGCAAGCGCAGAGCCTGCGCTGCCGTCTTGCGCTGGTACACCTTGCGCAGACGAATCGCTCTGGGGTAAAACATGCATTGCAGAGTTCATCCCGGTTTCAAACTTGGATAAAAGTTGACAGTTATGGTTTACCTGCATGCATGCTCAGGGAGCTAAAGTCAGGGAAACTATCACAAGCTTTTTTAAAAAAAGAAAAAATTACATCTCTAGAGTTCATGTCGATTAAAGGAAAAAAACCTTCTATGCTGGTAGGAATGTGAATATTTCAATTATACTGGCAAACAAAAACGTCCTAGGTATTCATAGGACAATTGTTTTTAATGTGAAGAACCTTACCAGTGTGTCTGTCCGCTTGTAAACCTTAAGCATGTTTCTGCTGTCCAAACAAATGACGTCTCCTCAGGATCAGAGCATTCACAATTCCCACTAATTCAGACAGGATTAAAAAGCACGATACACCCCAATGCGAGGCCACCACTAACACAACATAGCTGCCTGATTTACCTAACTTTAGGCTCCCCACCTAAAATTTCCAATTGCATTTATAATGATGGATACCAAATACCAAAATGTGAAATGTTATGTCCTATCTCAGTACCCCAAAGTACTTGAGGTTTGCAGCCCAAGAAACAAAGTAAGAGAAGTCTGTTACATACAAACATATTTATGTTCTGGTATGACTCAAGTGCTGAGCGGACATGAAGGCTATTTAGCAAAGAGTATAGGGTGGGGAAAAAAAAAATCAGTACATCAAAATGATATTTATCAGCCACATAGGAGGCTATTCCTGGTAAAACAAGTAATAAGAGAATAAGCAAATCCCTCTTGCATGTTTGGAGTGCTTTTCATTTGTCACTGATGATTAAAAATGTGGCTTGAAAAGAATAAATCTCAACAACATTGTTCCTCCCCATCCCTGGTGGGGACATCAGCAACCTAACCATTACAACATTGGGCTTCAGAACTTATAGGGGTTCCTATGGGGAATGACGTTCACTTAAAGGATTAAACCACATCAAGGAAGTGTTAAGCACGACAGTTCCGAAATAGCTGAAGAAATCCTTAAAGCTGATTGCCAGAAGCTCTCAGGAGAAATATCAATCTATAACAAAGCCTATTCTTATATTCTGTTATTAGCTGCTTGAGAGACAACATATTGGACAAGATGGACTCTTGGCCTAATGCTATCAGCCTTGACCTAGAGGAACCCATACTGTTACTGATCCTGAGAGATGACATGACAAACCAGGCAAGGACTACAGCCTGCCCCACCACCATCTTCATCCAAATACTAACACCATCTACAGCATAAAACTTCCTAGTATCTTCCTGCTCTTAACACCTTTCTTGTGCCACCTTTTATTTCTCTACCTCACTTTTTCCACACCCTATACCACTTAAAAAAAAGTCTGGCTTGGGCAAGGCTATTCTATGCAGTGCTCCAAGAAGCCTCAGATCAAAAAAGGAGCTAAAACCCTACAATTTAAGCAGCTGACGTTGACTGAAATTTGCCAGATATCAGAACATCTAATAAATTCATATGCTGAACTTGTTTTTCTATAATAGCAAGATTATTAGAAAGCCATCTATTCTAATTACACATCTCAGCCTCTCTCTTTTCTATTCTTTCTTCTTTGCTGTTATGCTTATTTGTCTTCTGATGTTGTTGTGAAGCAGATTTGGACTACAACAGGCACAGCGAGTTTTCCAGCACACTTTAGCTAAAATCAGGACACATGATACCATCTTTAATGCAAGGTAAAAAACATGATCTTTAATGCCACGTAAAAAAAAAAAAACCGTCAAAACTGAGGAAAATATCTTTTAAAAATCCTCTCTGTAGCTAATAAAAGGGAAAGAGGAGATACTGGTAAAATTAAAACCTTCTTAACAGTATAAACATTTAGCTCCCCCCACATCTTCAAAAGACTCGAAGTGACAATTATTTGCCATCGTATTTCATAGACCAATATCTCTCTTCCTGAAATGCCAGATAGTGGTTAATAGCTTGCGATTGTATGACAGCAATGTCACAAACACCATGAGCTCTCAGAGCCATTTATTCCAATAAAAAGAACACAGCAGATTACATGAAATGAGTTTTTTTTTTTTCACATTCACACAGCTGAAATCTATAACTGGTGATTCATCTTTAGACTTCCTAGAATTTATCTCCCATCTTCCATATGACCAGATACAGCCATAAATTCCTCCTGCTTCCTCAGATTGTCTTTTGTGAATGGAAAAGTACATTGGTGAACTCAGTGCTGGCATTAAAGAACAGAACCCTTCCCTGCTCATGAACTGCTGCAAACAATACATGTTAAGGTTTGAAGAGCTGTTTGCATATAGCCAGTTCTAACATTTGCTGTTTATAAAGACAAAACAACTATAGTAAATTAATTCTACCAAGATTCTTTGCACTAACCATGGGAGCACTACAGGTGCATTTGTAAAGCCAAAGGGCATAGCACTAAAATAGAATAATCCCTTGTGACACACAAAAGCAGTGTCTGATTTGCTTCTATCATCCAAAGACATTTGCTTGTAGCCGTGTGCTACCTAAATCTAAGGTGTTAATGTACTAGCCTGACTTCAGAAATCTCAGGAGTTGCTCACCCCAGGCAAAAGATATGCATCTTTTTGGGGGGCCACTATGTAATATAACACATGAAAGCTCTGTTTCTTAGAGGAAGAAGGCAGCATCTTAAATAACATCCAAGGGAGCAAATTCTTTTTCCCCTCTCCTAGGCTAATTCTTTCCTTATTAGAACTGGAAGAAAAATAATCATGTCGTTCTTCCCCCAAGCCCCACCACCACCACAACCACCAAATAAAACAGCCAAAACAAAAATCCCAAGTCCCCTCAAAGCAACGAGCTCTGGGGGCCAGTGCAGCATTGGACTGTACATCTCTGTTCAGATCCATTTTAAAGAGCTACAATTTTATGTTGCTAACCTAGGGCCAAATTCAACATATTCTACTCACATTAACTTCAATAGGGATGCATGAATAAATAGCATCCAGTGAGACTCCTTACACACTGGTAAGCACTACTCAGTGTGCAGACTGCAACACCTGGCCCCTTGTGACACTGTCTATCTTATTTAGCCAGAAGGCACCCTGGCTTTGGAAAGTCTCCAATTCTGGCCAGTATCTTACCTACTTCTACAGGAAAAGTTCTCTAATTTGTATCTCCAGAGTATGTATATCTTTCTCCTACCCACTCCCCTTTATTTGCCTTTTTCAGGTTGCATCTGAAAGACTGCATGCTAGGTGTTTTTGCTTTATATATATACACCCCTTGCATGCTTAGGAGAGTGCTAGATGGTCCATAACCCTCACTACATCAAACAGCGTAAATTTAAAGTGTTACATTTGCAATCAGAAGTACTAAAGTTGCAAGCCCAGAAAACAGAGCTGTAAACCCTGTTGGAGCTGCTGCATTGAAGCTGGAAACTGAGGCTACTTGCTTACAAAAGTCTGGCGTATCACTCAAGGTTGTGAGCTGAAACCTTCCTCCACACTGGAGAACGCTTTCTCAGAGGGGTGTCCTGTGTCAAGTGACACAGTAGTTCTTACAAGCTGAAAAAGCTACACAGTTTGGAGATTATTACGAACACGTTACAGAGTATAATTTAACATGAAGCAAGTAAGACCATCTTCAGCAGTGAGAAACACTGTGCAGATGAAGTGGCATCTGATGGGTCTGGAAGCTTTCAGCTCAAGCACTGAAAGGAAGTCAAATTCAGAGCAGAGACACACAAATGGTACTTAACTGGGACCAAGACCCTGCGTTAGCAAAGAGAGGCCATACGCAACTCCTTCACACTTCCTCCTGACGTGACTCTGCTGTGCTTCATGCTGCAAGATTGGACCCCTTTTTGTGGAAACAAAAAGACAAAAGCTCTGATTTGGCATTTAAATGTTAGAGCTCAAGGGCCTGTCCCTGGGAAGTGCTGACCACTTGATTTTTGCTGCAGTCAGTTCTTTTTTTCCAACACCCTGTACCCAACACCCTCTGCAGACCCAGGCCCTGCCTTAGGGATTTATGTCAAACACTTTTATCAGAAGCTCAAGCAGGGAAGGTACCTGACCTACTCAGAACCATCTTTGAGAAAAGCATGAACCACCCTCAGAGTTCAGCAGCTCCATGATTCTGTGTGATCTGCAGGAAAAGGCAACAGACTTTCAGGATTGTACAAGAAATGAACTGGTCATTGCTCGTTTGGAATGGAAACATGCAGAAGCGTCAGAAGATTACACTGAAAGTGCAGTGGAGAGCAGACACAGGAACCACAGAGCTCCTGCTGACCCATTTCAGTGGAACTTCTGCTATGACTTACAACACTGCTCTGTTAAGCCAGCGGTGAACCCACGATACTATTTGCTCTTGAGCATTGCTCTTACTGTTTGTAGGCTGAGGTCATACAATCAGACTCTTTGCCACAGAAATCTACAGTGGTACAAAACATTCAAAGTCATTTGATCTCAAACATTTCTGGTCTTTTTGGAAAAAACACAGAATGAAAACATTTTGTCTGGAATCCAGCCCATCTAAATGGGCAATAGCATGGTTATTTTACTCAGATGTGATACCAGAATGTTTCAGTTCCACAGAAAGTACAGTTCCTGCTTTATTCATTATATCACACATGATTTTTGGAGGAACTTCTGCAGGGGGCTACTGCATTTCTGTAGAAACTTCAACAGCATTTTCAGTAAGGATAATACAATACAGGAGAAAAAAAAAAAAATCACTTACCAGACAGACTGGTACCTTTGAGTTTTGTTTTAATTTTTTTTTTTTCTCCCAGAAATGTAAAGTAGTGGTTCAAGAAAAGTTTTTCTTGGTATTACTTTTCTATATATTATAGCATAATACATTGATTGTGAGGCTGTGATAGTTTATAAACCTTACAGCATTCCGCAAATTTTCAATACAGTGGAAAAATATAAATTGAAGGTGCACTTTGATTAATCAAAACAACAATAGCACTCAAAATTCATACTATATCAAGCACACATTGTGACACTGATAATTCTGTGACTGAGGATTGAGCGTGACTTCCTGATGATCACCAATACTTCTCTTCCAAAATGGAAACATGGTGTTTACAGACACTGTTCCACAACATAATAAATCTGGTTTTATGGCATTTGACGTCGGATTAAAAGACGTGATAGAAGTACATGACATAAACCACCATATTTCTGTAAAACTATTTTGCTTGACCAAATCTCTCCCATAAGTCTTGACAGGTAACATTGTTTCAGCAGGCTTTGTTTGATGGGTATCACATCTTCACACTGCCCTGCAGCTGAGCTCCCTCGGTCAGCTCAGACCTTTACTCAGTGCCTCCCTGCCCCCTTTTCTCGCAATGCTCAATAACAACAGTGCCTGCTGTCCCATGGACATCCCTTCAGTACTGGTCCAGGCCTCCAAGTTTTCTCTTTCCCTTGTATATCCACCACATTCAGGCCTTTTTCTTTGTGCTACTAAAGCATGCCATTGACTTCAAACCTGTCAATTCAGTCCATGCCTCGTGCAGTCTGCTGCTCAGCAGACAACACTATGTCTCCACACCAGACTCAGCCATGACTGCAAAAGCACCCTTGGGAATATCAGCCCCCAGGGCTAGAGGGCATCCATGCAAGACCCTATTGCCAAGCAACGTGAGGGCCAATTCCATCTACCACTGCACCCAGAAATCAAACATTTCAGCATGAGCACTTGAAGTAGTGCAGTGCTAAGGCTCGGCACCTGAGGCAGGTCTTCCAGACAGCTCAAGACAGGAACATACCTGAAGGCTGCTAGACTACCCAGCTCCTACACTACAACGTAACTAGTGTAACGAGAGGCTAAAGTGCATTTAGTGCTACCATTTACATGATGAAGGAGACAAGAAGAAGGAACAGACCTCTGGAAAAAAGGGGTGGGCATTCAGGGAGGTAAAGAAAGAATCAGAAGGCAGCAGGTCCAACATGCAGCACTCTGAGCCCCAGAGGAACAAGAAAGCAAGTGTCTGGAGCCTGAAACCAACCATAGAACAGAGAGTGCTTGGTGGCATCTCACAGGGATTTACAAAATCACTGTGGGATAGCTTGTGTGGCTGGAGGGCTGCAATGGATGGATGTCGGCTTTTGAGGAAAGTCAGGCTGGGAAGGTGAATATGGATTTCAATCTGTGCAAAGAGCTGGCTGAAACACAAAGAGCTTTGCCGGGAACAAGTGGCAAGTCAGTCAAGACCTCATGGGTAAGGATAAGAGAACAGCCCAACATGGGTGACGTTGTGCTAGGTGCCCACTACAGACCTGATCAAGAAGGAGGAGGAGAAGCCTTCATTCAAAAGCTGGAACAAGCTTCATGATTGTAGGCACTGGTACTCACTGGAAACTAGAACCACCTTGATATCTGCAGATAGGGTAATATAGCTGGGCACAACCAAGCCAGATTTCTGAAATCCATTGATGGTACTTTCTTGAGGCAGGTGACTGACGAGTCTTCTAGACTTTGTAAAAACAAAAAGGTTGGGAAATAAAGAGCAGCCATACAATTGTGGAATTTAAAATTCTGAGAGAAATGAGAAAGACAAATAGTACAATTACAAGGTAGGTCTTCAGGAAAGCAGAATTCAGCTTGTCCACAGATCTTTTTAGTAGAATCTCATGGAAAACCACCTTAGAAGGTAAAGGGAAAGCCTATGAGACTTAAGTGATCTTCAAGGTCAACCTCCCCAAAGCACAAGACAGCCCATTCCTGCATGCAGGAAGCCAAGGAAGCATGGCAGAAGGGCAGCACGGATGGACAGATCACTCCTGACTCTGGAATTCAAACACAAAAAGAAAGCATTTAGAGGGTGGAAGCAGGAGTGGGATTAGTCCCTTAGTCCCAGCTCCAGTCTCCAGTCACGTCAGATGCTTTGAAGTCTTGCAAATTTCTGCAAGCACTCTCATGTGAGCATTGAATTTCCTTCCCTTTCCTCTAAAACAAACTCTTCTGTGGGCTTTGATGAACTTAAACATGGTATAGTTTTGCCTCTAGCTCACAGCTGTTGATAACTATTTGGCTTACCGACATTCTCATTTGGAACTTCTATGTTTAGCCTGGAGCTTAGGCCATTTCTGGCTATGATTCCAGTGTTGAGTTTGATAACAGGTTCTAAACCCTCATCTCATCTCAGGAAGAATCTCTGTCCTGCGTGCTGTCTCTCCTGATCTGACCAGATCCAGTTCAGAGCACGCATCAAAAACACAACACCGATACAACTTTCGCACATCTCTACGGAACACATCTATAGCTACTGATATACCTATAGTGACAGATCTCTGTAAATCTATCCAGATCTGGCTACAGCTACGTGTCACTTCCTAAACCAACAGTTTTGGAAGACTGGGTCAAGAACAAAGAATCGTTACTGCTTTTTTTTTTTTTTTTTAAAGAATGGTGGCACCCTGATCCTGAATGCAATGGTCATCTTTTTGAAATAAGACAAAGTTATCTGCAAGCTGTTTAAACTGGCTATACAACCACCATACTATTCTGCACTCATCTCCCTCCCTTGAATTACTGTTGGGTGGAGTTTCCAAGTGTCCTGCGACAACACAGAGAACATCCATGACGTTGCTTAGGCAGCACACTACACGCTGTGTTTTAATCAGCCAGTCCTTAATAATTACTTTCCAGTTTCTCAAATAATTCTTCATAGCACAGCCTGCTACTCACATACCAGACTGTAGTTTTCTCCAATTGTAACCTCCTTCTGCTAAAAAGAGACATTTTCTCACAGGCAAGTTATATTTTACAAGTCAATTCATTTCCTATTATATATGTCCTAGCAACAGCTATACAGATCTCAGAAAACAGAAATGATAATGAGAGGAAGAAATAAGGAAGAACTCCCTAGTAAAATAGTAAAAATAACTGTTTCAGAGGCAATTTTTCCCTACCAACAGAGGTAGCTAGAGAACTAGTAAAATGGAATTAAAAGAATAGTCTGTTAAGATCATAAACCAATTCCAGTGGTTTTCACTTTTGCAAAATGCCCTTTGAAATCCACTGCTGCAGAATTTGGCTCACAGCTTGGGTTCTCCCAACTAGCACCATTGGCCTGTCCATTTATTTCAGTATTTCAACTTTTTATTTTTTCTTTTCAGCTTATAGAGTGCCTTTCCTACAGTTGGGTATTGACTGCCTACAATCTAATCTTGCAAAACACTAGAAAGCTTGGCACATATTCTGGGAGGCCGCAGGTATACGCTGGAAAGTCTCACAGCAGTATATACTATGTTTGGAAAGCATTGGCAACATCAGGTTTTTTTCTGACATTGCTGATTTTGCCCCTTTAACAAGCAGGAGTAGATTTTCGTATTTGGCCCCTGTATTGGGTTTACGTGGTAAAGGTTTGGTAGCAGGGGGGCCACAGGGGTGGCTTCTGTGAGAAGATTCCAGAAGCTGCCCCATGTCAGATAAGAGCCAGCTCCAGCCAGCTCCAAAAGGGACCCACCGCTGGCCAGACCTGAGCCCATGAGTGATGTTGTTTGCACCTCTGTGAGAGCAGATTTAAGAAAGGGAAAAAAACTGCTGTGCGACAGCAGCTGGGAGAGAGAGGAGTGAGGAACAGTCCTGCAGACACCAAGGTCAGTGCAGAAGGAGGGGGAGGAGGTGCTCCAGGCGCCGGAGCAGAAGTTCCCCTGCGGCCTGTGGTGAGGCCCATGGTGGAGCAGGCTGTCCCCCTGCAGCCCATGGGGTACCACGGTGGAGCAGATCTCCACGCTGCAGCCCGTGGAGGAGCCCACGGTGGAGCAGGTGGATGTGGCCTGAAGGAGGCTGCAGCCCATGGAGAGCCCCCGCAGGAGCAGGCTCCGGGCCGGAGCTGCAGCCCGTGGAGAGGAGCCCACGCAGGAGCAGGTGATCCGGTGGGAGCTGCCACCCGTGGGGGACCCATGCTGGAGCAGTTTGCTCCTGAAGGATGGACCCCGTGGTACGGACCCATATTGGAGCAGCTCTTGAAGAGCTGCAGCCTGTGGGAAGCCCACGCAGAACCCGTTCGGGAAGGATGGCATCCCGTGGGAGGGACCCCACGTTGGAGCAGGGGAACAGAGAGCGACCATGAAGGAGCAGCAGAGATGAAGCGATGTGGGCTGACCGCAGCCCCCATTCCCTGTTCCCCTGCGCCGCTCAGGGGGAGGAGGTAGAAGAGGGTGGATGGAGGGAAGGTGTTTTTAGTTTGCTTTTAGTTTCTCACTGCTCTAGTCTGCTAGTGATAGTAATAAATTATACTAATCTCCCTATGTTTAGTCTGTTTTGCCCATGATGGTAACTGGCAAACAACCTTCTTGTCCTTATCCCAACCCTTGAGCCCTTGTCCATTGTATTTTCTCCCCCTGTTCCTTTGAGGAGGGGGACTGAGAGAACGGTTGTGGTGGAGTTCCACTGCTCAGCTGGGTAAAACCACCACTGGCCCACATATCTACACTTATTATTTGGAGGAGAAAGTAGAGGCATCAATGCAGGTCTTTCCTTAGAGTAGTTTACTATCAATGAAATACATCCAAATCCCCATTGCTCTGAGCAAATGACAGATGCAACCCATTCTCATGGATTCCTTGAGCAAGCTTACTTTACCTGAAGAAATAGTCTTCCAGAGTCTGAGTCAAGAAGTGTTAACTCAGTACATCCCTTCTTAGGTTTCCAAATTAGCCCTGGACAACCTGTCCTGAGAGGTGTGTCATTGTTGCAGAGTTAAATTTGGGTGATCCTGACTCAATGGCAAGGTCACCTGCCTGCACAAGAAAGGTGACACACCCCAAGTGATACCTGTACTAAGTTCTCAGTCACCTCTTCCTACCTGATCACCCACATTTCTTACAGCTGTGACAGTGACTTTGCAACTCTTTCCCCGTGACCTTGTCCTTTCTAGACGCTGAGAAAGAACAGAAAGGCGCTAAGGAAGCATCTATCCCGACAGCCTGGGAAAACTCTATTTGATCTGAAGGAGAGAGTTTTGTCTCTTTGAATGACAACAGCGCAGTTTCAAGATTCCTTAGGTACACATATGATTGTATCAAAGCCAAATCCTGCCCTCTTTTCCTACAGTCCCTCTCATCTCTCACCAGACTAGTTCTACATGAAATTGAAAGAGGTGATTGGCACAACCTAAGAGTGCTGATGCAGAGAGAGCCAGAGAGACAGGGAGGTTGCATGCTGCAGCTCCTTTCTCCACCAGTCCTGGCCATGTAATCCTGCCCTCTCTTTTGCTCTGTCTCCGACTCTTGTTAGGTCTTAGCTGAGGTGATTCAACTCAGAAATGCAGCAGAACAAAATTGTCCCTTTCTCCTGCATGTGTTTTATGCCAAGTCTGTGAAATGAATCGACTCACACAAGGGTCTGATGAGCCCCACAGCTGGTACAACATAAAGAGTGAACCCACACACCAAACATAAAAAGGAAAGACTTAAGAGGGGAAATCTCTCTTTTCTCAGCAGGTAGTGGAACCTTAAATCAGCTCAAACCCTCTCCCATAGCTTCACTGTTCAGTAAAGAGGCACCATAGACTTGAGATGCTTTGGGATAGCAATCAGCTTCTGTAGCTGTTATCATTGAGGAGACTGAAAGCTTCAGTTGTTAGACAAAAGAGAGTTAATCCACTTAGTCTACATCAGGATTTTTTTTTTTTTTTAAGGTGTGGTTATGGCCAGTCTTCAAGCCTTTCTATAGAGTGTTTTCATTATATACTTCAGCGA
The DNA here is from genome assembly GCA_013399475.1 of Chauna torquata. NCBI lineage: Eukaryota > Metazoa > Chordata > Aves > Anseriformes > Anhimidae > Chauna > Chauna torquata. The sequence goes on from VXAL01014904.1 coordinate 166,440, forward strand.
CCTTTAAGCATTATGGGTGGCCATTAGCACTTCTCAGCATAACAATATTAATACCAGATTGGAGAATAATGCAGATCTAGTGGAAGTGAAAAGGGTGGAGGAACACAAGTTACCATGTTTGCTGCTGCTTTGGCTCTCCCTGTGACTCCTGGCTTGGAGAATACCTCACCGAGATAAGGGATGCAGGTTGTTTTCTTTTATTTTTAATCTCCATTCCTTGGACAGATTGATAAACTCCAGAAGGACATTGCCTCTCATCTAGTATTCTCCTAAAGAGAATGAGCACAACTAAGAGCTGGGGGACACATGGCCCACTACCTTAGCCACTTATCAAAAAACAAACAAACAAACAAAACAAACAAGCACCACAGTCCAGTCTAGCAGAAATCAGTTGTCACCCCACAGTTCAGACCAATCCCATCAATGACTGAGGGGTCTGTTTGTTTATTTGTTTAAACTCTTTAGGGAAATACCCCAATACTTATTGTTTGTTCATTTCTTGTGTATTATAGTGTACTAGAGTCAAACACATCCCTTGTTCCTCTAGAATCATTCCAAATGTAAAACAGAAAGTAGCTTTTCACAGAGCATCCTTTCTGCAGCTGCTGATCAAAGGCACTACCCTGAAACTCTCAATATTTCAGACCATTTCCAGGGGGGTTGCATTTCCCTAAGGTTTCTCACTCCATGGGAATGTCAGAAACACAAACTGAACCCACATCATGCTTTTTCTGAACTAAAATTGCATTCAGACTATTGCACACATTCCATTATACTACACATTGATTAATGCCTTTTGTAGCACAGCAAAAAACAGCATGTATTTTCCAGTACCTATGGGAATGGCTTTCTCTTCCCGTGGTCGAAATCAGGAAAGCACTAGACCTAACTGTCCCTTGGTAGAAGTAGCAGCATATTTCCAGATCTGTCTGCAATACCTGCACAGTTCTCCATATCACAGTGTTTGAAGACGTAAATACATAAGAAAAGCAAGAGAAGAGTGTGGATTCACAACATATCCTCTGTTTGATGAGCCCTGTGTGCTCTCTTCATTTGGTAATAACAGACAGACTGGCCTTCTGATGAAAGAGGAGCAAGTGCACAATGAAGTAAACCGCGGAGCAAGTGCATGCCCACGGACAGCTATTATGGGGTAGGAGAGGTGCTGTAAACCTGTGCTTCACTGTACTCCCACAGCTACTGAAATGCTGTGATTGTACCACTGTAGCATCTCTATTGCATCAGAAAGTCCTCTCACACCATTTTCCAGTCAGAAAACTTACACCAAGCTCCTTAAATGCTTTTGAAGACTGGCAGCTACAGCAGTTACCACTTTGGGTACAGATTTCACCATTCAGGTATTAGTAGTCATGTGCTGTTATTGTGAAAATAAAAAATAAAAAATCACAAGTATTGCTGCTTAAACTGATGAAAGAAGTCATCAGCATCCCTGGCAGGAATAAGAAAGTTTGTTTTTCTCTTCTTTCTGTTGTTTCTTCTTTGTACTTAATGCCAGCCCAAGCATTTCTGCTGCTGCACAGTGAACTGAATTAGGGAACTGATCTGCCTGAAAAATAACCACATCCTTTACTTCCAAGCCACCACCTTTACTCATGGGCCCATCCTGACAGCAGGCATTTCCAAAGGTATATTATGGAAATATAATTTAAGCAGATCAAGTAGAGAAATATATTGCTTTACAGTGCAGATTTATCTGTTATTCAGATCATTGCTAGCACAAACTTTAGGAACATTGCTCTTTCTTGTGAGTAAAACCAAAACCATAGATTCTGCCATAATTTTTCTTCTGGATCAAAGACATTTCCCCTGCAAACAAGAAATTCACCAAATCTTCCCTCTCAAATGATCCTAAAAAGGAGTTGCAATATAAAGGCAGCAGAGCAGAATCCTGCCTTCACTGAAAGAAGTAACAAGAGGTGGGTTAACAGCAAGAAATCTCTTGCTGAACAATAATATTGAGACATAAAACACAAAGCTACTGGAAAACAAGCTACTGTATATCAGTGGAGATGAGGCTACACAGGTGAGGCTTTGCCTACCTTATTTGGAGTAAGAGAGAAAATAAAAGTTACCTACCATTGTGAAGAGGCAGGTACGAATTTTTTTTTCTTCTCAACAGGTATGATGAACACTTTTTTGTGTTGACACATCCTCTGAAGATTCAGTTTAAAGGCTCTTCTTGCCTAAATTATGACTTCATTGGGACAGGAATATAATTTTCTCATATTCTTACTTGGCATAGAAAGTAAGAAGATTTAAAAGGGTAAAGGAAGGAGAGTATTTGAAATAATAACATTTCTGCTGTTGGGAACTTATCACTACGAACAAGCAAGTGCTAACACAATACAAACCAGTTAGTTTCTCGAGAATTCCTCGCCTCAGAAGAACAGCCAGAGTATTCCTACTAGTTTAGAGAACAGGAAGACATAAGACCCTAAAATCAGACAGCTAACTATGTTTGCTATTCCTGAGCATTCGAACAAATAGTCTAGGTTAAAAATAAAGATGGATTGTTTTCCTCCTCAAAGGAAATTTGCAATTATGTCAAGTGATTTACAAAGACTGCATTGCTCTACAGACAAATGTGATCATAACCATTCCATGAAGTTTAACAATTAATGCCTTATGTACACTACAAAAGCATTACACTGCTGTAAGAAAACTAGAACCAACCATAACAGAACTGGCTCCTTTGTCCTCAGCATATATAGTCAAAGAGCGGATAAACCCTAACATGAAGTCTCATTCCTAAACCTGCTAAAATGATACTTCTTTACATTACAGCCACTTTAGTAGTGCCTACCTCAACACTAATAGTCTTTCTGTAAACTCTAAATCTGCAGAGCTCATACCTCAGTGGAAGAAAACATGGACTTAAATAACAAATTCAGAGCTCCTACTACAGATTTGTTAACTGACTTCCCACTCCACAGATGCATCCTTCCCTCATTTGCAGATATCACGCTCTGCTAAAAGAGAACTGAACATTGTCATTGCATGGAGAATACTCCAGGCTGAAAGAATGCACCTCACTCTTTGCCTGATCTTGCTGATAAAAGAGCATCTGACTTCGAAAAAGCTCTAAAAACATCAGAACAGATTCAGGTCTTAAACATTCAAAGGAAGTCTGACTTTACACAGTGGCAGAAGGAAAAAGACAGACTGCTTCTCCAGCTTTAAGCATCGTCATGTGAATTCAGGTATTCATAGTTCGAATTCATTTTGGTGGTATAAGCCGAAAGGTGGTATGCATTAGGAAAATGCACCTGTTCAGCACCTTCCCCAAAAGCAAAAAGTGATGAAAAGCACTCAGCCTGGCTTTTGTACTGTTAGAGGTACCATAAGAACAGCCTTCTTCCCATCCACCTTTTCAGAGTATTTTTTGAGAGAGGCAATGGTCAAAATATGTTGGTCCCATTATAGCAGCAGCTAACCTATCTCTATTATGGTCCAAGGGGCTATTGCCACATGTGAGGAGGACAGAGAGACCACTTCAGCCTGTGTACTACACAGCCCTGGAAGGCAGTCTGAGACCATAGCAAGGAGGGCCCAACAGGAACCAGCTGGTAGGGGTGGGAAAACAACCCCTTTGCTACTAAATATTATCAGCAAGAAATCATTTCCCTACTGCAGATGGAAACTAAACAGCATATAGCAATTTTACTCACAAGCCTGGGACTGAACTGGTGGTCAGAGATGGACTTTTCCTCCAAACACACAGGCCTCCTACACCAAATGAACACCACTCACACATCGAAACCCTCTGCAGGTAGATCGTTACCCATGTGCGTAAAGTTAGGCCTTTATCTTCTGTTATCCACAGGGTCAGGTCTGCAGATTTACCTCCTTCCCAGTCAGTACTCTGCATTAGTTCAGGCAGGCAGGCAGGCAAATGGCCCAGCACGCTGTGTCTCTCCTTTATTTCCTCTTTCTCTCCCATCTTCTATTTGACTCCAAAATGAAAGGGAGGGAGAGGGTGACAGGTTAGAGGAAAGCCTGCAGAGGATTCCTCTTTCCCAGATTAGGATTTAATTGTATTCCTAGTGAGTCCCTTCTGGTTGCACTCGGTCTTTCAGATGAATGTTTCATCAATATGATTAGAATCACATCCCTCAGTCTCGTCTATTTACACAATCGGTTGTGACAGCTGAGAGTATAGTACTCCCTAAAGGAAATATTAGATACCACCCTATCATTTTATTCAAATCATATTTTGCACTCCGCACTTTCAGCCTAATGTCATTCTCCCCTTGATTACATATTTGTGATATCCAGCAAGCACTAAAATCCTTCCAATAAGGATTAGAGTAATATTTATATTAGCCATATTATTATTATGAAGAGGGCTACGGATGTTTTGGAAGGTGGGGAGTGAGCTATGGATACTTCAAAGGAGGGGGGGGAATGGGCTGTATATACAAAAANNNCAAACTGAAGAGAAGCCTGCGGGGGGGGAACGCTGGAAAATAGAGGAGAAAAAAAAGGAAAAGAAATAAAAAGAAAAAACAGCATCGGTGGTGGCAAAACCCAGTTTCATGGGACGGATAGGCACAGGGGAAGCGCCGGCGGGCCCCATTGCCCTCGCCTCAGCCCCCTCGGCGCCATTTTCTCCCCAGAGCGGGGCCACCCCGGCCGCCCATCGCCGGCTTCCCCAGCACTCCAGGCCGGTAAACCCGTCCGGATGGGGCATTTCTGAAGCGTAATGGTACCGAAGGAGCCATCGGGGGTAGATCCCCTGCCTCGGCCGCCGCCACCGCCGCCTTCCCCTCAGGGCCACCTCAGCGCAAGGCCGCCGCGCTGTGGCGGCCCTGAGGGGAGGGCGGCGGCGGCTGAGGGGGGCTGCGAAGAAAACCGTTCCCGGGAAAGCCCCCTCCGTTACAGCCCTGCTCCCCTCAGCGAAGGGGAGGTGGAAAGAAGCGAGCAGGCAGTGAAAAGCCGGCGTTGAGGATGGGTGGAAGAAATTCAGACTGAAAGTAAAACCTCCATCAAATACTCGAACAGCTGCCGGAAAAAAAAAAAAAAAAAAAAACCCTGCTCCTCCCTCCCGCAGCCATGGGGCCGCCGCACCGGGGAAGGAGCCCTTTCTCCTGGCGGGGGTAACGCCGTCGGAAGGGAAGGGCCGCGGGGTCGTTTCGTTCTCCCGGCCGGGTGCGAAGTATCGGCTATAAAGTTTGGGGCGAGCAGCGAGGGACGAAGTTTCGTTGGGAAATCGGGCTGTTGCTCCGACGTGGCGGCGCCGAGAGCACTCACGGGTTGGTTTTAACGAAAAAAACACCAAATTCTGTGCTGAGGAGCAGTCTCGATCCCACCTGGTCCTGGGAAGAGCCCCTCTCCGCTGTCGCTGTTCACCCTCCGGGTGTCGATGATATTAAAAAAGAGAGAAATAATACACACGCAGAGCTACGAACCTCTCCCCTCGAATAATGGGGAAACATCTGAGATAATTGTTAAATCGCGGGAAACGGCCTCAAATGGTTAAGGATGTGTTTCGCCCGTTTTATGGGTGGGGGAAAGTGGAAGGAGAGGAGACACACACACACACACACACACACACACACACACACCCCGTGGCCGGACTCCTCTGCCATGGAGAAGCAAGCGGACCCCAGCCGACAACACCCGAGGAAGCCCAGATTTTCTTTAACCGATAACTTAATTTTTGTAGCTTCACTGGGCATACTTACAGTTCGCCTCTCACTGCACAGTATCGCCCGCAATGGTGTATAAACTTTTTTTTTTTTCCAAATCTCCCGTAGCCCCTGTCCCCCCGCTCATCCCTCCCCAGCACCGCTGTGGTTTCCAAGCTGCTGGCGGTTCCCGTGCGAGAGCTACCGGCACCGGAGCGACGGAGCCGCCGCGCCGGTTTCCTCGCAGCGTTTTCTGCCCGAAAGTCGCCAGGCGAAGGCGTGCGAGCGGGGCCGGCTGCGCGCAGCGCCCTTCCCGCGGGTGTCCGGGGGACGGGGAGAGCATCTCGGGGTCGCCCCCGCCCTCCAAACCCGCGATAAGGAACCCGCGGAGGCCGGTCGGGGCTCTCTGCTGTTTGTCGCCGTAAATCGCGTTACGAAAGCAAAGTGCAAGGGTAGTTAACTTTATCTTCTGCTAATGTAAACAAATAAGAAGCATCCAGTTCCTTGATCTTTATTTAAATATAGAGTTGTTTATCAGTGTCATCCTATGAAGATTAATTAGCTACCTTTATTCACAATTTGGCGTCTGACACCCCATTTTAGGAATGCATCATAATCACAAGGTGTTAATTGGGGCCAGCCAGGCACTTATGTTTCTATTAAACAGTGTGAGGACTTTTCACAAGTATAAGTTCTTTTTTTACCACGCAGTGCAAAAATATACAGCTTTTAATAACACGGCGCGGCGGAATCGTGCTTCTGAGCGCTGTGTAATCGGTGCCGGCAGCCCCGGGCGGGCAGCGAGCTGCGGCCGCAATGCCGCGGCTCACCCCGGCTGCTGGAAGGATGCTGGGGGGGGTTCCAGGAGAAAAGGGAGGCGGGATCCCCACTAAAAGAAAAAAAATAATAATAATTAAAAAAAAAAACCTGTCCCCAGTGAAAAATTACTGCAAGTCTCCTCCCGTCCCAAATTGGGACCCCGTCTCGGGGAGCGCTGCGGGGGC